>JAKOGI010000017.1:1292317-1892317 GCA_029747015.1 Carnegiea gigantea | reverse complement strand
TGATGATGGACTGCCAGAAAAAGAACTCCGGTTATTTGGAGAGGGGTGAGACAGATGTCCTGAACAAGGCACAGCAAGTTCTCTAGCTGAAGCAGAATGTGAAAATGAAGGCGAATATGACAAGTTCGTATCTGCACTTAAATGTGGTGGTGATGGTGACCAGTTACGAGTGTCAAATGGAGGAGCAGTTGGGTTTAACCCTCCATTTTCTCCATCATTTGGACTTGCTGGTTTAGCTGCTGCCCTGTATCCAAGCTCAAATAGTGTTTACCAAAGTGAACTTGCTACCAAAGACAGTCACATAGGCTACTTTTGTGAAACCAAAAGTCCTTCATATCTCATGATTTACAGCACCAAATAACCCTATACAGGCTCAAGTCTTCTGCCAATATCTCCACAGTTAAGATACTTCAGAGTTCTGATCAAACAACTTACACTTTGTTTGTTTTGTTTGTACAGATTGTTTACTCATTGCGTTAGAAATGTTCGATAAGATTAGTTGCCGAATTAGCTGATGCTTGCAAGATGACTTAAGGACATGCCGATATCTAAAGCCTACCATCATTTTGCCATCAAAGCTTGGGTGAAATTAGAGAAACAGTTACATATTGTTAGATTCTCATATGCAAGCAGGGGTATTCGTCATAAGCTTGCTCACCAATGACCTTTAAAATTAAAGGTTAAAAAGATGCATGGCTAACTCGAGAAGCAGATAGGTTAAATGACTTGCCGAACATAAACATTAGCAGAAGTTTCAAATCAACGGCTTGTAAAAACATGCAAATAAAGCATGTACATATATCTGACTGTCAGTAAGACTCAGACGTTGTATGTATAAGATAACCCTTGCAGACAAACCAAATGTGACAAGAAGGAGGTGCTTTATCGCGGATATAGATAGCTTTCCTTGACTTCAATTCTGTCACATTCCTGATTTGACAAAGACATGAATTAGCCCTTGTAAGAAATTAAATAGCAGGTCAGAGAAACTATGGTTGACCCAATTCAATCAATCCATATGTACCTTGCATAGTGCCTACCAGCGGCAGCTCCCATGACAAGCTTTCTGATTCGGTGCTGATTTACGAGCTCTATGATCCCCTCCTCTATGGAGTCTGATTCAATGTACAGTTTCTCGATTCGCACCTGCATACATGTGAGCACACAGGTCTTTAGAAACAACCTATCTGACAGTATCTACCATCGTAAGAATGCATACAGTTTGACCTCTCTAGACCTTGCCTTATCGGAGGTTGGTGCCATCATATTGCTTGAAGGATCAATAGCATACACATTTATATGGCCTTTTCATTTCTTATGCGAAGACATAATTGCTGAGTAAATGTAATGCAAAGACATACCCCAGCTTTCTGACAGAGTTGAACATATTCATCTAAAACTTCAGACATGTTTCTTCTTTCCTTTTCTCTATAAGCCTTGACTTCCGCTTGTGCCACTTTGTCTGCAGTAAAATACCCCACTGCGAGAAAAATTGCCAATCTATCAACCATCATATATTCTCACCATTTACAAAACAGGATTCTCATTCCATACAAATGAGTTTTGACTTGTTAACTAAATCATCCATCAAAGTTTGGAGAAATCAAAATGTGCATGTACACAACTTCACTTCTAAACGGTGGGGGAACCATGCAAAGCTCACCCAAATTACATACTCAATGAGTTGCGACTTAGGCACGCACACAACCTACCTCGGGAAATGCAAACCAGACATTCTACCGCTAGACTACCTCCTCTGAATGGGGGAAATGCGAGTCTTGACTTACGTGCCTGTCAAATATCATTTTCTTAGCCTTTATTATTTTCTGAGAGGATGGCATTCCAGGTCCAAGTTGTGAGTTAAAGTCTTAAACATGAAAACTCACACAAATTAGCAGTTATGCTACATCAAATCAAACTCCCCATTTCATGATTTCAACTTGGGGACATGTAGAACTTCATAAAAGAGATTTTTTCTTTAAAAAAAAAAACTAATTTATAGAGATAGAGGATGGAACAAAATGAATAAAGTTGAGAGGGAAAGAAAAGTGAAAAGTACTTGGGGTAGGGATCTTTTGAGCAGGTTGATGAACATGAAGGATACAAACTCCTTTTCCTCCTGAATTTTGCAGACTCCAAATCACATTTTTCTTGCTTTCTGACACTCTTTTATCCACAGCAATATATAACCTTTCTTCAACCTCGGTTTCACCTTCCTGCATCATCGCTTGTTTTCCCTTGCTTATTGACATCTCAATTAGAATTTTCTTGAAGATTTTGTGGTAATTTCCTTTTTAAAGGAAATGTCAGAGCAGTGACAAGATGTACATATATGTCAACTTTTGCTCTTCTAAGGAGCAAATGCTCAATCAAGGACTCAGAGATTTGAGGTTTTTATGAAGAAGTTGAGAGTAGGGGTTGGATTCGGTCTCCGTTTACATGAGTGCTTGTGATGGTAAGACTACTTACGTTTAGATCATTTTAGATTTCACAGAAGTGAGATCCACATTAAAATGAGTTGTTCTTGTTATTGTGCGCGTATAAGTCGGAATCAGTATTTGCTTATAGGATTGCTTGTAAAGATAAGACTGTCTACAATCTTGCATGACTTTGTAAATTCCTGGTACTTTCAGAAGAATCTCCTAGATGATGAAGTACAGCTGCCATTCCGTATCAGTAGAATATGTCTATTCAGAATTCAGAATGTTTAGGGAATTTAGGGGAATGAAAATTACTAAATTAGTTTGACTATTTTCTTTTGATTATTTTTTCCACCTTTTTGAAGAATTCAGATGGAAATTCAGTGGCATATGCTTTCGATGCCAGGATAATTACTTGATTACTTAGTCTTAAACTGCACAAACTATTTTTAAACAAAAGACAAAACATGACATTCAAATGCATTTTTTAAAATTTTGAAGTTGATAGTCATAAAAATAAATATCACTTCCTGAAAAAATTATTGACTCAAGCTCAATGGAAGGCAACGGGCCGGGTACCCATTGGATCAAGTGGGTAGGCTCGTTTAAAATAAGGTCAATAAAAGGTCAGGTCAATAATGGATTGGGTCAATAATAGGTCGGCCCATTAAGGCATATTAACGGACCGGATTGGGTCGGTCCATTAACGGTCCATTTATTGAATCAGTATTTTTTTAATTCTACTTGACGTACTAGTTTACATGTTTTAATTAGTTAAACTTATTACCAATATTTTATACATAACAATAATTATTATACATAGTTTTTTGTGCAAAGTTGTTCCATTTTAAAACGGGCCAAAAGCCGGTCGCCCGTGAGCCGACCCGATCCGACGCGTTTATTTACACAAAATGTTCGACTCAGCCCAAATAGTTAGCGGGCCGACCATGAGCTGACCTGCTGCACTTCGTAAACAGATCGGCCCTATTCTGATCCGACCCGGTCCATTGCCCACACCTACCCAAGATATCGTTGCCTAAATAATACACTAATTCTCTTGGCCAGTTTACTTGACCTAGGATATCGTTGCCTGAAAGAATTATTGAACATTTTTAAAAATTTTGAAGTTGATAGTCATAAAAATAAATAGTATTAAATTTTTTAAAAAAAGCTCACAAAACTCCAATTTGTTGAGGCCAAAGAAGTATGCATGCAAGATGGGTGGCTAGAAGTTGTTCAAGAAACTTGTAAGAATTTGTAAAAATTCGGGAACTTTGTATATACATTTGTAAGAAATTGTATAAATCTACAAAAAATATATATATATATATATGAAAGATATTTAGTAAATGGATAGAACCAAATATGCAGGAAATTAAACAAATAATGTATATTTATATTTATATACGTGTAACATCGATTAAGGGACTTTACCCCTCTGTTTGCACCCAAAATAAAGAAAATTTACCTAATTACATTATTTTTAAGGGTATTAAAGACTAATATTCAAATATGCATACTTATGTCAACTTTACTACCTCTTTTAGCTATGCAACAAACAAACAATGCACCCAAAAACAACAAAATAAAAATTTAAAAACAAACAAACAAAACCTTATCTAGGGTTTCTGGGCTTTTCCCAAAAAAAAAAAAAAGAAATTGAGAGGGCCCAATAGACATGAATATGATTCTAGGGGTCCAATTTTAATAGTTGGAGAATGGGTTCTTTTAATTGATCTTTTGGGGCCCAACTCCGCTTTGCTGTTATTTCCAAGTGCTAACAATCTCATCAACGTGCGTTTTCTCTTTCAAAAGCCTACTTGTTTTTTTCTGTTTTTTTTTGGGTGCATTAGAGGGGGCTAGTTCCCCTACAAGAACAGTTACGCTCTAATGGCAAAGCATCTCTCAGCAACGTGAGTTTTATTCGAAAGGAATATATCTTGATTAGTTAGCCAATCTGCTGCCCGGTTGGTCTCGCTGTGACAATGTTGAATTCGAATGGTCTAGCTATCCAACTTGATCAAATTCGTGCATTCCAGATAAAATAATAGTGAGGGCGAAATGCTAGAAGTTCCTTATTCAACCAGCCCTCCACAAGTTTGGAATCCACCATAACCTCTACCCAGCTCTGCACTTGAAGTTTGCGAGCCAAACGTAACCCATAACGAAGTGCCAACAATTCCACTTTAGCGGAGGTGCAATAGCCATAATGTTCCATGAATGCACTCAGCATAGCTCCCCTGTGATCTCTAATAATTCCACCACCTCCCGCTTAATCAGGGCTCCCCTTCGCCGCACTGCCCGTGTTCAAAAGCCTACTTGTAACTTGTAAGATTGTATAATTAAAAGTTCTTAACTATAATCAAAACGCATTTGATGTTAATGATATTCAGACCACCTTCACGTAGAAAATTCACTATTGAGTTTTGAAAAATCTATATTTTCTTCCACTAGAGAAATAAATGGTGATACAAAGAAAGTTGTTCTTTTTTAAATATAAAATAAATGAAAAAGCGCGCAGATTTAATATACATAAAATTTGAATACGAATTTCTACCTAATATGATGACGATGATGATGATAATAGTAATAATAATAAATTCAAGCTGAGACAAAGTTGCAAGGAATAGGCCTGGCAACGGGTCGGATTTGGAGCGGGTGAAGCTCCACCCGCATCCATCACCCGCATCCATCCACTCCACCCGATCCACCCGTCATCCACTCATCCGCTTACCCGCATCCAATCCATCCACCACCCACGGATGAAACGGGTGGTAAACGGGTGAAACAGATGAAACGCATTCTATCTCATTTTATTCGTTTGTCGCTCAAATAAGGTTCAAAAACTTGAAAAATTTAAAATATACAAAACAATAACTAACGGAAACCACATGCCCTAATCGTAAACATAACAATTATCACAAATGATAAAGATACCAAACATAAGTTTTATATATATATACACACACACACACACACACACACACATATATATATATATATATTATACAAAAATATATATACATGTCTATATATATATATACATATACATATACATACATATATATATACATACATACATACCTATATATATATATATATATATATATATATATATATATATATATATATATATATATATAGCGGGTGACGGGTCGGGTGACGGATCGGATGGACTGTCACCCGAATCCGACTCGATCCATCACCCGATTATCCATCACCCGTTTAATTTACCCGTTTAGTCGGGTTTTCACCCGATTTTTCGGGTCGGATGAATCGGGTATCTATCGGGGTCGGGTGAAATTGCCAGGCCTAGCAAGGAACCTGCATTTACTTTTTTTCTTTTTATTTAGCACTGCGCACTTTATTTGGGCCACATCTAGAAAGCGCAATGGCCAATGCGAGAAAAAAACAATAATAATCATAACCCAGAGACCCAGTGCATGCCTGTAAAAATTCTCTGAGTTGGAAAAAAATACGATCACGGATCACACCCTTTAAAAAAACTGAAAAACCCGCCACATGGAGATTATAATAAGAGTTAGATAATGGGTTGGTTCAAGTTGATCTATTAAATAAACAGGTCAATTTCACATTTAACTTTCAAATGGTTTAAATTTACTTAAAATTGAAAAATAACTTATTTTCACACTAAATCGTCAAATCATGTTGACTTGACATCAGATCGAAATTAGTTCGATTCATTTTGAGTTCGTATTTCTCTCAGTAACTTCAGAACGGATTCAAATCGTATTACCGTGTCAGGTTAAATTTTCTAGTAAAACATGCTAAAAGCAGTTCAACAGGCAGCCTTCGATAGTACGATAATGAACTAGCAAGAATATAAATTTGACAACGAAAAATATGACATTAGTTTTGACTCTTTATCGTATTCTCACTTACGCGTGGGGAGGCCAACTGGAAAGACAAAAGTAGAGATTGATGTTGCTGGGTGAACATCTGGATGACAACATTACTATTATACATTCTTCGTTTCTTCTTAACAATTTTGTAGTGCAGTGTTCTCGTTTGGATGTGCACTTGGACGGTGATAGCGAAATTCTCTTGCATATTATTTATCGATTTATTAGCTTTTGTTATCTTGTAATTAATTAATTAATTAATTAATCATAGTCCTTGATGGGCAAATAATATGTAAGCACTTTATATACTTGAATTTCTATGAATTTTAATGTGGCATTCATTAGCAACACGAAGAAAACAGAAAAAACAGACATAAGGTGTGTTCATTAATAGTGGGTTAGATAGAGATTAGTGGTTTGATTAGATCAACTTACTGAGTTGCAGGTGATTATAATTTTAAGTGTTCGGCAAACGTAGTAGTGCAATTAGTTGTTAGATGTTCAGGTAATGGTTTTGAAAAGTTCTAAAAGGAGCATTTCAAAACCACTACCTAGTAGTTTTAGCATTTTAGGTTGCGTTTGGTAAAATTAGTTATTTTAGCAACAGTTAGTTATTTTACTAACTATTAGCAGTTTTAATTAATAGCGATTAGCTACGACGTACGAGCAGTTAGTGGTTAGTTGTTTAACTAGTAATTTACAATTTCAAAATATCCTTTTTATGAGACAAACATCTTCCTCTTTTCTGTCATTTTACGTCAGTTTGCACAAAATTTGCTATCTAAACAACTGTATTTACTAAATACTATTATTTTAAATGACTTATTGAATAGCTAATTGTTAAACATTGCTACTTAAAATAGCTAACAACTAAAAAAGTTAATTTTACCTAGCATACACTTAATTGCAAGAACCTGTGTGTTTATCACTGATTTCAACAATATAGATAAACAAAATTGGGGAGAATAACATTAAAAAATTTAGAACAATATTGCAATGGCGTAATTTTAAATCATGTTGATAGCCTATAATATTAATTGACTCAAACTGCCATAAACTAAGTTATACACTTGGTCAGATTCTTATGGCAATAATGGCATCAATATTGTTGGTGAGATGTTGTAGCCTGATAGGAACTATCTGGTGACAAACCCCATGGAGATGCTCCTATTAATTATTAATTAACTCATACTAGATAGCATTCTTAATAGTTTCTCCCTTATTAATTAATATCTAATTAGGCTAGCATATGTGTCTAAATTAACCAACAAATTTAAAAATGGAAGACGATAAACGTCTTGCTACAAGGTAACCTAAAAATCATAGTATAATATTCTTAAATTGAAAAAAATGGTACGATCGTATAGTCGAAGCATAATACGAGTTATAGGTGGTGTAAAATCATCTTTTTTGCCCATAATTTACTATATTTCTAAAATGCACCCATCATATGTCTTTGTGAATGGGGTTGATCCGATTATCATGTCATTTAATACTTTGTCGGCGTAGCAGATGCATATTTAAGCTTACACAATTACAATTAAGTGTAATCATTGAAAATTTTATGATTTTAAAATATTCAATACACTAATTTAGGATTAGGCAAAACATTTAACGGTGTCTTGCAGCAAGACACGTATAATCACTCATTTAAAAATATATCTAAATAGAAACGAAACCAAGTATGATGATGTGTTAATAATTAGATTGCCTAAACTGGGAAAGGTTTGTTCAATTTAAGAATTTTTAATCACCTAATCTTGCCCAAAAACAAATAAACAAAACAATTGGTCAATCATATTTTAGATTGTGATGTTTGTTAAAATTAGATAAAGCATAGCAAGTCAATGATCCATTTATTAGATGAGGTTGGTGCTCTATACCAACAAACAAGTAGAGTGACAAAATCAAATGCAGTTAAACTTAATTAGTTGTGTGTTTAACTTTGAGAATAACTTGGCATCCTTTTTTAGTTATCAAACACACGCAAATTACAAAAAGAGCCTGTGATGAGATGCTAGGTAATTTACAACTAGAGAGGAATATAATGATATGATTTAACAAATTTAAACTAGGTTGAGTGTGAATTAAGTCAATAAATTATGAGTTGTGTGGTTTATCCTTCTTTAAAAAATCTTGATACGAGAACAGAATTACTAATTCTCATTTTCGATGTTGGTGCTTTGTTTTTCTCGAGAAATCTATAATCACATACCTAAGGTACCGTAACTTGTAAATCTTCAGGTATCAGTCTAAATAAACATCTCTCTTTCCTGGTTTTGATCAACCCATATGTCCATAAAATCAAAATTTTTTCATTTATAAGTTGAAACAGATGACTATACGCAAAAATCAAAAGCTATTTCTAAACGTCTACGTTTCGCTTATAATTCTATTACATTAAAACTTTTTGAAACAGACAACCGCCTAGGACCACAAATCGACCAATTAGATTGTTTTTTGCGTGTCGACCAATGGGGACAACCCCCCCCCCCCCTCCAACCAAACAAAAAAACAAATGTTTGTTGGGAATTGGAATCTTAGGACACTTATAGAGTGGAAGCTCTCATAGGCAGATCCTTGTTAAGCTTTTAGGCCGGTTGTAGGCGACCTGATTCTATTACCAGGGCAAATAGCAAGATATGCGAACTAATCACATAGTCGTCCCCCCCCCCCCCCCCCACCCAAAAAACCGGTTCTTTTGAGAGGGGGGATCACTGAGCTTATTATGAGTTGTTATGGTTCTCTCATGCATGTGTCTGCAGCTTTGCTAGGACAATAATCGCGTCAGTTATGATGAATCGAACGAAGATGACTTTAAGAAGAAGCAAAGGCATGCAGTAACTGATTGATGCATTATTCACACTCACACATTCTCTCTCCATGTCTTTAAGTTTGCGGATATTTGATGCAACAGCTGTTTGGGTAAAAATAACTGTTTAGAATGATTTTCGCTATTTTGATCAAGTCAAATAACCAAAGAATGTTTGATAAAATGTTATTTGTAATAGCTATTTGGCTCCAAAAAGCTATTTTTAAAAAAGTTATTCTCATTAACCTTTTGGCAATAACTTTTTGTGAAGATGACATAATTGTCCACAATAAGTTTGGAAAAATTACGCCACATGTTATTAAAAACTAATTTGTAAATAAGGACATAAATAAAAATTTACCAACATATTTTTTAGAAACAACTAGTTTTTACCAAACATCTTTCCTAAAAATAGCTAGTTCAAACAGTTAATATAAATAGTTAGTTTAAACAATTAATAGTTCACAGCTAACAACTGTTTGTCAAGCATGATCTTTTTTCCCCCCTTAAGATCACGCATACGAAGCAATAATTAAAAGTTGATCCTTTTTCAACTCGAAAACAATTTAATTTCTATATTATATTATTGTCCAAGTATCATCTCAATTGAATATTTAATCTAATGGTTGGGAGTACGTACTGTAAAAATGACTTTATATTATTGCAACGCGCTTTTTTACACCAATGTTCTTTATTCTTGATGTATGAATATATAAATATACATAACATTTTCTATCTTTCTTTATATATATTAATTATCTTTTTTTAACGGAGACAAGTGGGTCAATCAACTGAGCCCCTATCTCAAGGCAACCAAATAAACCACAATGAGCCAAGGAAAATCGGGTAACGCCAACGACTATATCGACCTCAGGACCACGAGTCCATACAATCTCCTCACACAAAGGCAAGAAATTGCCCCCCCCCCCCCCCCCTTTGGGATTTGATTCTAGATAGAGCAGGTAGCGAATGGAGGCAGTGACCATCAAACCAGTCACCTATTCGGTTCTTTACACCAATTATCTAAGTTATCCATAGATTGGATAAAAACATGACCCCTAATTGCTGTTTATATGTCAGCGCGCTAAACTTGCAAGCTTTTTTTGGGGATAAAAACATCAGTCCCTAGTTACTGTGTATACGTTTGGTAAACGTGCACGCCTTTTCAACGCTTTTTTTATTTTATTTTATTTTATTTGGGCATGGGCTGGGGTGGGGAATAGATGTCTCCTCACTAACGTTCGGACATGTCCCATAGGATGCCTTTCTATTCATCTTTCACATGAACTGTCAATTCATGCATCTTCTAGTTAAGCCCAAATTTAAGTAAATCGTTATATTATAAGCAAAGAGACTCTAATCTTTCTTGTTGTTCCTTCTCTTTTCTTGTGACAAAAAACAAGCTTTGTAATTTGTATACTTAAGAATTCATACATTTTGGCAAACTAATTTCGTCTGAAGTAGATACTACATATAGTGAAGTTCGTGATTTTGAATATGGCAAGCTATTTGAAGCCAAAACCAATTTAATTTCAAGTTTGCTATTTTGTATATGCCAAGCTTTGTATCATTAAGAATTCATAAGATTGAACTTTATATATGCGATTTCTAGCGTCAATACATATATAAATAATTACCTTTATAATTTTTATATTCATTCAATAGAGTCAAGCTACAATTGTTTGTGCGTAAGGAGCAAAACTCTTTCAATTCAACAATTCTTTATTCACATGACTTAAGTTAAAAACTTTAATTAAACGGAACAATACTGAATTAACTACCTAGACCAAAATTGCATTATGTTCTTTTAATTTTGGTCTGGTTATGCCATTATTAAAGTGCTCTCATAAATGATATTATGTTATAATTAAATTACCCGTCAGAATTATTACTTTTACACCCAAAAATATTTAAAAAAATTATAAATGAGGGGAGTTATTCGATCCCATCCAAAAGTTCTGTATGCAATGTTTGTTGGGATTATTTTTTTTTTTTAATTTCAAATGAGCCACTGAGATAGTACAATATAGTGAGGGGGGAAGAATTGAACATAAGACCTAATATAATTAGGGCTTCAATCTTAATTACTTGGCTAAGATCTCACCAGTTAGTTGGATTATATTACATATCTTTCTTCTTTGAATTCGAATTGAAGTATATATCATCATCAGTATCATGATTATCATCATCTCTCCCCATCTCCATTTCTCCGCCTTTTCTGCAAGTGCATCATGATTATAATCATCATAGATGCTCTCAAAGTCAATTTTAATTTTAATTTACATTTACATTGGTAAAGGACTTTCAGAGGGCTTCAAACCATGCGTAATTAATATTAATACTCTACCACAAGAGTCAAAAAGATGGATTATGGATAGTGGATTCATCCATTGAGCCCTTTTGGTCAACCTATAGCTCTCACAAGATTATCAATAGAAAATAAATAATTATAGCAATAAAAAAATTGCAAATGAAAGAAACAGAACATAGCTTGCTTCTTATTTGTTGGCTATTTTGGAGGACCATTTTGATTTTTTGAGGATTGTAAGAGGCTCCTGATCTTAGTTAGGTGCCTAATTTTTATTGACTACGTAGTACATGAGTATGACTACGCAACATAAATCCTGGTCATTATATATTACATTTTGTAAAAACTTTTTTCGAAAGTGGTGAACAGGAATATGCTTGTATCTTTCTTTCTTTCTTTTTTTTTTGGGGGGAACGTAAGTATAAGACATTAAGTAGCCATTCTCGTAAGGGTTCTAACCCAATTTATCATCGACAAGGAGAAATAGAAAATCCCGATAAGGTGGGGATGAAAAAATAGAAAGAGAAGTACCTCTAAGTGAACAACCATATTTGGCCATCCAATCTGCTATTATATTACCCTCACAATAGATATGTGTAAATGAGATAAACTAACAGCTTGAAATCATGTTCCTAATATCTTGAAGGAATATGCATGCATCCATGCACCAAAGAGCGCTTGGATTAATTGGTCAGGCGTAAATCATGTTGCCATTCTCACGTTGCCCACATGCACCCAACTTCAAGTACAGCCTTCCAGGGGAATACGAATTCTATACTGTGTACATTAGACTTTGTGGTCAGTTTTAGATAATCCTTTATCCCCTAATCTGTTTCAGCGTACTTGGTAGTAGGTCTCTTTGATGTAGGGGCCCAATGGGCTATTCCGCTAATAAAAAAATTATATTTATGCCTTTTTTCAGTTTTTACTTATATGGAATTGATTGATCTTAATACAAATGTTTTCTTCGTGATGAAGGAAAAAGGCGATCTTTCTACATCTCGATCTCTATATAAAATGAGGTTAGGACGAATATGTAACAACCAAATGAGAAGAGGGAGTTTAAATGGCAAAGTCCATGCAATGGCAATTCAAATACGAAACGAGAAAACAGATAGATAGTGATTGGTGTATGGTTTTGTCAACTGTTTGGCGATAAGACGCTCGATGAATTATTATTGGGTAATTGCGTTGGATTTGACATGTGGTTGCATCAATATATTTGCCTTATCAAAAAAAAAAAAAATAAAAAATTGTATGAGTAGTTGCTAGGATAGCTCTAGGAGTTGAGCCTCCGTCAAACTTTTTGACGTCACATAAATGATAAATGTAGTAGATTATGTATGAAAATTGGATTATAATTTTCGAAGTATAACTAGTAAATATATATTATCTTATGGAAGTTAATATTGTCGGTATCTCAAATGCTATATTATTGATAATCTTTCGTATTTGTCCTATACAAAAAATTTTAAAAATAGATCGTAGACAGTTTACCTATAAAAAATTAATTACTGATTACCTCATTTAATTGACAAAATATTTGGAAAGTTATATGGAAAAAATTGAACTCAAATATTTATATGTCATATTTTGTTAAGTCTTGGATTAATGAATTCCTATCTAAAATACGTAATCTATCTAAAATATTGAAAGTTCTAAAGCGAACCTAAATTTTGAAAATATATTTTTAATAGAAAACATTCTAAATGCACTAATATAATAAATACCAAATCTATATCAACATGATATTGACATGACAATTACATAAAAAATATCACATAAAAATAGGAATTTTAAAAATCAAACAATAAGACGAGCCAATTACAATCAATAAATATATTTTGATATATTTTTTGCCAAGAAAAATACGATCTATCGCACAAAATTCTCAGTGTTACGCGATAAAGCCAATATCCCATCGTCTATCAAAAACCCCCACAAATCCAAGATCTACAAAAAAAAATTCCTCGGTCTCGTGTGTACAACCTTACCCTTCCCATCTGTCTTCTTTCTCCTTTAATAAGTCAATAAAGCCAACACCCCTCCCCCCCCCCCCCCCTCTCTCTCTCTCTCTCCCCCCACGACTTTGCCTGTCTCACTGAAATCACCGCATTCATATAAGAATTCCCTTGATGAAGCAAACATCTCCACTTATCCCATCTTTTTCTGGGTCACTACCAATCTACAGAGAAAAACAGTGAAAGAGGGGTGGCATTGATGATTCATGATTGATGGTTGATGGTGGATTCATAGGTAAAATAGCCCTGTGAAAGAAGTACTTTTTTCTGGGAAAAAAAAGGTGTCAGATTCTTCTTGAAGCAAAGCAAAAGAAATAGTAAAATACCCAGGTCGTTCATTATTGTTTGATTGAGATTTAAGGGTCCCAGCTAATCAGGGTATTTTTTACCAGCTAATAAAACCCTATAATTTTTCAAAAGTTTTCACCTTTTTCTTTTCCCCCATTCCTCAATTCATTTTTTCAGTATCTTTCTCTCACGTCTGGATTGATTTTTCCCACTTTGATCAGACTTTAATGGCTGCCACATGCTTCTTTTTCTTTTTCATTTTTTTTCCGAGACCTGTTAGAAAATAGAAAAGCAAAGGGGGTCCAGTTTGAGAAGTCCCCCTATTTGGGATTTGGGTCTTTTTGGTCGGTGTATCGCTTGCATCTCTTTCTGATTCGACCAAATTAAAGTTGGGGGTTTCGTGATTCTTTTGACAATGATTAGTCTGGCGTTCTACTGAAGTTTGGAGTATGCTGAGATTGTATTTTTTATACACTCAATTGTGTAATTGAGAGACAGTACTTCTGTGCTCAAAGTATGGTGATTATGGCAATGGAGATCAATGTTGAATGCTTAAACGGCTTTTAAATGATTTACATGTGATAGAAGAAGGTTTCACCCTGAATGGGTTATGAGGGTTGAAGTTGTCTTTATGTGTGGTTGAATGTTTAAATTGAGAATTGGAAAAGTTTGGGTTGTTCTGCAAGATACCCATTTGTGAAATTTGCAAGGTTGGAGTCGACAATATTGCTGGAAAGCTTCAGCTTTTTCATTAGAGCAAGATCAAATTGCTCAAGTTTTGAAGCACTGCAAAAGTCCAAGATGCTGGCTTGGGCTTCAGGATGACAGAACAAGGAGTTTGATTCTTTACCACCCAAAAGAGGCTTGTGTTTCTTTTGCTTGACTCTTCTGTGAAGACTTGATTGGTTGTCTCACGGAATTTCTGTTAGTTGGCTGCAATCAGGTTTTCATTGTGGGATTTTGTCAAAATTCAGGAAATTTGGTATTCCAGGTGACTTTGCTTCCCTTCATTTGGCTTCATCTTTCTTCTGTGAACTTCTATCTGTTTGATTGTAGAAACCACTCAAACCTGCCTGTTGTTTCTTTGTATATGTTTTGCAGCTTAGATTTGTTTTTTTAAAATTTAATTTTTTGGGGGGGGGGTGTTTTCAAATTCTTGTGTTCCTGTTGTTTATGATGTCAGACATTGAATGTGTGGTTGCCAAAACTGACTTAAGCTTACATGGCCAGTGATTTGTTTCTGGGTTGCTAAAGTTAGCAATTGAGGTGAGCAACGTGATCATGGACTGCTATGCTTACTGGGAAAATATTTCAAAAATGTGTCGGTGAATGTCATGTCTAATAAATTCTTCATCTACTTAACCTGTTTCTTTCGTTGATGCTTGAGTTTCTCAATTTCTGATAAACACTGGTTCTATCCCTCTAATAAGTTTCGGGGATCTCTGAATATTTCATACCAAGTGTTTCTGAGCACACATAATGAATGAAATCATACTTTGTTTTCAGATGCTTTGCTTTCCTCTCCCTCGTCCTCCATCATCCACTCCCATAAAAAGGAGACACTGCCTGAGTCCACGTCTTCTAGTATTTTTGTGTTTCATCATTATAGTTTTTGTCGCGTGCTGCCTTCCCCTCCCCCCTTGCGGGGGAATAAATGAATACCTGTGGAAATATTTAAACTTTGTCAATTTACTAATCGTAAGGAAATGTCACCTAATGCTTTTGTCTCTACTGATTAATGTGTTACCGTTGGATGTCATGGGCAGGTCATCTTCACGTTGAAGTAGTATCTGCTCACTATGGCAAAGAAATCAAGAAAGCGCCTTGCCAAGGATCAGTCAGGCTGTATAAGGAGCCTGATTCACAACATCTTTGATTTTCGGCAGGGTCGCTCATCTCAAAAACTCCTTCAGGATAAGAAGCATGAGAGTAAGCGTATTGCTGGTATGATTTCCTGTTCAGAACATTTGAGGGCATTTATTTCTTTTTTTGGCCAGAAGTGAGGCCAGTTGAGTGCACATATCTGGAAACAGATTAAACTGTGTCAAGAATGTTGTGTTGTAATTGAGCACAGCAATACAGGGCAGTTCTGTAGGTTCTGTTTTGGGTTGAACTAGATATTGTAGCGGTATACAGCAACAAAACCCAGTGTGAATCCCGCATGAGCAACCTTGGGGAGATCTGGATGTGGCCACTAGATGTGGACTTGCCCTGCACTTAGTTTGTGAATTGTACTATGTTGTGACAGTAAAAATGATCACTTACATTTATTAGTTAATCCCTTTCGCAAAAGTTTGAAGTCAAGAACTGCTGGTATGGTTTTGGGGTTCGCATTCCTTTGCTTGCAAAAACAACTGAACAAGCCTTCCCCCCCCCCCCAAAAAAAAAAGAAAAGGAAAGGGCCAAAAAGTAGCAATGGAGGGAAGAATTAAATGAATTGATAAGTAAATGTTGCAGTTTTTTTTGGGGGAATGAATAAAGGGTAAATGGTGCCATTGATGTTAGTTGGAGAAGAAACAGTAAATCGTCTTTGTGTATTAGAGACTACTGATTGACTGAAATGTCTCTGTGCTTGACAGCTGCTGCTTATCCTGAAATTAAACTTGAGTCCTTGAGCGAATCTTGTGAGATCTGTAAAGACTCAATTGTAAGTTTCTATTCTTTATTAATCTCTCTTTTGTCTTCTATTTTGATAAGTTCATGGTTTATTCTTTATGTCTGTCCTCGGTTGCATCTCTCACCCCATGTGTTTTTCTACTTACATAGATGTTTCTTGATTATTTGTCCAATAACTTGACAATCTTTCAGGAAGCAGTTCAAACTGAAACATCAACCGCTGATGCTGGTAAGATGAGCGTGAAAGATCTAATGGCAGAAGAGATGATTGGTGAGAAAGATAAGAAAAAGCATGGAAGTGATGCTATCAGAGATGCGAAACACATTGCAGCAAGTGATGGGGCTCCTGTTCAGAAGAATCGTAGACGAACAAGAAGCATGACTTCTCTTCATCTACGTGCTGACGATTTTACTGCAGTTGAAGATTCAATTGCTGAAAAGCCTAATCACAGGAGGCATAAATCCTTGAGTAGTATCTACCTAAATGTTATGGTTGAAGAGCTCTGCAGCCAAATTAACCAAAATGATGGAGAAATAGCAACCGAGGTTATTAAAGATCCTTCAGTCAAAGAAGATAAGTTGTGGGAGGCATCAAGAGTGTTAATAAGTCAATTCACTGATGGAAAAGCCGTCACTGAAGATGGGAAAGTTCAAGCTTCAAAAGAACTCGTTGGTGCTCTTCGGATTATTGATTCAAACAAAGAAGCATTTCTGAAGCTCCTACAGGATCCAAATTCACAGTTGGTGAAAAACATTCAAAGTATGCAGGATGTTCGAGTTGAGGAAGGCAAATTCAAAGTGGTCACAGGGTCCAATTTGTTAGATCAAGGTACCAGCACTAGTAAGCAGCAAAACTTCTTCTGGAGGAAGTTTAAGGGTCTGGAGAGAAACCAATCGAAGAACAGTGATGCTTCAGAAGATTTGAATCGAATTGTTGTTCTACAGCCTGGTCCAGTGGTTTCAAGAAATTCGGAATCGGCTAGCTTTTCTGGCTCATTGCCAGAATCTCCTCTAAGTGTGGGAAAAAGGGACCAAGTTAACAGAGTCTCTTCTACCTTTTCCTTTGCAGAGTTTAAGAGAAGGTTGAAGCATGTAATGGGGAAAGAACAACATGGGGCTGCTCAGATTGGGATGTCACATCAACTGTCAGACGAGCAGCCAAATCTGACAAATCGAGAGAAGAGAGATGGTGCAGAAACTGTTGCAATGGCTTCACCAAGTAGAGATCACTTTTTTATTGAAAGAATCCCAAAATCGTCTGCTGGTAAGAAGGCGGATAAGAAGGGGAAACTGAAAGATGGTTCAGTACACCTGGAAAATGAAAACGACTTTTGTCCTGAGCAAAGGGTGTCCAACATATATGTTGAGGCTAAGAAACAACTTGCTGAGATTATAGGCACGAACATGGTAGATGCAGATAGTCCTAGGAGACAAGCCCCTAGGTCCCTGGGGAAACTAATGTCCTTTTCTGGTTATAGTTCTCCTACCCTCTGCAGTCCAAGAATAGAGGGAGAGATGCGATTTTCTCCTCGTGAGGAATGTCAAGCTGATGACAAGATATGTCAGGTTAAGCAGGAAAGCAATGCAAGCCTTCGAGCTCCGGTAAAGCAAGAATCAGGAATTAAGCCATGCATAGCTGCTCACGTACCCAATTGTGAAGCTGAGGTTCCTCCCGTGGAACCTATCTCAGATGGGCCCCCCTGTGAAAGCCGTGTTGATAAGCCCAATCATGGACCTGAGGTTCCGACTTCTGAAGGTATCCGCAACCCCCCCCCCCCAAAAAATGTCATTTTCAGATTTCCAGGCTGATGCTAATGATTTAATGCATTGTTCGCAATGGATTCTTATGAATGTCCAGTTGATGCAGACATAGGTAGATCACCTGATGCTGAGTGCCAAGCAGAAAACAACCAAATGGAAAGATCCTTCAAACCAGGCTCCTTGCAGCCCATTAGAGCCAGTGAGCAGGTTGACCATCCTCCAAACTCAATATGCTCTGACGATAACTGGCACTCTGCAAGATTAGGACAGGTAAGCCATAGTTCTTCCCTTTTGCCCTTTTCTTTGGTGATGAAAGACTATACCAAGTCCCAGATAGCAAATTGTTCCAAAAAGTACAGAAATAACTTCTGAGTGGATGAAGCCTTTGTTGAAGGTCTGCACGTGCGTTCTTTATGTTACAATTTATATAGACATATTTTCTGCTTCGTTTTCTGCAGGACTCATGCACTGAGAGTGAGCCATCATCTTCTCAAATTGCATCCGCACTTTCTGGCTCAGTGACTGAAAAATTTGAAGGTCGAGAACTTATGAGCGATGCAACAAGCAAACCTAGTCCTGTATCAGTGCTTGAACCATTATTCACGGAAGAAGATGTCAGCCCTCCTGGCATCAAGTCCTTAAGTGGTATGATTTTCCATAAATTAGATGAACTACATTCATTTCTTCTAAAAGGAGATTACTAATGGTTGGCTTCCCTTACGAAATGCAGCTGTTCGACCTCGACAAATCCGATTTGAAGAAGAAATTTTAGCACCTTCAGAACGATATCCTTGCCATAGGACTCGCATAGATTATGACAAACATACATTTGACTTTGTGGAGGCTGTGGTCCAAATGTCCGGGTTGACCTGGGATGAGCTTCACAGGAGAACCCTTTTCTCAGCCCATCTTATAGACCCATCGTTGCTTGACGAAGTAGACTTTCTCCCTGATTTGCTTCCCTGTGATTTCAATCTCCTTTTCGACCTAATAAACGAAGTTGTCATAGAGATCTCTTGGTTGAAGTTTGGTTACATGATACATTTTTTGAAGCCACTTGTACATCCAAAGTCGAAGGACAAAGATGTTTTCACTGAGATATGGGAAGGAGTCAACCGGTACTTGACACTTGGAGGATCTCCACGTACATTGGACCAGATTGTCTCAAAAGACCTAGCAAAATCCGGGTTGTGGATGAACCTACGGTCTGAAACTGAAACCATCGGGATTCAATTGCAAGAGGCCATTCTCGAAGAACTAGTGGAAGATACAATTTTGAGCTGTGTTTCGCTAGTGTAGGGAGTGAATTTCCCATTTGCCTCAGGTGAAGCAAATGAAAGTTAGCCTGGGCTCTCCCCCGGATTGATGGGAATCATGCTTAGAGCTTCTGAAGCGAAGAGTTGCCTTAGGTTTCGTGACTTGGAGATAAATAACAGCAGGAATGATACCTGGCATTTCTGACAGTTGTTATGGAACAACTCCTTAATTGCAGAAAACTGTGACCAGAATTACTGACATGATGTCAATGGGTTGCCTAGTCTTGACTCAGTGCTGGGCTATGCACTTGGAAGTCATGAAGATCTTCTCGTTATCTGGGTAGTTTTAAGGTTCGGGGTATTTAGCATTTTGGGTTGAGGTTTGCTGGTTTTTGGTTAATATTTTTGTTTGTGTAGTTTTCTTTCCAGGCTGATTGATTGCATTGTCCCCTTCTCAACTCCCTCGAAGCTTAATTCTGACAGATGAGTGGGTGCATTTGGGCATTAGGGTGTGCCTATGTGTTATTTTTTGAGGAATAAATATGCAATGAGAATCATACTTCCACACATTCAAATCTTGCCCTCCCACACCCCCACCCCCACCCCCCTTCCTTTATTCCATTTTATACACATTTATTGGGTCATTTATTGGGTCTAGATAGGATTCAGTGGCATAAAGATTTCACAGTTGATAGATAAAATAGAAGATTGCTAAAAGTTGCACTGTAGAAAGCAATTAGCAGCAATCTCCCTTGTCTTTTGATGTGTCCTTTATACTAATTTATCTTTGTTGGAACTTTTAATCCCTGTTCATCATGCACCTAAAATCAACTAAAATGACAAGCATAATTGCTAGAGAATAGCAATGTCAAGTGTGGAAAGCCTTTCCATAAGAATGCATAATAGGAAATCAAAGCTCCTAGTGACCTTTCGGTTGCGACGATTGTAGGATTGTAATACCTTATCTTAGGTTGACAATGAAATGCACATACAGCTCATTCAAAATATGTGATCAATAGAAAACTTGAGGGGAGGGGGGAAAAAAAAATCTTCTGTGAACCCTCACAATTGTAATTCTTGTATCAATAAGCCACGTATTTTACCCCGTATACATCAACTCGTGATATCCCCTTCAAGAAATCTCATACAATCACACGTTGTACCTTAGTCTCACTCCTTTTACACACTTTTATGATAGTGTATACATTTATAACGGCATCACAAAAACTACCAAATTTTACTGCACAATGGATATTTATTCCAATTAATTATAATTACCTTTCTTTTTCTAATTTTGTTGAAATTGTGATTTCTGCCTTTCTCATAGTGAGTCTCGTGTAGTGATTTTAGTCAAAATGGTCAATATTATGATTAATAATATTTTCCGTCATCAGTACACGCAAAGGGGGAAAAAGCCTTGAATCTTTGGTCACATTATACGTATCAATTATTTATGCAAGTGTTAAGTAGTGTTTAAAATATCTAAAAAATATTATTTATATTTTACTCCTTTAAAGACTATATAATGTAAGAGTAGTTGAAAATGAACTTAGTAATGGGCATAATACTGACGTGCTTGACCAAATTTAAGGGACACATATTATGAATTGTCATTGAGCATAAATAAGATATTCATTGTTAAGACATAGGTAAACTAGGTCTCTAGTTGAGCTTCTCTATTTATCCCATTATGATAGTCTTCTTGTTCATCATTAAAAAAAATAGAGGAAAAAAAAAAAAAGGAAAGAATGATGATCCCAATTTGGTTGGAGAAAGGTTGACAATTGGAGATGAGTTAGTAGCTACAATTAATGACATGACATAGAAGTATGAATTACAATTTCAAACATTATTTTTCCAAGTTAGCATGTACTTGATCCTAAAAACAATAAAGTATAGGGGATTTAGTTAATTCCAATAGAAACTTAAGGAGTTTGGATCTGAAGTTTTTAGTGAAATCAGTATCCTATTTTTTGTAAGTTAAGCTGCTTTCTAATGTTAGTAATTATATATAATGTCATATGCAGCACTAGTTAAGATAGAGAATATTGATAGGCATATAAAATGTTATATATTTTCCAATTTGATCAATTCAAAATAAGGTTCTTAATCATATAAACTTTTTTCGAATTTCCAATCTTACACAAAGTTTTCATCTGTAATTGCCAGCACACACATCAAACTGAAAATTAACTTTATTCAATTTGTTAAATTTAAACAACCCAAGTAACAATAGCAAATTTTTTAAAAAGTCAATATTTTTGCGTTATCTAACAAACTCAATTGAAATTAAACTCAAAGTCAAATATTTTAGAAACGACAACTTCAAAAAAATTAAAACTATTTTACATTGATCATTAAAGACAAATTTCTATTTGTTACAAGGTGGGTTTTAGATAGAATTTATATGAAATTTAAACTCAAATATTCATTAACGATGCCTAAGAAATTTACTAAACAAGTTTAGGGTCTGTTCTTTTCGTTGGTAAATCCAGCCTCAGTCAATTTCATCCCACTTCACGAATGTCAATAAAAAAAATATCAATTTCAATCAACTTCAACCCGCTTCTTCCTATTTTAACCAACTTCTGTCCATCATGCCAAAAAAATTTTTTTTTATCTATTTCAACCAACTTCGACCTACCTCAGCCCATTTCAATAAAAAAAAATACTAACTTTAACCTATTTCAATCTACTTCTATCAATCTTAACTAACTTTATCTATTTATTAATCTATATTTTCTAATAAAAAGCACAGGCCCTTAGTTGACAACTTGACATCCAAATCAGGTGAGTTTTTGTGACTTTTGTCCAAGCGGTAAAATTGATCTCAGGTGGCAAAATAGTCAAAATTGACAAATGGCCAGAGATATTATACAAGGAAAGTCTAAAAGAGGGGTAAAATAAAAAAAAGGGCAAAAGACAGAAATAGAAAATAATAAAAACCCCAAAAAGATAAGAAAAAATACTTCCCCTTACCCACATCCACACTCACGCCCGCCCGAATAAGTTATTGAGATCCAATTACATTATTAGGATTTTTTTAGTTAAAACATTTACAACAGCAAAAACCCCAAATTCAATTGAATTCAGTTCAATAGGTCTCTTCTCTCTCCTCGCCCCTTGCTCGTGCTCGTTGATTCCAACAACACAAGCAAAGCAACAAAACATATACATACCCTTCTCTTCTTCTTTCGCATCGATCCAAATCCCTAAATTTGTCATCATCATATTCACCCCCAATTAGCTCATTAGTCAAACAAGCAATTCAATTCAACGTCCCCCCCTTCTTTCTCTGTCTTCGATTCGCAATCTCAGTCTGTCTCGAAGGTGCGAATTGATCTCTTTCTTGTTTTTTCTTTATATAAAGTTCTGGGATTTTTCTGCTTCTTGCCATCTTTTCTGGGTTTGTGAAAAACCCTAGCCTTTTTTTCGCAGGTCGGTTGGTCGATCTTTGCCCTTGCAAGCCCTAATTCTCTGTATTGGGTTTCTAGGGCGCGGTGCTCGACGAATTGGGATACTCGATTCCGGGTTTTAATTACTTTCCCGGAGAATTAGGGTTTAGGATTTGAAATATTGTTATCCGAGGGTTTCTGATCTGTACATTATTTGTTGATTCAGGTAATTTTGTTGTTATGTTTTTGACCTTCTTTTAGTGTTAAATATTTATTGGAGTCTGATTTTGTTATGGTGTCATTCTAAGAATGGACTTTTAGTGAGTAGTTGTGAAATTTTGCCCTTGTTTTGTCGTGAATTAAAGCATGTGTTTCAATGGCAGTTTGTGGGACTTGCTGTTACGTAAAATTATAGTGTTTGGATGCTGGAGGCAGTATGCTGCTGATAGTTTGGAGAAATGCAAAGGTTTCACAATGCTGGTAATTGCACTAGTGCAGTAAATAACAGTGGGATTGGGGGAATTTCTGCTAGAGATTCGGGCAGAAGCGATTCATCTTCATTGTCTAGCAACTTTTCTATAAACTCCAGGTACATGACTTGGTTTTGGTTTCCAGTATACATGTTAACCCCCCCCCCCCAAAAAAGAAGAAGCATTAGCATTTGATGATGATATATGCTGTGAAATCCTCCTCCACCCAATGGTCTGGAGGGTACTGCCAATATATGATAGCTTGTTAAGGCATTCCCAATTTAAACTGAGCATCTGTAGTGGAAGATCAGAATTGTTAACTTTCAAGTTGATGCTTTTGTATTGCCAAAAAGAAAAAAAAGTACTTTATTTTAGTGGTAATGATAGTGGCTGGACAAGCTGTATTTTGTTATGAGGCGGCTGTTTGTGTTTTCTCTGACCAGGGCTGGTTTTATGGTATTGGAGCTTGCAATAAAGGATGCTTCATGTATTTTTATCTGCGTGTTCCCCCCCACTCCCTCTTCAAGTTAAGCAGCCCCCTATATAAGAGAGATTACTCCTTTCCTGGGCGGGACTCACGGCCATTAATTTGCATTTGGATATAAGGTGTACTCTTGCTTGATACTTTTTGCTAGTTCAATTAATTGGTAGCAATGTTCTTTGGGAGACAAGAAGCCAAGGTGTTTCAGCATCTGGATTAGGAAGCTTCATAATCAGCTGGTGTTCTGGGGGATGCTGCAGTTGCAATTTTATATTTCTTGAACAATTTGTGCTTGGAATGCCGTATCTAGCAAATATTGTATTTCTTCCTATTCAGTACATGGATTCCTGTTCAGCTTGTGGATTTGCCGTTGCTCTCACATGACTTGGGGAATCGATATGTTTTTGTTGGACTCTTTCGTATGATTGGGAGAGGCTAATATTTTATTAGAGTCACTAATGAATAGGTGGCATTCAACAGTTCCTAAATTAGATGCTGGTTGCTGGGGGCATGTCTATCAGATATTCAGGTGAGGTATACTCATCTGTGATATTTTCACAGTTAAGGATGATGCTTCTGGCAGGGTCATAAATTTGAGGATTAAGGAGTTAGGATAGAAGAGGATGGACCCTTTACTTATATTCAGATGAATTTTTATGCTTATGGTATTGTAATTCCAGCAATGTTAGCTCTTTGTTTGCTGGCCTATGAGTTCTGCAGGAAATTTGCATTTCAGCTCTCTTAATCCTATACTCCTTTGTCGATGTTTCAGAACATTTTACGTTAAAAATGCCATTTGCAGCATGATTTCAGTGCTGAAAGCTTGAAATGAACAGCTTTGATCGAATGCTTTATTCTTTTCATGAAGGATTTTTCTGATAGGTCCCTTCTGTTACCATAAATGGTTGTATTGATAGATTTGACATAGTTGGCTCGCATGCCACTGTATCAGTTTGGAAGAATAAATGCGAGCCTTTTTGTATATGCACTTATCTTCTATTGGCTTTGGAAGTATTATGCTGAAAGGACTGTTTCAATGAAATATTTTGAATATATTTTGAGAAATTGACTTTCTTTGGTAATATCCGTTATTTCAAATGTATCATGTGTCGGGCTTTCTATCAAATCAGTGTTGATTACTCTAGGGGGAAAAATCGATACTCTGGGTTGATCTTTTCTCATATGTCGTGTAATGATGATTGAAGTAGAGTTAGAGGGATATTATGAGATAAAAGACTGATTGCTTGATATAGTAGGAATTCTAGCTGAGTTTGTGAAGTTCAAGTTGTATGTAGCTTTACCATTGAGGCCTTAACTGGGCACTACGAGAGAGGTGGCTTCTCCCCCGTCTTTTCTTTTTCTTTTTTTTTTTTAGGAGTTATCTTTTTAACCTTCTTAGAGATTCAACTCATTTTGCATTGTCTAAATCTCGGATGTGATCTCATTGACTTGCATCTTAGAAGAATTAAACAAAAACTGAATTGAATGCTTTGTTTGCTTGAACTGTCCCAAGGACTGTGATAGCCTTAATTTAGTGTTTCTCATGTTGGTTTCTTTGATTTCTTTTCTCCATGGCTTTGCAAATCCAGCTTTAAATTTCTGAGCAGCATTCAGGTATTGATCTTGCAATTCTCTAATTCATCTACTTTTGTAACAGGCGGGCTCCCCCTCTGGTTCCTTACAAGTTGAAGTGCGAGAAGGAGCCACTCAATTCTCGGTAACCTGCCCTTTTTTTTTTTTTTTGGTGGGCTTATTGAAATATAGACACAACTTGCAGGATTAATAATAAGACATGGAATCAATCACCACTTGGCGCAACAACAGTTTGATATTTCTTGTCTAACTATTGTATTCTTCGGGGAAGGGGGGAAGGAAGGGTTAGAATCATGGAACTACTGTCAATGTGTAAGTGGAAGTGTGCCTTTTTTCTAAGTGCTACACATCTAAATATGTCTACTTCCTACACCATTCCTTGCCTTATATTTTGAAACCTAATTCAAATTAAGTACACTTTGAAATTCTTTTTTGCCCCGATTTGTTAGTTAGCTTTCTGTCTTATGCTTGCATTTTGTTTGTTAATTGTTTAGCCTTGGCCCACCTGACTTCCATCCTCAAACTCCAAATTGTCCGGAGGAGACTCTTACCAAGGAATATGTGCAATCTGGATACCGGGAAACAGTTGAGGGACTCGAGGTAATAAAAGAAGTACCCATATTGGGCTTTACTGTATCCTCTGTTGTTGCTTAGCTTCATATTACAGAACTTTTGTGCTAGATCTACTAATTATTTTTTTATTTTATTGCTTCCAAAGTTGGTACAATTTGGACTGTAGATTGGACGAATGGGAAGCCTTTATATGTGGAACCCAAAGTATTTGATTGAAGATCCAAAGCTACTAGGCTTTACTTTTTTTTTAAATAATGAAATTTATCTTATGAAATGACACTAATGAAGGATTTTTTAAGCACTATGCATAATCCATTGCACAAGGTCAAAACGAAATGGCTGTTAGTGCGATTATTATCATACTAACCTAAGAAGGAAAGAAATTATATAACTCCTTTTTAAATATAAGAGTAACATGCAATCTAGCTAGTCTCATTTGTAAAAATTGATGCTCTCTTTGTACGGGAAATATAATTTTAGCTAGGAAATGATATTTTTTGACAGAACATCATTTAATGATCTGTATTATATGTTTCTTTTGAAGAGGTATAAGGTTTGAATAATGCTGATAGTATCTTCTGAGACTTTCTACAACAAAAAAAAAAGATTGATTTGATGGTACCAATAGAGTATAATAGTAAGCCATTGCGATGTCGGTAATCATCCTTTTTGGTTAAATTAAAAAATGATGATAGGGTCATAATATTCAAATAATGGGTTGGTAGTTTTTGGATTTTAGAATTGTAGGTCTGTATGATCTGAATTGAGACTTTGACAACAATAGTTATGTGGTTGTGTACATAATTTCTCTCTTTTTTCATAATGGTATTCTGTTCTTCCCTCTTAAAGTTCTGCGGTATCCTTCTGCTTGTTGAAGAAATTTCTTCAATTCAATATCTCGATTTGGTTTTTCAATTCATGCGAAAGAAGTTTGTTTCCAATAGAATAGTCAGCGTTCATGTGTACTGCTTTGTAAATGTCTTGCTTTGCTGTATGTTTCAGGAAGCCAAAGAGATCTCAGTCACTCAAGTTAATACCTTTTCCAAGCCTGTCGTTATCAAATGCAAGGAGGTGAACAACTTTATGGATGACTATATGTGTTTTTTCTTTTCTTTTCTTCTCTTTTTTCAGGAGGGGGAAGAAGGGCCGCGATCTAGGATATTCACAACTCCTTTTTGTACATTGTCACCTGGCTATACATCTACATTTTCTGGTTACTAATTTGGTTGATGTGACTTTGCAGGCAATTGGAAAACGTCTCAGGGCGATTAATGAGTCCCGTGCTCAGAAACGGAAGGTGATTAAGCTTTGCTATTGTAGCTTTTGTGTTTGCTTGCTGTTATTCAATGAAGTTTTATCCCATTTTTATACTTGTTCATGTGTGCTGTGTGTGTCTCTTGTAATCTCTACAGGCTGGTCAAGTGTATGGCGAGCCCCTTTCTGGTCTCCTGCTGAGTAAACCTGGTGTCTTTCCTGAGCAGAAGTCTTTTGGTGAGGACTTCAAGAGGAGATGGATTGAGGTTTGTGTGAATCTCTTACCTGTTATTTGTGGTAATAGGGAATTGAAGACATTGGTGGGGAGCATTTCTTGGGGCTAATGATCCTTGTACTGTTCTTGGAGCATTTCACTCCTATTTCAGAAGCTCTTCCTTGTTGCAATGAATATACATTGGTGAAAGTAAATAATTCACAAAACTGATAATAGAGATAGTAAACATGTGCTCTTGGTTGTTGAACCCAGAAAGTTTTTGTCTACTATCGCTTGTGGTTAGCTGTTTGTGATTATCGATTCAGAAAGATCACAAATCTAAAGTGCAACAACCATGTGAATGGAGGGGTGCTTGTTGCTTTGGGTACAGTTATTATTGATGCATGATCGTAGTTGCTGCAGGACAGACGACTTCTTGTCTAGTCTGTATATTTAGATTTTAAGGCAATTAACCTTGTATTCAGTCGAAATCAGGAAAACTAATAATATCTTCTGTATGTTATTGATAAATTTTTCTGGGGTCTTTTTTCCAGGGCTTATCGCAATATCACAAGAGCCTACAATCTTTAGCTGATCATGTTCCTGGTGGCTATAGGAAAAAGACTTTATTTGAAGTTCTTATCAGAAACAACATTCCCCTGCTGAGAGCGACTTGGTTTATCAAAATAACCTATCTTAATCAGGTAAGGTGGAAGTAATTTTCACATGTTTACTGGTATAAGGGTTCAGATTGTGAAAGATGTCTTCTGAAACTTCATTTTCAAGAATTATAGCTGGTTATTGGGATAGGTCTATTGTGAAATGTCCAAAAGAACTGGCTTAATCCATCTTGCGGATTAAACCATGTGAGTTACATTGGGGTGATTATAATTTGTTCTTACCAAACTTCTTGTCATGTGTTCTTTTATTTGTTTGTTGGTATTGGTTGGCTTTATGCTTCATGTACATCTGGGTTTTGTATCTATTTGATGTATTTAGATTTTAGAAAGTTAAAGTTCTTAAAGGTTTGTGGTATGAGATTCTGCAATATGCGAGATAGCCTGGGATTTGCATATTCCCCCCCCCGATGCCGTAGATGCTTGTTCTACGGAATGCTTGTGTGTAGGAGTACTTGAACCTCCATTTATTTTCATTTATTGCCTTGATCTTGTTGTTCGCATGCAATTTTTATCTTCCAACTCTCAAACACTGCCTAAAGTTTTTAAAGTTTATCCTGCCTACAATGCAACTGTCAATCTTGATTTGTTTGTTGGAAATGTACAAGTGGTTTCTGGGTGCTTTGTTAGACAGAGTGCCCAGGGGACAGGTGTCTTTGACATTCTTGATTATGTGGCTCTTGACTCATCGTGCATTATGGTGACTACAGCTATTTGTACAATCATGTGGATTCTTTATGGATATCAGCTGTTTCCTTGAACAAGTTGAGAAACTCAGCTTTGGCATACAACTCCCAATGTGGGTCTTGCCTCATGGATTCTAGGAAGATCTAGATGTAGGCAACTTTACCTTATTAGCACTCGTGCAGGTAGAGAGACAGAGTCCACGAGACTTATGGAAGCTCAGCTTTGACATGACTCAGAAATGTGGTACCAGTCATTTTGAAAATTCAACTTTGAAACCCCGTTTTTAAACATTTGATTTGGAGTACCGAGAGGTTCTGAAAATTATTTGAAAACAAAGCAAAAAATGTCTCAATATGACTGATGGTAAATAGCCAGTTAAAGTAACAAATCATTGCGACTACATACCACAGGATCTGATGATTGCAATTTTGCAGATACGGCCAGGATCTTCTGGGATTTCTGACCGAAGTTTCTTGTCCCGTTCAGAGCATTGGACAAAAGATGTCACTGATTACTTGCAGTATCTTCTAGATGAAATCTCAAAGAATAATTCACAGACAATCTCCCAAAACAGGGACCGGTCACCCCAAATAGTTTATCCTGGAGCGGCACTACAGAAGTGTGAGCCAGCTTCGTCGCTGGTTGATGCTGAGGAGCCATCCTTGCATTTTAAGTGGTGGTATGTGGTGCGTATTTTGAATTGGCACAATGCAGAAGGGCTTGTAATTCCATCTCAAGTCATAGACTGGGTTTTTCTACAATTTCAGGTGCTCTTCATTTATTATTTGGCTAAATGATTTCTGGGGAATATTCTTCCAAGTAATGTTTGATGTATGTGTTTGGTCGATTTTAATCTTGATGACACGAATGTGTTCTTTTGTTTGTTGCAGGAGAAAGATTTGCTAATCATCATGCAGTACCTGCTGCCAATTATTTATAATGTCTTGGAAACCATTACTTTATGCCAGACATATGTGCGGAAACTTGTGGACATCTCTCTTCGTTATCTCAAGGAGCCTTCTATCAGTAGTTCTGATCTAGCAGATAATTCACAGAGGGCATACACGTCTGCTGCTCTTGTTGAGATGCTCCAATATCTTATATTGTCTGTACCAGATACCTTTGTTGCCTTGGATTACTTCCCTTTGCCTCGTCGTTTGGTGACGCCAGCTCACCATGATGGGTCTGTGTTTACCAAGTCATCTATTGATGCTGAGTACCCGAAGAATGGCCCTCCAGGAGTGTTGCATATTCCCATAGCTAAAGGTGCTGATACCAAATGCCCATCATCGTGGTTCAATCGTGTAGTTTCATCTATTCAGAAACGTGCCATCTGTCTGACAAAGGCTGCTAGCACTGGGTATTCTGGGCAAAATGTGGCTAAGGCAGTGCAGGCCTTGGATAAGGCTCTTGTGCAAGGAGATGTGCAAGAGGCTTACAAGTGTCTCTTTGAAGATCTGTCTGATTCCTCTGTTGATGAAAGCTGGATCAGAGAAGTAAGCCCATGCTTAAGATCATCTTTAAAGTGGGTAGGGTCTGTTAGTACATCCTTGGTCAACTCTCTGTTTCTTCTGTGCGAGTGGTGTACCTGTGATTTCAGGGATTCTAGGACTGCCCCACTTCATGATGTAAAATTCACTGGCAGAAAAGATTTCTCCCAACTATATGTAGCAGTCAGGCTTATGAAGCTGAAGATTAGGGAAATTGAAAGATCAGGCAAGGGAAAGAAAAGTTCTGAGAGAGCTGTTTGGCATTTCTATGATAGAAAAATTAGTTCTGGGAGTGTAGAGACATCGTATTTATTTGAAAGTCCTGGTCCCCTGCATGACATCACAGTCTGCTGGATAGATCAACATGAAGTACAAAAGGGTGAAGGTTTTAAGCGTGTGCAATTACTCCTCTTGGAGTTGATTCGCTCCGGAATATTTTCTCTGCAGGCATATGTGAGACAGTTATTAGTGAGTGGAATTATGGACAAAGATGGGCCTGGTGTTGACATGGATAGACGGAAGAGACACCACCGGATCTTGAAACAATTTCCAGGGTCCTGCATGCTTGATGTATTTGATGAAGCACGGATTGCTGATATGCCCCTCTTTCTGGAAGCATTACATGTTTATTCAAGTGAAAGGCGCCTTCTTCTTCGTGGATTACTTGGTGATGAGCATAAAGAATTAACTGATGCTAGTAGTTCATCGCAGAAACAAAAAGGTCATCTAGTGTCAAAGAAGGATTTTTCCATGCCTTCGTTGTATCAGCTTAAGATGTTACAGTTATCATCAAACATGTCTCACAGTAAAAGCAGGGATGATATTGAACTTGGAGATTTAAAAATTTCTATTCTAGAGCTGTTGCACCTTCCAAAATCTTCTGCTGAAGCTGGAGTTGATGAATCCCTTGTGACCCTTAAGCCTTCTGCTGGAACTCCTGCTGAAGTCGCACCTGGCTGTGAAGAATGTAGAAGGGCCAAGAGACAAAAGTTGGGTGAGGAAAAATATTCATTTCTTCAAGGTCCCTCATCAAACCCTTCAGATGACGAAGATACTTGGTGGGTGAGAAAGGAGCCGAAATCTATGGATTCATTTAAAGTAGATCAACCACTCAAACCGAGCAAGCAGGCCCCTAGAGGTAGGCAAAAGACAGTGCGTAAGACACAAAGCCTTGCTCATCTGGCTGCTGCGAGGATCGAGGGTAGTCAAGGAGCATCGACCAGCCATGTGTGTGATAATAGGGTAGTGTGTCCCCACCAACGGCCAGTTGTTGAAGGAGATGCTCCAAGATGTAATGATGGAAGCCGTGCAACCAACAGTGTTGATATTTTTTCTATTGGAAAGATGTTAAAGCGACTAAAGTTCGTGGAGAAGAAGAGTATCTCTGTTTGGCTTATGAGTTCTATCAGGCAGGTTGTTGAAGAGACTGAAAAGACCTGTGTCAAGGTCAACCAACTTAATAGGTCTTCTGTCGATGAAAAGAATTCAGTCAGGTGGAAGCTTGCTGAGGATGAGTTGTCTGTCATACTATACTTGATGGACATTTGCACCGATTTGCCTGCGGCAATCAGATTTCTTATTTGGCTCTTGCCGAAGGCTGTTGGTAGTGTCAACACACCTATACATGGTGGGAGGAATATGATGATTTTACCAAGGAATTTGGACAGCCATGCATGTGAAGTGAGGGAGGCATTTCTCCTATCTTCTATTCGGAGGTTTGTTCAATTAAACTCTTATGGTGTGGATATACTGTATCTCAGGACATGGACTAGAATATATTCCTGCGTCTCTATTTTGCCACTGATTTTCTTTATTTTTTGTTATGTTTTAAATGGGAGTTGTTTTGATATTCATATTGGACAAGGCATAGTTGAAGGATGTCACTGGTTGGGTGTATGCATGTCTGTGACTTGTTACTGTTTCTATTTCAGAATTTTCTTTTCAATCCAAAATCCATGAGTTTGTCTTATGTTTACTTTATTAGATGCTTTTCAGGGGATCTCAGTTCAATTTTGTGCATTATTTGATGCTTTCACCGTTTCTACATTGCTGGTCTGGCTGTCCAACTCACTAGGGTCAGGAAAACAATTCTCAGTTGCTTTTGCATCGTAGTCAGACATTTGATGTGCTACTTATAGCACCTTGTATCTTTGTTCATCTTTCTTTTCATTTTCTCATATTCATGCTTGATTACCTTCAAGTTATCGTTGCATATGGGAGCACTTCTGATTAGCAAAACCATTTTCTCATTTAAAACCTTTTTGCATTTCTGGATTTTGGTTGCACTTTTATAATTGGGTGGTTTTCAATGTTACAGTTTTATTGATATAGGAATTCCTCAGGGACTTTTCTGATTAGCAAAACCATATTACTGTTTTTGTGGTTATGACTTGAAAGTTAAAGCTGGTAACCAGCGAATGATAGATTCCTGGTGGCTGCGATTTGCTGATTGGCGTTACTTGCTTACCAATGAAAATACAATAAAAGAAACAAAAATATTGTATAGTTCCGTAGATGCACTAGATTGTATTCTGTACTTTGGTTGCATCTATCTAATGCAAAAGCTCACTCTTCATAAACTCGGGTACTTGTGTCTGTTGTTTCCAGATATGAGAATGTACTTGTTGCTGTGGATCTTATTCCTGAAATGTTGTCCGCTGCCATGCATCGTGCTTCAGCAGTAGTGGCCTCCAATGGGAAGCTTTCGGGTTCACCTACTTTTTTGTATGCTAGGTATCTTCTGAAGAAGTATGGCACTGTTAGCAGTGTCCTTGAGTGGGAGAAGAGCTTCAAGGCAACATGTGACAAGCGACTCCTTTCGGAACTTGAATCAGTGAGATTACAAAATGGAGAGTTTGGTTTTTCTTACGCTGTTCCAGCTGGAAGTGAGGATCTTGATGATTTCATTCGACAGAAGATAAGTGGAAACCGGCTGTCTAGAACTGGTATGAGTATGAGAGAAATTGTCCAGAGATATGTTGATGATGCCGTGCATCATCTTTTTAAAGAGAGAAAGCTCTTTGTCGCTAATGCTCAGAAGAATGCTGGCATAGAGAAATGGGATGATGGGTACCAGATAGCTCAACAAATTGTTGTGGGGCTGATGGAGTGTATTAGGCAGACAGGTGGTGCTGCTCAAGAAGGGGACCCTTCTTTGGTGTCATCTGCTGTTTCTGCCATTGTAGGCAATGTTGGGCCTGCTATTGCGAAAATGCCAGATTTTACGGCCGTTACTAATCATTCGAACTTTCCAGCCCCAACAGGTTCGTTGGGTTTTGCTCGTCGAGTATTGCGAATCCATATAAACTGTCTGTGCCTTCTCAAGGAAGCACTTGGTGAGAGGCATAGCCGTGCATTTGAGATAGCTCTTGCTACGGAAGCGTCCTCAGCCCTTGCCGGAGTTCTTTTGCCTGGTAAGGGTACACGAGGTCAGTTGTCACCTGAGACTCATGAATCCAATGTGAATTCATCAAATGATGTACCTAATAATTCCACAAAAGTTGCTGCTGGGAGGGCCACGAAGATTGCTGCAGCTGTGTCAGCTCTTATCATTGGGGCGGTCATTCATGGGGTTGCTAGCTTGGAGAGGCTGGTGACAGTCTTTAGGCTTAGAGAAGGTTTAGATTTAATGCAATTTGTAAGGAGTACGAGATCCCACTCAAATGGGAGTGCGAGGTCCGTTGGCGCTCTCAAGGTGGAAAATGCACTGGAGGTCTATATCCATTGGTTTAGGCTGCTGGTTGGGAATTGCAGGACTGTTTCTGATGGAGTAATTGTAGAGCTTCTTGGTGAACCATCTGTAGTAGCTCTTTCAAGGATGCAACGTACACTTCCTCTTGACTTGGTGTTGCCCCCTGCTTACTCATTGTTTGCGTTTCTAATTTGGAGGCCATTCATTATTAATGTTAGCATGGGAAATCGTGAAGAAATCCCTCAGTTGTTTCAATCATTGACCTTGGCTATAAGTGATGCAATAAGACACTCACCTTTCCGAGATGTATGTCTGCGAGACACTCACGGTTTCTTTGATCTTGTGACTTCTGACTCCACAGATTATGAGTTTGCTTCCACTCTAGAGTTGAATGGCATGGATAGAAAATTAAAGGCGAAGGCATTTGTCCCTCTACGTGCTAGGCTTTTCCTGAATGCGTTAGTTGACTGTAAATTACCACATGCTGTTTCTTCACAGGATGATGGTAGTCGATTATCTGGGATTAATGATCTAAAGCTCCAATATGCAGAAAGTGAAACAAAGATTTCAGATAGATTTGTGCAGACATTGGATAGCTTGCAGCCTGCAAAATTTCACTGGCAGTGGGTTGAGCTTAGGCTTTTCCTAAGTGAACAGACCTTCATTGAGAAGCTAGATTCAACTGATTCATCATCATCCATACCGGAGCTTATGCGCTCCCTTTCACCTAATGCTGAGAAGGGTGGTTCTTTGGATAATGAGAACAACTTCATTCCAATCATCCTTACAAGGTTGTTGGTGAGGCCACGTGCTGCTCCACTCATTTCAGAATTGGTTCACCTTTTAGGGAGGTCATTGGAGGACTCAATGTGGTTGCATGTTAAGTGGTTTCTAGAAGGAGCTGATGTGCTTTTGGGACGGAAATCTATAAGGCAGCGCCTTGTGCAAGTTGCAGAATCTAAGGGCTTTTCGACTAGGGCCCAGTTCTGGAAGCCATGGGGTTGGTGTTTGAGTTCTGATACAGTCGGAAATAGAAGTGACAAAAGGAGATTTGAAACTCAGTCTCTTGAAGAAGGAGAGGTGTTAGAGGAGGACCCCAAGAAACGTGTCAGAGGTGTCCCTAAGGTATCAGATCATGATGGCCTCAGCGCCAGTCAACAGTTTGTGACAGAGAGAGCTCTAGTGGAGCTAGTTCTTCCTTGCATTGATCGAAGTTCTGATGATTCTCGCAGTAGGTTTGCTAGTGAGTTGATTAAACAGATGAATAACATTGAGCAGCAAATAAATGGTAGCACTTGTGGGGCAGGCAAACAGACTGGATCTCCTTCTGGAACTGAGGGCTCTAGTAAAACAAGTAACCGTAAGAATGCTAGAGGTGGGAGCCCTGTCTTGGCCAGGCGAGCAGGAGTACCAGCATCGGATTCTACTCCAGCAAGTGCTGCTGCTTTGCGGGCTTCTGTGTCATTGCGTCTACAGCTCCTTGTCAGAATGCTTCCTACTATATGTGCAGATGGGTAAATATGCATTAAGTGCGGATTTTATTTTCTGTTTGATACTGCCTTATTTTCAGGGTTTTTTAGTTTGCTTTGAAGCTGCAATTAAGCTTAGACATGGACTTGCTGGCGAGTACATTGATTTTTTGGTGGTTGGGTGATTTGGTTTCGTATTTCATTTTCTAGTTGCTGTCTTGCTCACTCAGTCATGTTGGACCTGCCAGGGACCAATCAGGTCGCAGTTCAAGATTCACACTTGCGTTAGTCATACTCCGTCTCCTTGGAAGTAGGGTTGTGTACGAAGATATGGACTCCACCCTGAGACCTGGCCGAGGATCTTCATTGAAGGAGGCAGAGTTACAGATGGAAACTAGTGCAGCTGTTTCTCTGGATTTATCTGGAAAAAATGTGTTTGATTGGTTACTGCTAGTTTTACATGCTTTACTGAGCACTTCCCTACCTAGTTGGCTGAGATCAAAATCCTCATCCAGGACTGCCAATGCTCCTACTAAAGAATTCTCTGGGTTTGATCGTGAGTTGTTGGAGAGCTTACAGGTTTGTTCCTGTCTCTATTATTGATTTGGGACATTTATTTCTTCCTGCCCAATCCCCCCCCCCCCAAAAAAAAAGTTGGCGTACCACGTACGAGCTTGAGCTGTTTATTTAATGCCATTAACAAATGCTTTACTGGACGACCTTTTGCAAATTTGATGTGTTCAATATTTTCACTCTTTCTGGTGTTCTTGAAATCTATTGTTTCAAAAACTGGGAAAGTGAAAGCAGACAAACTCAAATTCTGTGAACAGACTGGATCTTACGTGCACCAAACAAAATTGGACTTCAATATATCTCTGTTGCTTTGTGATGTTGATATCCAAGTTACTCTGTTTCTGCATAAGAACATTATCTTTGCATGAGATGTGTTTTCATCTCTGAGGTTGAGCGATCTGATCTATTCCATAGTTCTTTTCTGTCGGAGTCGGATGTTGTTTTTCTGCATTTTGGAAATTTTCCTATCATTTCTCCTCTTAGTCTTAGCCCTCTATCGCTAAACTAAGGTTGTGAATCATAATTTGTCTTGCTGATTTCAGATGTTTATTTCTTTGTGATTATTTCTTCTGTTGTCAATGTTGATCCATTTTCTCGAGTATATATACACCAAAGGACTGTCTTGTTGCATTTGGCCTGCCTCCCATTGATCAAATTGTGGGTTCGAATCTCACCACTAGGTGCACCCTTGCTAGTTGCTTCCTTCCTCTCTTTAAGCGTTCCCCCGCTTTGGGTAGGTCCGTGATTGATTGGGTCTGATATAAAGCCATCCTACCCAATACATGTACACGCTCAAGAAAAGCGCTCATTAAAAAGGAGTACTGGGATCCTTTTCCCTGATGTTGTGTGCCCATAATGCAGAGTGAGTTGGATCGCATGAACCTGCCAGATGCAGTACGGTGGCGTATTCAGGCTGCAATGCCTATCCCTCCAGCAAACCCCAGAACCTATATCTCATGCCAGCCGCCATTCGTTTCATCAGCAGCTCTCGCTTCACTTCAACCCAGCACTATGTTTACAGCACCTAGTCAAGTCATCCCGGTGCCCAAGAATAATTCATCTCCTTCTGTACGAACTGCCACAGCAGGTGCCATGCTGGGAAAGAAATCGGTGGCCATGCCACCTGATCATGATATGGAAGTTGACCCGTGGCTGGTTCTGGAAGATGGCGCTGGATCTGGCCCTTCATCAAGTAACACTGCGGTAATGGGCGGTGGTGACCATGCCAATCTTAAAGCATCTCCCTGGTTGAAGGGGGCTGTCAGAGTGAGGAGGACGGACCTCACATATATCGGCGCTGTGGATGATGATAGTTGATTCTATTAAACCTCTTTTGATTTTCACTGCCTGGAAATACAGCAGATGCCTGGAGCTGGCGAATCACTGATTTGTTTGGATGCGTCTTCACGGTATTTATCATCTTGCCCTCCTGCCAGGCAATTTTGGAGGTTCATGGACGACATGATTACAACCTCATCCTGCCGGCGGCCTGGATTTGGCGGGGAGGACATCGAAGATTACCCTCCTGCCATGGTATGGCTTCACCTCAGAGGGCTTCCCTCTGCTTCATCTGCAAACTCCAATATGGACACCTCCATGAGCATGGGTTTGGGAATCTCGGGATTTTGTTGTATATACCCGGGATCAAAGATAATGGTTTCCTTGATTGGTTGAAATCAGGTAAAAAATGTGAGATCTGTATTATGATCCCTTCTCTATATGTTGTCACATTCTTCTCTTCTCTGATGCCCTGAGCGTAGGGAATTGTCTGGCTGAGTTAGCTATATGCAAATATGTTGTAAGATGCAGCTGGGGCAAAGGACACTTTGTTTTTAAGATTCTCAGAAACATGCATTTTCAAGAAATTCCATTGTAGATTGATGGTGGATGGTCTGGAATTTGGCTAACTTCTTAGTAAAAATAGTTAGAGATGAGCCCCTTTCTGTTTCTGGTAGTTTAGTAATTCTTCCTGTGATGTTGAACCTTTCATTTATGTAAGCTCCAGAAGAGGAGGTGATGAACAACTTTCAGAAATCAGAATTCTTCCCCCCCCCCCCCCCCCTCTTTGGGTTCATCCTTGAGTCTTACATGGCTATTTGTTGTTGCCTGGCTGTCTTCAAACATTAATCATTCACAGTTCAAAGTGCAAAGTTTATGGTCACGGCTTTGTTTTGTGAGCTGTGCAATGATCCCTTGCAATACACTTCATAGTTGCATATATGTCCTTTGTTTAGATGGGTTTTTACCTACCTTTTTTCTCTCGGTTTTTTTTTTTTTTTTTGTTTTTTTGGGTTGGGGGGGGGGGGTTGGGGTTGATTATCTGTGTATTCATTCTGGATGTAAATAGTAGATTTTTTTCAATTTAAATAAAGGAGACTAGTTTGTACTTTTGCAGTACCATGCAATTGTATTTTGTGAATTGGTGTATTAAAGTTCAAGTAGTAATATGGCAGTACTTAGAAATGTAGCAATTTTTTAGCTGGGATCAACCCCTTCCAAAGGGCTGGTATGGGTCTTTCTCCATTGCGCTTCCATTCCAAAAATGCTACTGAAGAAGGTAGATGTAAATAATATTTATAGCTATTAAGGCAGTATTTGGTTGGATATAAATAATATTGTAATGTAAATAAATTTGTAATTGTGTTTTTATTATTTTATCTGGTTGTGAGAGAGTATTGCAAATAACTACCTTGTAATGAGGGAAGAAGATGGATTGGGTTTGGGTTGGGTTTACTTGGACCTAAATCCATTTAATTTTGCTAGACCTGGATCCAGACCCGTTGGGTCAGAAAAGATGGGACCTAGAGTTTGTGGGTTTGACGAGTTTACGGATCCTAAATGGGTACAGACTGTTTCTCACTTAATAGTTTATGTTTTTCAACATCTCAACATGAATTACAACATTTTGTAGACAAATAATTCATAACTAGGTATTCTTACTTATGTCTTACACACAAAAGTAATATTTTAATAGAAACCATAAAGATAACGTTAATCAAATGTCACACGAACAGAGTAAAATAGTTTTTCTTCTACGGCCCAAGCAAGTAAAATGGCTTTAGAGTTTACTGGTTTAGTGTTATTTTAGCCGATTGACTTTGCCACTTTTTTTTTTAAAAAAAAAACTAATGAGTCTTAACCTGTTGTTGGGCCGGGTCTGGGTCTGAATTTTTTAGGCCCAGAGTTGACCCACGTTCCTCCATCCCAGACCGATTTAAGACATGTTAGGTTTCAATTAATTGGACTCAGACTATCTAATTTGGGTCAGGTTTGATGGGTCTGGGTTGGGTATTTGATCCACTGCCATCCCTATTTGTAACTATGAGACTACAAATTATATACTCATAATTACATTACAAAGTTGATTGCAGTATATTACGTTCAACCAAACATCACATAAGTGTTTAACTTTGCATGTATTATAGGCCATAATTTCTCCAACTCAACTGTCTAATATTGGTACAATGTGGTTATTAAGGTCCTGTTCGCAAAATTAGTTGTTTAGTTGGTGGGTAGTAATTCAAGTACCGGATAGCTGTTTAGGTAGTAGATGACAATTTCAATTTAGCTGTTAGCGGTTAGTTGTTTGGATGAACGGTTGAAGCAAATATGTTCGATACATTTAGCTGCTGGATTAGCTTATTAATGTAAATTGACATAAAAAATATAGACAATTTTCCAAGATAAAATTTACAAAAGGTATTTTTTAGCCAAAATATAAAACGCTACTTTTGAATGTCAAAAGTTAGTATCATTAACTTTCCAGAAACGTTGTTTGAAACACTAAAGACTACTTGAAATGGTAGTCCAAATACTAGGTTATCAAACACTAAAAACTAACCGATTAATGTATTGATTTCGTTAAAACGTTTTAACGTGGTTAAAAACGCTGTTGCCAAACGCAACTTAAGTGTTCAACTTTGCATGTACTATAGGGAATAATTTCTCCAACACTGCCAAGTGGACCTGAATGGCACAGCTCATTGTCTACATGCATTCGAGCAATCCGGCTTTGGACAACAGCAAATTTTGTAGGAAGAAGTGACAAAGGAAGAACTAGTGTAATCCACGAGCATAATATGGCGACGCTAATGAATTTTAAAATATCCTTACTGAAAAAGGAAGGATTACGATGACACCATGGGTGTAGAAGTCTCATATCACATACGGCCTTAGTGGAATTGAAAACAGATAGTACTCTAATCGAAAGACAAGGGACCTTCTAACGATATGTCATTCAATTTACTTGTGTTTCAGCAAAGTAGTGAAGGAGAAACACGAAATCGACACAACAATATGTACGTTAGATTCTATGTTATCAACAGTCAAAACGTTCATCATTGAAAGCAGTTTAAATTTGTAATTATCCAAGCAATTACATTTCCTCCTTCCCTAGACAATTATTCAAATTTCTCGTCCTCAACATTGCCTCTTTTTCCCATGAAAATTGAAATTCTTGACTTATATTATTCCCACAGTTCAATTCTAAATTACTTGCTCATTTTTCGTTCCCAAGTTCAGGCCGTCAAATCTACTGCTTCATCTCCTCCTCCTCTTAAACCGCTTTTGCATGCTTTGAGCAGTTTTTGGGATAGGTAAGGAGTCTGGCTTGGTATAGGACTTTTGGGGTTATGAAAAATGGTCAAATTTGAGCATGGAAAAAGAGGACAACATTCAAGCTTCAGATAAATGATCCCTAACCCTTAAATATGCTTATTTTGGATCAAAGCAGTAATCTCTATTGATTCAAATCTGGCAATTTGCTTGGAGTGTGTATCAATTATTACATGGTTTGTGATCAAGGGGTCATGCATAACCATATGAATTTGAAATTGTGAATTGAAGGCTTTGGTACTTGTTTAAAAAAAGAGAATACCTCTTCTGGTTTGTTATGAGTGCAAATTGATGCATGGATGGCTTAAACGCGAATGGCCTTCAATGACCTTGTTCATCATAACTGTACCAATGCCACCATGGAAATTGCACGTTCTGAGAAGACAATTCTTGGCTCAGTTTTGTGTCCACTGCATTCCTTGGTTTCTTATCGACTTGTTTGCCACGAGTAGATCATATGTCCAAGAGATAGTACTATATACAAGACCTTCTAGCATTTTTTATGCCTTGAGTAGCTTAACAAAACTGCTTGGCCTACGTCCTGCAAAGAATTAGCATAAATCTTTCAGGAACTTGGTCATGTAAAAACAGGGAAATTATGAAACAGGGTATTTAGGGCACAAAGAGGTTAGGACAACCATAGGCAGGAAATGGTCTCTTTTTTGTGTAAGCCGCGAGGCTTTGTACATTTATATTTCACTAATTGTGCTTCAGTGTCAGCTACACTGGGAAAATAGCTATGGTGGTGTTGCTAAAGGTGTTTAGCGCCGTGCTCCTGCAACTGAGAGCTCGATTCTCAAGTAGCAAACCATTAGATTGTGCAAGTATGGGGGTGTGGACTTTGGCCCATTGATCGCCAGTCCCAGACCTTAATTGGCTGGACCTTTTTAAGGTAGGATGGAGGGCCCTCTTTACTCCGCCCAAAGAAGCCAGGGGTATAAATTATATGGCAGTCCTAGGACTATAATCAGATTACCATATATGGTGCATTTGTTAATTTTTTTGAAACTCACGATCCATTTCCGTGGTCTCTCTTCCAAAAAATAAAGCTTCTTTGGTCCAAGTCGCGTGACATTCACCAGATCTGTAGACTTAGATCTACGATAGAGGTGTTGCCCGGGGGGGGGGGGAATTGTCTGAAGTTTTCATTGTGTGGACAATGAAACTTACCTTGTTATATCTGATCTTTCATGCAGGCCTGACTAATGTTGTCTCGATAATTCAGGAACCTGTAATTCATGGAAAACAGCAAAGTCACAGCCCTTTCTGGAAGAACGTGATTCTTATAATTCCTTTGTGCTTCAGACGTGAAATCCTCCATTGCATTCCACGATGAAACCGTTATCCCAGATATACACTTCCAAGTGAACGTGGACGCTTCATAGCTGCCTGGCAAGCTCAAATGCTTTTGTGTTCTGAGGTTATCTTCAATCTGATGCAATTAATGAGAGCATAACATTTCTGCACTGTACATGTATTTGTGCATAGCCGAAATTGGAATTCATGGAGCTTTCTTTGAGTCTGATTGTCTTGAAGTTGTACTAGCTGTGAATGAACCTAAGGACATTGTAATGGAGCTGGGTGTGGTGGCTAGGGATGTAAGAATTAGGAGTCAAATTCTTAATTTTTTTCATCTCTCAAATGTAAACAGGGCAGCAAATACAGCAGCCCATTGCCTAGCCAAGTATGGCTTGACTTGTTGTGAGCTGCAGGTATGGATGGAGGAGTATCCCCCTTTCCTCCCAGATATTGTAACTGATGATTTGGAGTAATGAAAGCTTTCATTTAAAAAAAAAAAAAAAAGTATTTGTGCATAGCATCTACCTGACAAATTTCCACTCTGAGTTTTATCATTACAGAAACAGTGAAAGGACAGGAAAATCAGAGTTGCCTGCTATACATATTATTAGCATCTGAGTATTGCAAAGAATGGGTTTGAAATGTTACAAGACACAAGCTTCTAAGCGATCATATAACAAGCCTATCAATACTATTTTACTTGCACTCAACTGCAAGTGTTTGATACAATTACACGTCTAGGATCTATAATTGCCCCCTTTTTTTTAAATACTTTGGGTGGTTTTGGCCCAGAATGAAGTTCTGAGCAAGCAATAAGTTCAAAACCTTCATTAATCAAGTTGCCAGAGACGTATGTTGAACACTTTTCTTTCTGGTAAAAAGAATCTGTTCTTGAGATTGTCATTTGGTTTGAAAGCAGGTAAGTGAACTAGGATTTACCTCCTCTGCAAACATGCAAGTAGTCAAACGATTAGCCATTTCAAAAAGTGCTATATCCTTTCGTCTTCCCCGTCTTTTTCTCATCTATCATTTCCCTTACCTTCTCAACATCATCCCATCTACCTTCCTGTGCGTACAAGTTCGACAAGAAAACATAATAGCTGCAATTATTTGGATCAAGTGCAATAAGCCGTTTGGCCACCTGCTCTGCTACTTCAACTGATCCCCGAGTTGCTCGACATCCAGCAAGAAGAGATCCCCAAATTCGTTTATCAGGTTCCACTGCCATATTGTACACAAAATCGAGAGCTTCTTGAACATTCCCTTGGCGGCTAAGCAGGTCAACCATGCAAGCATAATGTGCAAGCTTTGGCTTAATTCCATACTCCTCTTGCATGCGATAGAACCAGTACCACCCGTCATCTTCCAAACCACAATGGCTGCAGGCAGATAGAACAGACACAAAAACAACATCATTTGGCAACATTCCAGAATCCAGCATGTTCGAAAATGTCTCCAAAGTGTCATCTCCTCGACCATTTAGTCCATACCCATGAATAAGAGAACTCCAACATATTAGATCTTTGACGGGAGTGTCATTGAAGATAGCCCTTCCTTGCTTTATTCTTCCAAATTTACAGTATAGATCAATTAATGCTGAAGCTAGGAATGTATTAGGCAAGTACCCAGATTTAGTTACACAACCATGGATGCTTTCACCGAGTTCTTGAGTGCCTGATAAAGAACAAGCTTGTAGTAAACTAACAAAAGTTATCTCATTGGGCCTCTCATTTGCCGACTGCAGCTGCTTGAATGTACCTAAAGCGTCACTTGCATATCCATTTTGAGCATATGCAGATATCATGGCACTCCAAGAAATAAGATCCTTTGGATGAAGCTGGTCAAATAATAGTCTAGCTTTGTCCAGCAGGCCAAATTTTGAATACATTTGCATAAGGGTTGTCCCAACGGAAATTGAACGTGAAGACCCTGATTTTATGCTACAGCAGTGCAACCCCAGTCCAAAAATCAACTCTTCTGCATCAGAAGATGCGCCAATCATATCACAGAGAACAGCATCATCCACTGTTGAGAGATATTGTTGCATCTCGCTGAAGACCACTAATGCTTTTCTAGGATAGTCATTCTCAATAAGTCCACGAATCATCGTTTTCCAAGTAACCAAATCTCTCATTTGAACTGCCGCAAAAACTTGAGCTGCATAGTTCAAGTGCCCACACTTGGCATACATGTCTATGAGTGAGTTTTGGACATTATTTTCGGTATAAAATGCTGATTTCATGGCAAATACATGGACTTCTTTTCCAAATGGTAGAGCTTGAAGTTTGGCGCAAGCTGGTAAGATACTCACGATGGTTACAGCATTAGGTTCTATACCTTCAGAGAGCATTTGCTTAAACAGCTCAATAGCTTTCGTATATTCACCGTTCTTCACAGACATGGAAACCATCGCACTCCACATGACCAAATCCTTAATGGGCATATCTCTGAAAATCTTCCATGCGGACAGCAGATCACAGTTTGCGTAGGCACCAATCAGTGCTGTCACAACTGACACTTCTAATTCAAATCCCATTTTGATTATTGTGCCATGAATCCCAGATGTCATACTCTCCATACTTAATGCACTGACAGCGCGTAATACACTCAACACAGTGACATAATTTAACCTCTGATCATTCATAAGCATCAGCTTGAACACATCAATGGCGTCCTGATGTCGATTCTGTTTCACTAACCCAGAAATGCTTGACGTCCAAGAAAAGACATCCTTGTTTTCACCACAAATCTGAGCTTTATCTCCTAAACACATACTGGGGTGGCCCAATGTAGCGTAATGCAAGCTACATAGAGGAGCTCTAAGGAGAGTTCTTCCGTGAGTAATTTTGTCGAACAGGTAATGTGCACTCTTTATAATGGAAAACATGATATGCAACGCCGCAATATTGGAGATATAGAGTCGCTAACATTGAAGGGCATCCGGGTTTTTTTCTCTTTTCTTCACCCGTCCACCCCCCCCCCCCCCCCAAAAAAAAAAGGCAGCGCGTATTGGTGATAAATAGGTAGGCGACAGACTCTTAAGAAAGAGACGACGCGGGAACGCCAACTGAAATTTGAAACACCACGGCCTCTGTTATTTACCGTTGTCCTGGATTATTTATGTTGGAGAAACCTATGTGGGGTTTTTTTTTTATTTTGCCAAGTCATCAGTGCTAAAAATCTTTTTTTGGGGGGCTCCTTCAATACAAAAAATATATTAACTTTAAGGCCAATTAAAAAAACAATTATGATATTATTATAGTTCAATTATTCTTACATATCTCGATGGTAAATGCCGCATACTTTTATTATTTATATGTTTAATAGTGATTTTTGTGCTCAAATACTAATCCCATTGTAAACTTTTACTTTAAAATAAAGTCCACTTCAGGTATCATATAACGTGTTATAGCGAGAACAACTAAGCTTACTATTCGAGTAGAATTACACTTATTGAATAAGGCATGTATATACAACAACTTTCAGTGCATATTCTACTTATGTGGGGTGGGAGATCTATATGTAGGCAATCTTACCCTTTTAGGTATCTTTGCCCTCAGAGAGGTTGATTTCAAGAGATTCATATATATTCAAAACTATAATATGATTTTAAAAAGACAATAAAATAGGGCATATATATGTAGCTAATTTGGAACTTGTCTTACTAAGCATATTTTGATATTTCCAAATACAAATAAATTTTAAATAAAAAACTCGAATTCCATATGCTTTTCACTCACTATAATATGTACTTTATCTTTTGTTGCAAAGGAAGGTACAAGGTACAAACTTCTTTAGGGGGTGACTTTTTTGGTGTTATGCGGTAACTAATAATACATTTTAAAGCGACTTTTTAATTCAGGAATGATTAATAAATTCATTTAACAGCAACTTTTATTAGAGTTATCTCTAAATAAACTATTAGTCCCCCTAATTATTATTTGAAGTCACCATAAAAATATTTGTCTCATAATATAATTTACATAAGACAATCATACACATGAGTTATTATATATCATTTTCACCTCTACATAAAGCTTATCAATGATTTTTTTTTTAAAAAAAACAATTGTTAGAATTTAGATGAGTGAATTATAGACTTACAGGGCCCCCCACCGGCCCCCTGCCCCCAAAAAAAAAAAAAAAAAAACCACACCGGCCAGAGCTTGGCATCAAATGCTTTCCAGATTGGGTCAAGATGAGGGCAGAATGGGCTCAAAACGAGTCCCAAATGGTTTTAGATTCCCTTTTTTTGTAATGGGTCTAGGGTTCTTGCAAAGGCGATCGTGATCAAGAGTAGTTTTGAGAGTAGGGTGACGACGTATGTCTTCAGGCTGTGGATAATTAATTAATCTCTGTTGAGAATTCGAATTCGACTGCTTCGGTTTCGTAATTTGTTTATATTGACATTTGATGATTCTGCTCCCCCATTGTGGAAATTGATAATACTTAGGATGTTTTGTTCATTTGCATGGAATTTGAGACGAATAGTTATTTTGGTTCTGTTCAATTCATTTGCTTGTAAATTTTGTAATGTGAAAATTCAGGTAGATTTCTGAAATTTAGGGGACGGAATGGGTGGACTCAGTGAATTTGAAACTTGAAAATATTCGAGGAAAATGAAGCGAGGCCATTGTTGTTCAGTGTGTAAAGATCAATATTGAGGTTGGGATGAAGAGTTTGAGTAAGATAGGCAGGCATGGAGAGCAATTAGAATGATTAATAATGGTCGACATTCTTAACTATTGACAAACATTTTGGTAGCTTTGAAATGGATGCAGAAATTTAGCTTTTGCAGCCATTGATGGCGTTTTTAACCAATCTGTTGGATCTTACGTCTCATCTTAGTTTGAATGTTGTTATACTTCCTGAAATACTCATTCTGTCATCTGGAAGAAAACAAATTTTAAGTGAATATTTGTGTGTTTCAGGGTGTTGCTGATTGCATTTTGGGCTCAACAGTTGGGGCAGTTACTTGGTTAGGGGATGGAATGAGGTGAGGTCTGTCGACTCTGTCCTTCCTGCTGCCTGTCTGGTTTATTTTCTGCACTGATAGGTTCTTATTATCTGTTTGATATGGCTCCCAATTTAGCTTCATTTTAGAAATCAGCCTTCGTGCTTTTAGAATTCTGGAATTGCGATTGATTTCATCTTCTTCATTCGTACCAGATTATGGTAACAAGAGTTTTGTGAATGAAGCAATTCTTCATCAATTATTATATAGAGGATGAGTCAAAGCAAACATAAATGTTCTAGGATATCTGAAATCTATGGGGTGGAATGCTGGATGTGATGTTTCCTGTTCCCGTGGAGTCCTGAGAAGTTGCTGAATTTTGTTTATTGACTGACTGAACTGTGACACATATACAAGCGGCATTTGCTTCCCGTACTTAGGCAGTTAGGCTACACAAGTTGATTTCGGTTACCTATTTGCTCCGTTCTTTATCATTCACATGAGTGAAAATGAAGTGAAGTAAGATTTTATCCAATCAACTCATGTATACAATGTCTCATGTTGCTTATGTTATAAATATGCTATTAACTTGTATCAACTCATAGTGGTGATGCTTATATTCGTTATCTGGACTTTGAATTGGAAAAGAATACACAGAACAGGTCATTCTCTCTCTCTCTCTCTCTCTCTCTCTCTCTCTCTCTGTGAAGCGGAAAATAAGTCTGCTCATTTTTTCCCCCGGGTGTTTGGAAAGGTCAATGAATTTGTTTTCAAATTTGTCCAAAATCTACGACAATCTAGGCAAGTCCTATTAAGAAGAGGAAAATCTGCATGTAAGCTGTCATGGAAGAATATTTCTTGACCAATCTTATACAAGTGAGATCATTGTGTTAAGTGGGCTTCAATGAGGTTGAGTCAGATCGTCCTAATAATTTTGGGTAACTTTTCATTAATGCTTTCTAGAAATCCAGCTTTAGAATTAGAATCATTGCAATGCCATAGAAAATGTGAGCTTGAGGCGGTTTCATGTTCGTTGTACATCCTATCTATAGGACCCATAGACAATGATACAATGGCTGTGCTCGATATGGATTGGATATGGAGGATTGGATCTGGCCGTCTCAAAGGGCGCCCCCCCCCCCCCCAAAAAAAAAAATCGAAATGCTGAAGTTTCTTGTCATATCTGCATACATCAAAAAGTCATGCCCAATTATGTTTTGTTGGACTTGGGTTCAAAAAATGCGGGTGTTGACAGACTCAGAAGAAGTAATTGTATACGGGACTTTAATTGGAGGTAATGCTTGGGGATCTCCTTGGATTATTTTCTAGACGTTGCCTTTTGTATTTTTTGGAACCACTCTGAGGTCATAATATCTACTTAGCTCTGAAAGTGTCTGATTTTTTAGAATGAAATCTGATATGTTCACAACTGGGGTTCTTATGTTAGAGGGATTGGTGATATTTAGCAAAACCAGGACATTTTTCTTTGTTGAGGGTGAACCAAAACATTATTGTGCTATTATTAAATTAAAAGCAGATTCTTGACAAGCAGAGACTTCTCTGCTTCTTCAATAAACTTAAGTTCATTCATTATCAGCTTTGCACCTGTCAAAGCGGTAAAAAGCTTTAAAGAAGCAAGCATTAGATAACCCTCAATATGGGTAAGAATAAACTCCGATAAGCTTGTTTTAGTTTCTGCACACTATAATATTCCAAATTGTCATGTTCCATTGATCCACGAGAACTGCGTAGGGTAATTGTGAAGGTCAGATGTGGCTTGGATTTGAGCGCTGTCTACGAGTTCAAACGATTAGATATATAGAGAGAGGTCATGGACATTTTTTTTCTTTTCCTGCCTTGCAATTTAACCTTCCAACTCAATCTTGAAGGTAACATTAGTTGGCAACCAAGACTCCTTATTCTCTAGACTATAATGCCTGAATCCCAGGGTTGCATAAAGCTCCTTTATCTTGGACATCTCCAGGCCACCAACTCAAGCTTCTTTGTCCATTCTGTCTGAAGCCTGCAAAGAATGGGGTTTCTTTCAGATCACTAATCATGGATTATCAAAAGAGCTCTATCGCAAGCTGTTCTCATTCTCAAAGCAAATTTTCAACCTGCCTTGTGATATCAAACTTAAACTCGGTCCTTCATCATCTGTAAAAAGTTACACGCCACCCTTCATAGTTTCTCTTTTCTATGAGGGTCTCCGGGTGTCAGGGGTGGAATTCTTTGCTTCTGCTGAATGTTCGGCGAAAGGTTTCTTTGCCCAGAAGAGTTTTGAATTCAGGTAACCATTTATACAACTAGATCATGTGTTCTTTCCTCTTCTTTTTTCATCTCTGGTCATTCAGCATTATTGAGACTTAGTTGAAGCTGTATGCATGTCCATTGCTTTTCTGTGACGGCAAGATAGTGCAAGAATATGGGAACAAAATCAGAGACTTGTCCAAGAGGATTGTAGAGATTATATTGATGAGCTTGGATGACGGCTTTGAGAGAAGCTTTTATGAAGCTGAATTCAGTCAGTGTCATGGGTATTTAAGGATTATAAACTACACACCCCCAACACCTTCTGGACAAGTAGTCGAGGGGCTTGGGATGCATACTGACATGGGTTGTCTGACAATCCTGTATCCGGAAGACATAAGCAGCCTTCAAGTGAGATCAAAGCAGGGAAAGTGGATGGGTATAGTACCCTGTGAGGGAAGTATTGTGGTGAACATAGGTGATATGTTGGAAGCTTGGACTAACGCAAAGCTGAGGTCTTCTGAGCATCCAGTCATGTTAAGCAAACCAAGAAACCGTTTGCCTTGGCTTTCTTTTGGAGTTTCAAAGCTGAAAAGGTGATTTTTACACCAGAGGAACTGGTCGGCGAAGGAAACAAGAGGATTTTCAAGCCATTTGTTTGCTTGAACTATGTGAATTTCAGAGAATATGATGACAAAGAGAGGTATGACAAAGTGGGAAATACTGTAAGAGCTTTTGCAGGTTGTGAAGAATGATCTAGTGGCTGAAATAAGGAGGGAAAAGGAAAAAAGTTCATTAACTGTACTGTGTTGGTTATGGTTCTGGCTCCTCGATGATGTGTTCTAACTGCGAGTTCCATGATTGCGTGCTAATGACTAATTAAGCAATCTTCTTTTATTAAAGGGAGACTGAGTTTAATTATCCTTGGAGGCTCTGAGTTTCTACATTATTGTTGTAATGCTGGAGCTTTTGGGCTCTAGTTTCAATGATGAAATCTAGAAGCAGTGTTTGATTTTTTGTGCCTGTCATGGTAATTGTTAATTATAGTCTCGGATACATGCTTTATGCTTTCCTCAAATCTACCAGTTCCGCCGTGCCTGCAAGTCACATTAAGACATGAATTGGTTTGCTTTTAACTATAGTATTTTCAATGTGTGTGTTTTCTTGAAATTGGAATATATCATGTTAGATTGATATTGTGTTCCCTATTATGTCAGCCCTTTTCCATGTGCCATGGAAAAGCTTGTCTTCAACTATTTATATATTCACATTGACTTTTATAAGAGATTAATTTCCTTTGCTGTTTTTTGGGTGGGGGAGGGGTGTCCTTTCCCTCTTTTTTTTTTTTTTTTTTTGGGGGGGGGGGGGGGGGGGGGAGGGGTTGCAGTAAGCATTTGTTGTCCAAAACTTATTAATTGGGGTAGGGTGGGGATGTCCTTAGGTACCATGGGTACCAAAGTGTCCTGGCCCAGAACATTGTCATTTGTCAAGGATTTTTTTTTTTTTAATTAACTATAATTTTATTGCTCAAGGATAACATCTAAGTAGGGTGATATAGACTAATGTTTGCAGTTTGAGTAACTTACATGCAGAGCTCTCTTTTTGTTTTTTCCCCCCTCCTTTCGGCCTCTCTTCTTTTTCTTCCCCTTTCACCCCATTTTCTCCTTTTCTTCTGAGAGAATACGCTTCTTACTATCTCTACGTTCTTTGTTTCTGTCAATTATATTACACCCAAAACAATGTTGTCCCTTAATGCTGAAACTCATGGATATAGTGTAGACCACCAAGCTATATTGCTTATTCCTTCAGTTCTTCTCTGCTGCAACTTGAGGTCATGTGCTAGTGAAAGAGTCTTCAGCATCCATCTACCTAACTCTGTGGCACCTAGATTAGGCTACGCAGTCTCTAACTCTGTGATCAGTGGAATCAACCTTTTGCACATCACTTGTTAGGCTTTGTTTATGGAGATGAGTGTTTTTTTCAACATTAAAAACATTTTCATGTTTTTCAATGAATTGTCTTTGCTTCTGGATTGACCTTTCTTCTCTTTCTAAGCTATTACGCAGGATTAATACGTAATTTATTTGCAGAAATTGAATTTCTGTCTGTGCATCTAATCCGCAAAGTTTATGTGAGAAAAACGCTAATAAAATTGTTGAAAGATTAGCTAAAGAAATTACTGAGCCCCTTCTGTAACTATCTGGAAATTTTGTAAATAGTTGTATAGGAGACAACAGCTCGGCTTTGTGGCTGGTGGAACATCACCTGCACATTTCATGTACATGCATTGACTTTAATGATGCATCCTTCACTTCCCAATATATTCATTGGTGGCGAGTGGCAAAATATTCCGCCACATATAATTCATTGTGCATCCATGGATGAATTGTGTGGACCATGCCACTGATGTGTGCCTGTGCTTACAGCTTTAAATTTGGATAAATTTTGCATGAAAATTTTAGCGGCACTGATTATATGAACAGCATATCGGGTAATTTGTTGGATAAGTGTCCCTCAAGTCCTATTCAATGCACTTTCACATCTGTCCATACAGTTTTGAGATTGTGTGTGATGAAGAGTTCAATCAGGTGATGGTGAAATTGTCACTGCATACTGCTGGGTGTTTATTCATGCAATTCTTCTCTTTTAAATAAGTTGGCAGTTAAGTAAAATTAAGGCCTGTTAGAATTTTCTGTTATCTTTGGTTGATTGACAGTGGTTAGTGTTATATGAACAACTAGCTATACTATACTGATCTAGGAGAGATCTAACTCAGTGTCCAGTTGTAACTGGTTGACTGCATTATGTTTTTGTTTTGACTTTTATATTTAAAAGTTTTAACTCTGAAAATGCAGAACGCTTGTATGCATCCCAAGTACACCTAGATGTGTATAATGGACATGATAGTATATATGTGTATACTACATACTAGTACAATGATTGCTAATAGTTTGCAAATTGGAGATCCAAGCAAAGCACCTATGTAAGAGAAATTCTGTTGTGACTGGTAATGATTGGAAGATTGGGAAATCCATTTTTCAAAAGTGATAGGAACATCTTGTACTCGTATTTACTGGTTACCATTTTGTGCTTATCAGTGCTCTAATTATATCTTGATGCTAGGAGCTAATGGGTATTCTGACTAATTCCTTCCACGAGAAAGAAATTGTGAGTATTGGCTGTTATTTGTTTCTGTGTAAGCTCAATTTTGTTTAAGTAATGGTATTTAAGAATGTTGAGATGCATAGCTGATAGGCATGCAACTAACTAGCGAGTGTCAACATTGACGTACTGCCTTTCCTATTAGTTGTTCGAGAATTGAGACTAATTGTCATTAGAGGAGCTAGTATGTATTTTTCTCTAATTTGTAGCATTACAACTATCGTTGAGCCTTACTCAGGAGGCCCCTATCAAAGGGATTTAGATCCCTTCAACATGGTAACATAATGCTCAGGGAACTGTTTGAACACAATGTGAGTTATAGTTAGTGCTACGTCATAGAAGGTAGTCATTCAATATCAAGCATCCCATATACAAGGGCCTGGACCCAGTTCAAATCTCACTCCTAATGAGAACCAGCTATGCACACCCCATAAGCCTTTCAGATGTTTAAACTCACTGAGATGCTGAAACTTTACAGGCATATGTTATACACATGCCAAACACTCGTTCCTTGATGCAGAAGGAAAAGAATCTGAGATGGTCTGGTGCAATGAAAGTATGTGCTGCTGCCTGGATTGATTTTAGCTTACTGCTCCTCATAAGCCAATAGCCCTTCTAAGGGCTTGTTTGATCATCCCCTCTGATGCGAATGCTGTTCTTTGGATCTGAAATGAAAACAGATTGGTTTCAGGATTATTCTCAAAGTCTAAACAAATCTATCATGCTATGCTATATTGCTACGTCACTTGACCTCCTCATTTCACCTCTGATGCCCCTATAGCAACTCATTCCAAAATGGGTATGGACACATGACACTTCAACTTAGACTAAAAACTTGCACAATTTTTGAAAGTTAGATGACTTTCGGGCTTGAACACGAGACCCATTTTGGACATTTGTTGCCTAGTCCAAGTAACATGGGTGCAATGCACCTGAATGGTGATGTATTAATGTTATTATATATGCTGATGTGCTTTGGTATATCACAAATTTATTGATTGGTGCACACCTTAGATTTGAGGAATAATGAAAGAATGCCATCAAGAGTTGATGACTGAACTGTATGAGTGTCTAAGTTGAGGTCGTTTGCTGCTTCCATAATATCAAGCAACAAGTGCTCCCTCCACGGACAGGTCACTCTCATGAGAACCTCATCTGCTGCTATGTCAACCTTCACATCTAACGGCTGAATATCTTTTTGAATAGCCTTACCCAAATCCGTGTCAGTTTCATAGATTTCAGAAGCCTTCCTCTTTCTCATCAATGGCTGCTTCTCATCCTCAACCCCCTCGTAGTTATCAGATGTATGTTCGACCAAATCCAACTCCAAGTCTCTCATTGCACTGCTTCCTTCAAAGTCTATGCAAGATTCTAGCTCATCAACTCTAGCCTCAAGCTCTTTCAGGTGTTCTATTGTATCCATCAGAATAGATGTTTCATCTGTCTGAAATGCCATCAATGCCGATATTAGTTGCAGGTCTGAGAATCTGAACTAAAGGATGTCTCCCTCTCCCTCTTCCCTTGGGCTTTGATCTAGTGATAGGAATATACAGGGAATGAGTGAGTACCTTTGCAACTGAAGGAAGCATTGACTTGAGAACCAGGTACTGTCCACTGTCTGTCTGTCGGTCCAGTGCACAGAGCATTCCATTATCTGCCCTTTCCTCAGAAGTAGAATGCGACATGTATGAATGACAGGCTTGTGGCTTCAAAGGATAAACACTACTTCCCTCTTTATTTAAGCTCTCTGAGGTGCTGTGAGCATGCATCAAAGGTACTTTGAATAAAATAGTCTTCAAGGTTTTCTGAGATGCTTGTGTTGTGGAACCATGAACCATAAAATCTTTCCTCCAGTAACTCCAGTTCAGAAAGCTAGATCTCTTACCACAAACAGTTTTATTTTGATCTGTAATAAAGTGAATTGTATTCTCCTGGATGACAGAAAGAGGTCTGTAATGGGTGTCACTAATGATCTTAGAGGCCCCCCAATCTTGAAAGGTTTCCAAATATAGGGTCCCTACATTTTCCCCATCAGAAGGTAAGTTAGGCTCCTCTTGGCTGTCAAAGTTTTGGGATAAACATTCATGAAAAGTGGTAGAATCTTGAAGTGATTGGCGTATATCATCATCAATCAGATGCCAATTCTGAAATGGAGATGCAGTACCAGGCATGATCGATTCCTCTGCATGGTAGCAGCAGTCATTTGAGCAATCGTCAGGAGAACCTGCAGTAATGTCTTCCAAGACATTAGGGTGTGACTCATTCTGCTTGTCCTTATCAGACTTTATGTCTTCTCCTGAAGGATGGGGTTTTGAGAAAGGTATTGTGTCCACAATTTCATGACCATTTTCAGTCGCCTTTCTGTCTGTATAGTAATCATCATAATCTGCATCATATAAAGTGTAGGAATGTTTTTCAGAGCAAATGGGCTTCACAACATCCATTAGAGTTGTTTTGACGTGTTGAATGAGATTCAAGTCTTCCGGCACCTTGCAAGAAAAAATGGTGTTATGGGGGCAAGATTGTTTTCATGGGTATCAGTAGCTTGTGAAGGAGAGTATGGAGCATGAACGATATGTGGCTGCACTGCCAGCTCTATTCCCAACCATAGGCCCCAGCCCCCAGGCCCAGATGCCCTCAGGCCCATCATGAGGTGAGACCAAATGATAATAATAATAATAACCCTGTGATACAGGCTTACCAGGTCTGTTGTTCCCAGCTCAATCACGCCCCCCATATGTGGGAAGCAAATTACAGTCTGCAAAATGAATAAAAGAACCAAGCTGTAAAGCATCCAGACTGACATATTTGTAGTTTCTAATAGAAATGCAAGCTTTGGCTGTGTGAATGTGTTGAATGCCGAATCTAAGAATAGAGGATGCACCTAGTTTCCAACCAAAAGTACTTTTTCCAGCCAGTTCAAGTTGTGTTGCATAAACTTGAAGGCTAGAGAGGCGTGTGGACTGACTTAAACTTGTTTTGAAACTTATTCAGCGTAGTTCATGCTTCAGAATCGACACAGAAAGCTAAAATTCATAACTAGCTATTGTTGCTGATATCTGATTCTGGAATTCCTATTTCATTTTTCTGTCTGTCTGCAGTTCTGCAGAGGAAAACATGGGTGAAGATGGCAGGTGCCAGTGTGGTCATAAGGTCTGGGTGATTCTGTTCTTTACTTTTTAAAAATGCACTTGAACTTCTAGATAATTTTTTGTGTCTTAGAAGTTACTCCTATCCCAGGAATTTATTCGCCTGTAGGTAATGAGGATTATTTGAGGAAACATCCAATGCACTATTTTCTATTTATTTTTTAGGAGAGAGAACCTTTTATACTTGTAATAACAAAGAGGGACTTCATTAAAGGACTTCTTGAAACCCAAAAGGAGATATGTGTTTACGAGAGGGGGAGTATTATGTTCTAGATCCTTGATATGATGATTTTAACTTTGGTTTCCCCAATTAAACATACTTTCTTTGGTAAAAGGCATGCCCAATTTCTGGTCTTTGTACTATTTGATATTGCTAATTTGCCATTTTCCCATTTCAAAAATGTTGTACTCGATCTTTTGCTAATGGCCCCTCTACTTCAAGGATGAGGTGACAGAGTTGGGATTACATTAGGTTGTTGTCGTAGACTTCTTATCATTGTCCAGAGTTCATGCCAACTGAATAATTTTGTAATCATGCTAGAGATACGATGATCAAAATGCATGGAAGGCACGTACGCACAATTATGCCACTAGAACTAGTTATCACATATTAATGTATAATAGCTCTGGTAAGGGGTAAGATGGTGTCCTTTTGAGCTTCCTAGAAGATAGACCCAAGGTGGGATCCATAGTTAGGGATATGAGGAGTTATGTTAATCAATGGTAACTAGATATTGCTGTATTGAGCCGTGAGGGTACTCCTATCTTGGGTCTAATTTTAAGTTGTCATCCACTTGCCCAAGGACTGAACCTAGGTTGGAATGAAGATTTTAAGTGATATGGAATTGTTGATGCATGATGTGAGGAAACTAAGGTCCTTGCTCAATACAAGATAAGGGAAATTACCATACCTGTACTGATGCACTCTGCAGACAATCAAAATCATTGGAGAGCAACACAATCAACATATCAGAAGTTAGTTTCTCATCTGTGCATAAAACTCTCTCAATTAAAGCACAAACATAAAGAAGAATCTCGGGACTCTTGCAGATCTAACCTTTGCTAGTAAGGAGCGAGAGAACAGTCTACTATCAGCAGATTGTGCATCAAATAGCCAGATATGCTGCCCAGTTGCCAATGCTCTTCCAGGTAAACTGATCAATGATTTAACATGGATAAGTCTGTGACTTAGCTAATCATAAACGCACTTCTAGGGAAAATAAGGCCTTGACATTAGCTGGATTTGTGATATAAGGTTTTATAATTGGTAGGGGGAATAGGTGATGGTGCCCAGAGGTGAGCCAGCTTGTTGACAAGCCCATCTGAAATGGCCCATCAACTGATTGGGTGGATATGTGGTGGGGGGTCCTGGGCCTGAGCTCTTTTTGCTCAGTCCGCAAAATCTACTCAACTTGTACCAGTCTGGTGGGAACCTATAGATTTTTTCCCCTGATTTTCAGGAAAAATATCTAGAATAAATAAGAATATGAAAAAAAAAAAAAAAAAAAAAGCATTACTGCCTTATGGACTAGTTCCCATCACAGCCAGTTCCAAGCTGAGCCAACTGGGGCCAGCCCTGCTGCCCCTGCATGCCTGACTCACAGCCACTGCTACTTCAATGCCGTAGGAAAAACTGTTACCTAGGATTGGGTTCAACCGTTCGAGGGTAGAACCAGTTATTCTGAAAGAATTCTGTGTGTTCTTTTATCTAGTATCTGGTGTTGAAGTGTCATCATATCCAAATATCTTAGGTTTACACTTGGGAACTTCGGTTTGCAATGCGATACTGGATGATATAGGAGGAAAACAATGGATTATTTCTGTGCCTTCATCTCCATTCCAAGTAGGATAAAACAACTTGATTACTAATAAACATTACAACAGGAATATCATTATGACAGATTGAGAAGATTGTACCTTCCGCCAAATTTGAATGTGAAGGACATGCAAACCAAGTAATACCATTCCAGATTAGACAGATCCTCTGGAGATAATGCCCCAGAGGGTCTTTTTGTTCCAAGCTCAGATTCACCTTCTAAGAGTGATTGGTAAAGCTTTCTCAACTGCTCACTTCTCTGCAATCCCTGTCTGTGGGCATCGAGATCCTTGGACTGAACGGTTTTGCTTGTCTTAATATCTCCGTTATAGTACCCTTCACCCCATTCCAACGCCCTGCATTTTTTTTAATTTTAATTTTTTTTTTTTGGGTTGGGGAATTTTCATGCAACCAGAGAGAATATGACCATATGCATGAACCGTATTCCCAAAAAAGGATTATATGTGTGTGTGTAAGGTGAACAGACACTTGAAAATAGCATTTTCTCACGCCCAAAATATGGCCACTTCTTTTTATTTAAAAAAAAAAAGTTCCATAGGGCTATGATTTAGAGTTTAGACAATTTGTTTGTTTCAAAGGTGAACCGTAAGGGAACTACATTCATGTATCCATTTGTTTTCCAATATTCCTTTTGCTTGACCAGCTTATTCTTCTTCCATCAAAATCAAGTTTCTATAATTGCTGTATTGCATGATATGAAGTTGATATTATTAATTTTTCTCATATGTGGTGTCTGATGATCCATCTCCACGGTCACTTTATCACTCAGCTAATATTCCAAAATTTTAAACAAATACTAATAGCTCTTATCTGAATCTCGCATGAGTCATGAGTTCCTACGTAAATAACTGAACTGAATCAGGCAAGGTATGCTACAGAACTCGGCAAATATAATACGGTGGAGTAGGATCATGCAAAAAATTCCTACAATGTTTTAACCTGAACTGTTGATGTCCTAGTGGTTGGCTTTTCAGATCATTACAAAGATGGCTGGGGAGTCAAGGATGCGAAAAGCAAATGAGCGTGACCAAAAGGTACGTTAAGGTATACCAAAGGAAGCTAAACAGTTATCAAAATCCATTTTGTCTGATCAGAAAATTTTTAGTTCGGAATTATTTTATGGATTTTTGAAACTGTAGATACCAAAGTTCCCTATAGATTTATACAGTTCTCACATCAAATGAAATGCTTATTACAATTACCTGTTTCAATTCATGCAAGCTGATTCCTGGTGGCGAAGATTTTCACTAATTGAACAAAAATGCAGAAGAGACCAATAGTTTATACTTTTTTATGGTTTTGGTAGTCATTCTTTTTAGCAGTAATCTATACTGTTGATACCAGAAATAAAGATGTAGAGCATTTCATACCCTTGTTGAGTGGTTGAGAATGCCCAGAAAACTACATAGCTCCATTGAACACTTCTTACTGCCACACCAAGCTTTTTCCTCAGGCTCAGGTTGTCTGTCTCTGGCACATTTTCTTCATCCTGGACATCCATCCTCTTTAGTTCAACCAACGAGACTTTCAGCTGCAATTTCCAAATTTTTAAATCAAAGAACTAGATATGGCAAAAAAAAATTTTAGAAATCTGGGAAACAGAACTCAAGAACTCAAGTAATTAAACAGTTTGCAGAAAACTTTTCTTACTTCGCAGAGGAAGGAGGAAGAGAGAGGGACAGAGGAAAGTGAGGTAGTTGCTTTCCTAATGTCCCATAAAAGATCCCTGGAATTAACTTCTTTTGTCTGAATGCTCTTCTTTCATATTTGAAGGCATTCGATTCAAACTAAGGGGCCAGAAAATTTGTCTTGTTATTCTCAGCTTGGTCTTCGATCTCATTCATAACTTTTCATATGCTCCCTAGATGTGCAACTTTCACTGCGTGTCATTATGTTATTGGCTTCTGCTCTGTGTCTGTATCTGACTTCATTTCTTTGAGCTATATATGCTTTATAGAGGGCCATCCAAAAATCAAAGTCAATATGATTTCTATCTTTTTGTGCTTAGTTTTGTGGTGTCCAATTGCATAGCTTGCAGCAAAATGGTGGAGAGAAGAATTCAAAATTCTGATAGGACTGCACATTAGAATCAGAATTCTTAGTTGTACAAATTTAAATCTTATGATGATCGGGAAAAACAATACATTCTTTAGCATGGTAGTGCTATGTTGAGTTCGTCAAGAGGTCCTGGAGGATGAGACTTGAAAGATCTACATTCCGTATGAACGTTGCGAATATTCTTAGCTGTAATAGAAGATGTGTACCTCAAGGAGTTCGAAAATCAAGCCTCCTTCAATCAGGTGAAAAATCGGATTGTGAGCATGGAGAGATGTTCCTACTAGTGTATTATAGTAACGGGCACGTTCCACGTACATGTATTGTACTAATGGTGCTTTTTTTCTTAAAACTAATAGGGCTTTTTAGTTGGTTTTTATAACAAACTTTTGGTGGTATTAGTGGTAAATTTCCATCATTTTGTAGTTATATATGAATGGAATTAAGTTACTTTTACTCAAACATTTCTACTAATGAAATTGTCAAACTCTGCAGAGCTGTTTTTTGGCATAAAATCAGCAACCCCCCCCCCCCCAAAAAAAAAAATTCCTACTCTCCTCCCTAAAGATCTGGCATCATGGTGACATTTGCATATGATGAAAAATTCTCTTTCAGATGTTACAGTCATTAGTGTCACTTTCTTAGCCTTCAAAAATGGAACTCTTAAAATAAGTAAAATTTTTCTTTTCTCTGGGATCTTGAACTTTAAACAAATTGCTTTTGGGTACGATTGTCCTATTCAAGATAGCTGTATGATGAAAACCCATATGGATTTCATTGTATATATATCATATTTGCATGAAAAAAGAAAAACAAATTGATTTTCTGAGAAGCCCTTAGACTCTCACCAAGATTATCTGATCCATTTCTTCATGTATTCAACTTATAGCTGTTCCCAAAATATTATGAATGTTGTCCAACTATCAATTGGTAGGCACCCATTTAATTCAAGAAAGCTCATTTATTCTCATTTGGTATTATATCGTTATTAATTTTCTTTTGCCTGAAATGAGGTAAAATGAGTGTAATGATATTAAGAGGAAGAACCCAAGTTGTACTATTTAGTATCTCAATCTAGATTAGTAGATAAAACCTATCAATATTATCAGGTTGACATGAATCAGGTACGTAATTTGATACTTCATGGCATAAAAACATTCTAAAAATGGAATATGTGACATTGTACTTTACATAACTTGTGTGTATATGCTTCAAATCTTTGTGTTTTAATCGCGTAAAAAACTTTAGGGTCATTTTTACTCTCAAAGCCAAGGCTAGGAAAAAAGAGAATTTACTCAAGTATTTAGTAAAGAGTTGCATGCATGCTTACATAACCATAGCAATTGGAGAAAGAGAACTTGTCTCTTAAGAATCTAAAATGTGCAAATTTGTATCTCCCTTGACCTTTAGCTTAAGGTAGGCACAATTCTATGGCAATGCAAGGTTCTTGACTCTACTTACAATTGGAAGAGTTGCTTGGGTACCTATACAAATGGCTTTCTTTGAATTCTTTTTCTTGTTGTTTTTACATTTAGCTTAACTATTTGATCATACGGACTTGCATGCTCGTGATATTCACAATCTCTGTTCATACTTAATCACCAAATGTATAACATCCTGTTATATAGAAGTATTCACTACAAGTTGACTATTATTCAAAGTAAATAAAAATCGCCATTTTTAAGTGTGTGTATTATTTACTGTTGATCATAAGCAACTAAAATGAAAATTTGTAAGAGAAAACAGTAAGCAAGTGATGTGTTTTTTTAAAACGTATCAGATTCGGTGTTTGCGAATATTTTGAAAATTTGTAGAAGATGATTTCAACCAAGAAGTGTGTCGAATTATTAGTGTACATAAAAAAAGGCGATTCTCATCAGCAGTTGCCGTCTTAGCTCAGTGGTAGAGCGCGTGGCTTTTAACCACGTGGTCGTGGGTTCGATCCCCACAGACGGCGATTTATACGCAATCTTATTTTTTATTTTTCCCGTCCTTTTCCTTCATTTGAACGCCTTGTCCATTATTTTTGGGGAACCAATCGCCAATTCTATTATTCCTGAAAATCAACCCTCTCGCTGCCTCAAAAAAAAAAAAAAAAGGGGGGGGTCTTTGAATCCCTCATTTTCTCTTTCTTCATTTTTTTTTTAAAAAAAGATTGTAAATAAGTTTAATTGACTTTACATTCGCCAAGGCTTAAGCTCGACTAGAGTAAAGTGACAACCCAATTGAATTGGCTTCTTAGCATACTTTCTTTATTCTACAAAGAAATACTATAATCATATTAGTGTTTATTGATTGGATATCAAATTATCAATATTTTAAAATTAAACTATGTAGCTGAATATATATAAAATTTAGACAAGTTGTTAAAAAAATATTATAACCTAAATCACATGAAAAAAAAGTTCATAATAAGATAGCAGCGCAATTTAGTTAAATCTGCCTTAATTGAAGTATTCTTTAGAGTCCATTTAACCAACCATGACTTGACTCAAATATTTATCAAATGGACACACATTGATTTGCCAACAAATTGAAAACTGTCTCGAGTTAAGTTTTTCCAAGGTTTTTTTGTAAACAACCCCTTAAGACTAATTATACTCACATAAAATATACGACCACACCAAGTTCTTGAAGTAAAACCTTGTACTTCTAAATGTATTTTTGAAGCAAGACCATTAAGAGTTCCCTTACACACATCAACTTTGTAAGCTTGACAATTAAAGCTTCTTAGACCTAAGTTTTGAGCACTTATTTTGAATGCACGACCCTCCAAGTACTTTAAATGCAAACACATATGTGCATATTATATGGATTTACTACAGGTGGTAAATTTTTAACTAATAAGATGCATTGTCTTTTTTTTAAAAAATGATAAAATAGTTGCAGATAATTTTAGAATCTATTATAATATGATGAACATATTGCGGAAATTAAGTAGAACTCAAATACACCAACAAGTTGAATATTCATTAGAGTTGCAACAACATTTATATTGGCCCTATTTGACAAGCAGCTGTTAGCTGTTAGCAATTAGCTATTTGAATTAACTGTTTCTAGAAAAACTATTTGCATATTTCTAAAAGTATGTACTTCCTTATAATACATTAGCTCAAAAAAAATATAAAGTAAATACACCCAAAAATATATATATAAATGAGATGCAAGAGGACATAATCCGCAAATGTACGTTTACCTAATAAATTGCGGAATCATAATGGCATTGTTGATGTAGGATTATATAAAAGGTAGGATTGGATTTTTTTATTTAAAAAATTTCGAAAGAAACTGAATTTTTGACAAGAAGGGAAGTGCATCAGGCAAGCGCATCTGGTGTAGTGGTATCATAGTACCCTCCCACGGTACTGACCGGGGTTCGATTCCCCGGATGCGCAGAATTTTCGCCGTCTTAGCTCAGTGGTAGAGCGCGTGGTTTTTAACCACGTGGTCGTGGGTTCGATCCCCACAGACGGCGAAATTGTATCCTCTTTTCCTTTTTAGTTTTTTCTCCATTCAACACAACACAATTCAACGGCCCAAATTCTGCCACGCATATGCTACAACTCGCCAGGTGTCCTGAACCCCGACGAAATTCTCTCTCTCTCCCGCCTGTCAGCTGGCGTCTCAGATGGCTGCTCCTCCGTTCCGGGCTTGTCGTACTCCGAGCCCACTCGTCCCAACTCGTCGGAGAACACAACCCTTCAACAATGGTTGCCTTCGTTTGACTTGGGTTCAGCATGTTCCAATTCGGGTCGGAGCGGGTTCTTGGCCAGGGGGTTTCCGGGCTTGGACATGGTTTAGCGCCAGGAAACAAGGAGAGAGAATCGAGAACTATCCTATTGCTGATGGTGGTGATCAACATTCTTCTCCTGATTCTGACGAACAAAATGAGGTACCCATTTCTGTTCCTGTGTAATGGTGCCATACTTTGCCATCAATTTGAATGCCCATTTGGTTGTTTCTTCCAATTCGAGCAAGCAAAATATTGGGTTTTTTAATGGGTACGAGATATGAATTACTATATGCTGCTATGTTTTTGAATTTTGATAATGTTTCTTAGTTCTGCTTTTAGAGATGTCAGCTAGATTGATTGAATCTTGTATTATTGTGTATTGTTTGATAGTACATTGCATTCCAACAACATCTTGGAATGCTTACTTTAGTTTGGCTTAGAGTGTAAAACGTGCCCTCATTTTCTTGGTTGACTTGATCATGGTTGCTAGTCATGAATGATTCTTGTGTGATGAAGGCTCTTCTGGAAACCCCTTGCCAACAATGCATGTGCAACCAGCATCATGTGAGGGAGGCTATAGGAATGGATATGGACGAATTTAAAATGAGTGCCCTGGTTTACATTTATGGACTTTGTAATTTGTAGGGTGCGCCACTAGTGTGTGCATTTGGGGTCAATTTGAGGCGTCCAAGTAGTAAAATCTGCTGAGCATTTAGAGAGTCAGACATGGTTTACCTTTAAAGGTTTTTAGAGACGATGTTTCCTTTTTTTGGGGGGTTTAGGTAGTAGGCTGGGGGGGGGGGGGGGGGGGGGGGGGGGGAAGGGCTGAAGCTAATGGAAGATGCCGTGAGTTCTTTTGGATGGATGACAAGCCTGTTAAGTGTTGTATACATATGTTTGAGACATGTTATGTGGCTGGATATACTTATGGCCAGGTGCTGTCCTTCCCATATTTAGATTCATAATTCATTAAATAATACTTTGGGATGTGTTAAAGTGTACTATGATGGGACTCTGAATTTTAGGCTAATTTCTTGGTATGTAACTTGTGCTTAAGTTTGAGGCCTTTAACCTTACTTGTTTTACATAGTCATGTTCTCCATTTTTACTTTTTTGGCAGTGTTTGCTTGTTTCTTTTTAGATTATCGACCTTCACGTTGTTTTCTATAATGTCAAAACCGTAAAAGTAGCCTCTTGATTGTTTGTGTTTCGTTGCCAAACCATTCTTCTGACATGGTGGGTGTGCTAGTTTCTAGCTCCATTATTTACTCCAACATTATTTATTTATTTATTTATTTGTTTTGCTTTTCCTGCCTTAAGATTGTACAGGAAATTCCAAAGCTGCTAGAACGCGATTATGCTGGAACTCCTTATGTCCCTGTTTATGTGATGTTGCCAGTAAGTTTTATAATTTCCTTTTTTAAATATATTTTGTAATTTCCTTCATTCCTTGATTTTTGTTCCTTCTTCGCCTGCTGCCATCAAAGGACTTCATGCAAAGTTATCTTCAGTTTGCATTTATGTCTCCAGTAGCTTCTCTGATTGTGTGTTGCAAAGGGTCTTTTAATTTTCTTGAGTCTGTCTTCTCTCTGTGTGGTTCTGTGATTCGCTCTTGTTCGTTCGTACTCTGTTATTTTCTTGTTATAGTTTTGCAAGTTGCTATCACCTGATAGTTTTCCTCCCGTGGTCACAGTTAGGTACTCTTAACATGAATGGTGAGCTTGTGGACCCAAATGGCCTAGTCAAGCAACTAAAAGTCTTGAAGTCGGTTAATGTGGATGGTGTCATGGTTGATTGCTGGTGGGGCATAGTTGGGGCGCATGCTCCTCAACATTACAACTGGAATGGTTACAAGAAGCTCTTCCAAATTGTTCGTGATCTGGGACTTAAACTGCAGGTATTCTATGTTCCTAATGCTATCATGTCTCTTTTGCCAGTATCTGCTGGTGGACTTTTTATATCAGGACGTTATTAGAATTCGAAAAAATTTGACATGGATGAGTTGCACAATGCTTTGGCTCAAGTGTGCATCTCGTCTAAGCAATTTTCTGAATTGAGTAGAAAATCAGAATTTTGCCCATGCATACATGGCATCCTGGCTGCCTGCCTCTAAGATATATTGGGCAAACTTTTCAGCATTGGATTGGACTGGTCTCAAGTAAAATGTCTCGAAAGTATCCTCTAGTTCTTTCCTTGTGGAGAAGTGGGTAGCCGACACCCTTCTAATCTAGAGTCAATCAGAAACTGCCCCCTTGCAACTCAATTGTGAGGCTAAGGCTGTGTGCATTTGACACCCCTCCTTCCCGCAACCTGCCCTTGGCAGGACTCCGTGATAGTGGTTTGGTTTCATGTGCTGGTCATATGGTATTCATGGGGGGGAAAAAAAAGGCAAAACCATTTGAGTCGGTTTCCTCCCAAAGTAGTATCCTTGTGAAGTGATTCTTTATTTCTGATGCTAGTATAATTTCCCTGCGTTTGGAGTGGGTGCCGATTCCTTTAGCCAGAGATAGATATTGAAAAGTAGAAAGGTGAAAGTAGATTGTTAAGTTATTTCCACCGGCACAAAACTAAAATTGTTTTTCTTTTTTAATGTTTGAAAACATTCTTTGGTTAAGACAACCATGGGAGTAGATTGACAAACTTAGTGGGCTAATTTGCTTCTTCACTTGCCGGTAAAATTGGTATGGAAGCTTGTGACATATAATAGATTCAGCTAAATGGGGTTAAAATGTTGCAGGTTGTTATGTCTTTTCATGAATGTGGAGGTAATGTCGGTGATGATGTGCACATTCCACTCCCATCTTGGATCGCAGAAATTGGTCAAAGTAATCCTGATATATATTTCACGGATGGGGAAGGTAGGCACAACACTGAATGTCTTTCATGGGGAATAGACAAAGAACGTGTCTTGGGAGGCCGCACTGGTGTTGAGGTACTCCGGTCTTAGTTGCTTGCCATTGACTTGTTGGTTTTGATTCTTTCCATTTTTCAAATATTTTCTTGGGTGTTTCCCTACCTTTTTCTTCTTGGGTAAGGATAGGGGGATGGAAAGCAACAGTTGATTTAATTAAGAAAGTTACTCAAAATTGCAAATCACATTTCAGTATGCCTTTTCAAATTTAAAGATGCACCAGAAGTTTTTTAATGACTTTCATATCTGGATCTGTTGCATATGCTTCCTGCTCATTATCAAGTGATGATTTGAAAGGTAGGTTTGTAATACCTCCCAAATGTTTTTTTTCCCCCTTTTTGTTTGGTGGCATGATAGGTCTATTTTGACTATATGAGAAGCTTCCGTGTGGAATTTGATGAGTTCTTCGAGAGTGGTACCATCTCTGAGATTGAGGTAGGGTTAGGCCCATGTGGAGAGCTGCGTTACCCATCCTATCCTGCGAAGCATGGTTGGAGATACCCAGGAATAGGTGAATTCCAGGTAACCTCCACATAGCAGAACTTTGTCTCTAGCTTTACAGGGTCTTGAGCATACCCTAACCAAAAATAAAAGAGCAGCTACAAGTTTACTATTAACCAGTCATCTTTTTTCTGAACTACCTTTAAAATAATAGCGTCCATGTAATAGAGACCTTTGCCATGATTCAAATGCACGTTTCCTGCAGTGCTACGATAAGTATCTGTTGAAGAGTCTGCAAAAGGCTGCTGAGGCTAGAGGACATTTGTCTTGGGCTAGGGGGCCTGATAATGCAGGTTCATACAATTCTACACCGCATGAGACAGGTTTCTTTCGTGATGGTGGTGATTATGATAGCTATTATGGTAGATTCTTTTTGAATTGGTATTCAAGAGTTCTGATTGAACATGGAGACCGTGTACTTTCTCTGGCCAACTTAGCCTTTGAAGGCTTCTCAATTGGTGCAAAGGTGAGAACGCCAAGTTTCAAGTCCACATTTCATAGACTCATGGAAATTCTTAGTAATGTTGCAAAGTAAGAAATTTTATTGTTATCGCTAACAAGAGCTAGCCGACAAGTAAGAAATTTTATTGTTATCGCTAACAAGAGCAAGCCTTGTCGGCTAGCAGCTGTCAGGTATTCATTGGTGGTACAAGACGGCCAGTCATGCTGCTGAGTTAACTGCTGGTTTCTACAATCCTTCCAATCGTGATGGCTATGCTCCCATTGCTGCAATGTTGAAAAAGCATGGGGTTGCTCTGAACTTTACATGTGTCGAATTGCGCACAGTGGACCAGCACGAGGACTTCCCGGAGGCACTGGCAGATCCCGAGGGTTTAGTTTGGCAGGTAAGCAATATAACAAGTGCTAGTTGACAAGTCTTATGAACATACCTCCCCCCCCCCCCCCCCAAAAAAAAAGTGCCATTTGAAAAAATTAGGCCCTGACTTTTTAGATGTTGCTCATTGAACTATATCATGTTAGAGAAGCATTTTTGGGTTTCAGGTTCTGAACGCTGCGTGGGATGTTTGTATACCCGTTGCAAGTGAGAATGCTCTTCCTTGTTATGACAGAGACGGCTATAACAAAATATTGGAACATGCGAAGCCTCAAAATGATCCTGATGGGAAGCATCTCTCCACATTCACTTATCTCCGGCTAAGTCCTGTACTAATGGAGGCTTCCAACTTCATGGAATTTGAAAGATTTGTCAAGAGAATGCATGGTAGGACACTGATCTTCAATATCCTTAGCTATTGCACTCACGCAAATCCCCTGGGCTCAAAACATGTATGATGCATACGCATGGAGCGAAACTTGATTCTTTGTTTACTCTTTCTTGTCTTTAGCCAAGTCTTATTAAGCTTGGTTAGGCACAAGCTGACAAGCTCGAACTGTTTTTCACAGTTCTTCACTTTTAGTGCTTGTGTATACATGGCCTCAAGTCAATTTAATCCTTGATCTGATCTCGCTGGCTAAGATCTTATACAGTAACGAGATCTTGCGCCAATGCATTTTGAGAACTAAGACTTATGATGTGCAAAATTCCTTCCACAGGTGAGTCGGTGCCAGATCTTGGTCGTGCAATAGGCGAATGATTTCATGACCGTGAGACCACTTGAAGTACTCTTCAATATCCTTCAATTGAAGATCGTTTTCGGAGGGTGAAAAACTCTTGTCAGTGATCTGCAGGGGAGCTAGGATGAGACTATGAACAAAAAGGGCTTGGTGCATTTAGGCCATGCCTCTCATATCTGAAAGTACAGTTTAAATATAAAGGGATTCAAATTGAAGCTATCTTACCTCTGTACGTAGAAACAAGATTAACATAGACAATTAAATAAAGGGCCAAATAAAAGCAAATTTTAGCAAAATAATGGAAGACAGAGTAGTAAGCATGCGTGTCAATCTAATGCGTTGTTTGATGTATTGAAAATTAAAATGCATTTGTTTCCATGATTTATATATAAGGAAAAACAAAAAAGATCATTATTTAGTATGAAAAATGTGCAAATGATGTACTGACATTTACCCTTTAAATATCGAATATCTAAAATTAATATATCACATTTAACGACTTATAAAAACTAATATAATCATATTCAACAACTTTATAAGTTAAGGTTCCCAATACTTGAAAAATAAAAAAAAATAACAGCTGATTCAAATAATTCAACACTTATTTGGAAATCTCTGCACGAAAATCTCAAAGAAAAACTACAAGCCAAGGCACGTGTGACGTGTTCGGGGTCACGTGTTCAGAGCGGGAAAAAGATGCGAGTGGGGCCATTCCCATGTGGCAAGGCCCTTACTGCTGCCTCCCTAACACGCTTAATCTTCCACACGCACACGCGTGCCCAACCCCTCCTCTTCGCATGCTCGCACGTTTCAATCTTCTTCGCCGGAACTCTCGCCGGAATTCTCCGCCGATTTTGCAAATCCCTTCGCGATTACGGCAATTTCGGATCTTCCATGAATCTCCGGCATCGCCTTGACGGTGATTCATCTGAATTCGTCGGTGTCGCCTAAACACCGTCATTTTTCCGGTATGACCTTCTAATTTTCTGGATTAGATGCTCTAGGGTTCTGGTTTATGGTTTATGGTGTAGAATGTGGATTTCTGTTTTTTGTTGAAGGAAATCGTAGAAATATCACTGCAGAATTGTGTGATATAAAAAGTTAATGTTTTGTTTGATTAGCATGAATTCTCCAGAACAACCAAAGGTATCAACTTATTTGGCATGCCTTCAATTTGCTAATACGTGATGTGTATACGGTGTTCTAGGGATTAGTAATTTTTTCCAGCCTCCAAATTCTTATTATTATAAAAATAACATATGTTAATTTGATTCTTTTTTTTTAAAAAAAAAAATCTGATATAGGTTATGTAAACAATGGGTTGCAATTTGTGCATGTAATCTATACAGAAAATCCGTCTTAATCTTGAAATATTGATTACATTATTCCTGAAGCAAGAGCTTTTTATGAAAGTGTAGTTGCTGGGATATTGAAAATTTTAGGATTGAACATTTTGTCAGATCTGGTTGAATTGATCTATTTTCTCATTTCTAGGTGCATAAAGAGGAGGCATTTGTCTCCGAGAACCCGTGAGCAAGTTTAGGTGGGAAAATCTGCAGCTTATTAGACAATGCTTCTTGAAAAGACAACTAAATTCACTAATTTGTTAGGCTGTTTGATCCAAGTGTTCATCTCAAGAGGGTTGTAGGAGTGAAGTCTTGGCGAGATGAATATGGTGACGGACATGCAAAAGTTGATAGGAACTAGTGAAGATGATGATGAGGAAGATATGGAGATGGAGGCAAAGGAAGAAGATGACGCTGAAGGTGGTAAGACCAGTTCTCCTTTGATGATGGTCAATGTGGATGGAGAAATGATGGTGAGCAGCAACAACAATCGGTTTCAATATCACTCCCAAATCCAAGATCAGCCAACCAGCCAAGGAGGAGTTGCAAGGAGGTCCCGACCGCAGGAGGAGAAGGAGAGAACAAAGTTGCGAGAACGGCATAGGAGAGCAATTACTGCAAGGATTTTGGCTGGGCTCCGACGCCATGGGAATTATAATCTTAGGGTTAGAGCTGATATAAATGATGTAATTGCGGCTTTAGCGAGGGAAGCTGGCTGGGTTGTGCTTCCGGATGGCACTACGTTTCCTTCACGGTCCCAGGTATGGATACATGTCCTTTTAGGAATTCATCTTGTTGTTATGCTTTTCTGAGATTTGTGGACACAAATGCAATGGATCATTTTCTATTTTTTGGGAAGAATATAGCATGTAGTCATATATTAAATGGCTTTGGTGACTTACAGGATTTAAGTTACATAAAGTTATTTAGTGCTGTGGATCGGGTGTCTCTGGTATGTGATGTTTTTACAGTAGCAATATCAACTACACTTGAAAGATTGAAAAACTTGCAAATTGAATTTTCGGATCAAAAGTCATTTTACCTCTACCCTTCAAAGTACTCACAAGCTGGAGGAGAGATAGCTACTCATTCTGTTTCTTCCTTCCATGACAAGTCCATCGAAACTTGAATGATACTATGATGCTTACTGTCAAATATGAATGAGGTTATATAGTGGGTATCTGAAAGGAAGTGCTTCAGGAACATATTGTTAGGAAAAGTCAATGGTGCACAGAACAGATAGCTATCAGCATTCTTATGTCTCTTTTCAAAATTAAAGTAGTCTGCTCTGGCCCTTTGATTATCTGCTCTTCTATAGTAAAAGTTCAATGTTTGATATGGCCTTTCAATAATCTTAAGACTACAGCTGTGTGTTGAACATGAGAATATTTATGCAAGTATGTGAACTTCTCTGCAGCATGATTGCTTCTATTTGATGAGGTTATCCTCAAAATTGTATGTTTTAGATACCCTTCGCGAAGCTAGCAATGATATTAAATTTCATATCCTAACTAATTGCATGACTTGTATTACTTGTAATTCATAGAATGGTCTTATGACAAGCAGAACCCCACATGCTGATTCAGCCAAAAAAAGAGTTTAGGGAGATCCACATGTATCCAACTTTGCCCCAACAAGTGGGGAAGCTGTATTAAAGAGACAATGACATATCTTTGCTGACTCATTTTATCTGGACTTAGTGTTTTCCAGTTATGTGGACTTCCATGGTGTAACTTACGAATATCTTTAGAACTTAAAATTTGCCTGGATTTGATTAGGCACCAAGATCTTCTGATGATCCTTCAACCCCAGCAGCTACGCCTTCCTCTCAAATGGTGCCCCAACAGATGCAGGCTTCTTCATTCAAGGGGGTTCTCCCCCATTGTCAAAGCTCAGGGGAATATAATGCTTGTCAAACAAAAGGGACCTTTGTGACTACACCTGCTTATGATGTATCTTCCAGTTCTCGGTCTCATGTCAGTAGGGGAGAGAGAATGGACAATCATAGTCTTATAGGATCTTTAGAGACTGTTGTCAACAAGCAGGTACCACATTTTTTTTTTATGGCTTTCTCTTCTTGGTAGCAGCTAAAATAGAAGATTAGTCACTGATTATATTTTATGGCAGTTTGAGTCTGCAGAGATAAAACCACTATTGATGTGTACATCATTTTATACCCTATGGCAATTAAGGAAAAAGGTGGATTTACATAGACAATCAGTTTGTCATTTATATCAGAATAATGCAGTTGATATCAGGAAAATCTTATGATTCTTACCTTCCACAAGTAGTCCCATGAATACAGATTTGGGCCACAGTGTTGCAGGCTTGCAGCTTGCGGTTTTACTTGGGCAATGCGTGATTAGCTGGCCAGTGAATTGGACTATGGGAGACTTGGGAGTTATATAGATGGTTTATTTGTGCTGTTTTTATGTGATAGCAATTGTTTTGTTCTGATACAACTAGTTTTTATAAACAAGGTTGGTTTGCACTGCTCATGCTAATAATCCTTGCCCTATCCCCTGTTTAACTTGATAGGTGATTGATCCCTCTTCAAGGCTACATGAGCATGACTTTGCTGGAACTCCTTATGTTCCAGTTTATGTAATGCTACCTGTGAGTTTTTACCTCAACTCGTCTATTGCTATTAGAATTTGATTTCCTTTCAATGTCCGGTTCTCCCCTTGTTTCTGATTCTCTTAACCCTGCTCTCTTGACTATAGTAAAATGCAAGTCCTTTGTTGGAAGAAAAAGATAATTATGAATTAAGTTCTTGTTTGTTAACTGTGATTTTTCTTAGATGTTTTGATGCTCATGAGGTTTCTCACTGGTTGGACACAGTTGGGAGTCATAAATATGAAATGTGAGCTTACTGATTCCGATGGGCTGCTGAAGCAGCTTAGGATTTTGAAATCGATCAATGTTGATGGTGTTATGGTTGATTGTTGGTGGGGGATAGTCGAGGCACATGCTCCCCAGGAGTATAACTGGAATGGCTACAAAAGACTATTCCAGATTGTAAGAGACCTTAAACTCAAGTTACAGGTAAGACTTTTAAAGTTTATGCTGACTACTACATCTTCTGTTTTGGCTGAACATATGTGAATATGATTTATTTAGTTATTCATTAATTATTTTGAATCGGCAAATAATAGGACAACTGCATCTTGGCCACCACAGCTGGTGCAACTTTATATTTATTCTCATGTCATTTTCCATGGCATTTCATAAGCTTATATTTCGTCTACAAATGTTATCAAGTGTCTGAGATTTGAGAGGCATCTGATGGACATTGAAATATCTAGTTTGCAATTTTGTTGATGTTGGGTAGGAGCATGTGCCTTTGCTGTTTATATCGTAGAGTAATGTTTATTTTGTAAGTTGATCTTGAAGAATAAGTTAAATAGAGTCGACAGGCTCTGGAAGTGATATTAAGGAAGGCATAAACTTTCAACGTGGTTGGTGAAGAATGTAGTCATGCTCAACATTCCATATCTTTTATTAGAGTTGAGGGTCACACATTGTGGGCTGTAAACTTGAAAAGAAATGTGAAAGGAATCGGAGCATATTTGGGAGAAATTTCGTTTTTGCTTATTTTATTTTTTGGCTGTGGACAAGGGGTCCCATGAGACTGGCCTTTCTAAAGGTATGCTGTGTAACATGGTGTCTTGATATTAGAATGTGTTTCATTTGTGCAGGTTGTAATGTCATTTCATGAATGTGGAGGCAATTTTCGTGATGATGTTTGCATTCCATTACCCCTCTGGGTGGCAGAAATTGGTCGCACTAACCCTGACATTTTTTTCACTGATAAAGAAGGACGACGAAATCCTGAGTGCCTTTCCTGGGGCATTGACAAGGAGCGGGTACTTAGGGGTCGAACAGCTCTTGAGGTAGTGTATTTGGCTTTCTAGTTATATTTCCAAGTAAATGAGTCAATTGGAATTACTATTGTATTTCAAACTTTCATGTGACGATGCAGGTTTATTTTGACTTTATGCGAAGCTTCAGAATAGAGTTTAATGAATTTTTCGAAGACGGTATCATTTCTATGGTTGAAATTGGGCTTGGTCCATGTGGAGAGTTGAGATACCCCTCTTGCCCTGTTAAGCATGGTTGGAGATACCCAGGCATTGGAGAATTTCAGGTTATTGCCAAAGAGCTCCTCCACCCTTGTGAAATTGTGTTGCTAATTCTATGAACCCATGCCAATCTTGCATCAACTCTTCTTGTATAATTTTTCTTTTTTTCTTTTTTTTTTTTTCCTTGATTGAGACCTTCCATTCTCTCTGAAGTAATCAGCAAAACTATGACAACCAAATATCATATCATGTTGGAGTTTACAGGGTAATTGTGTGGTTCTGCTAGGGTATTGGCAAACTTTCTATCAGCATGGCCTCGTTATTTCATACTATTGTCATCTCTTAATGAATCTAGGAAGAAAATTTTGTTTTATAAACTGTTTCCTGGAAGAATAATGAGGGCAATGTGCAACCAATGCAAGACCCCTCTCAACGAACTACTGTGTACAAATGGAAAGGGTAATGGTAACTCTTCTCTCAATTTAATGTCCTGTCAAAGTTGATTAAAGGGCAGGGACGTCACAAACTGCTCTCATCATCTGATCTGGCCACCTGACTTTATTCTGATCAAGCTCTGGTGGGCTGGGCTAAAAGGTATTCCTCAAAAAATTAATGAGGATTAGACATTGTTAGGGAGGGTGGGATCTTATTTGAGGAGGGGAGAGATTAGATATATTCAGTGATGTAGCTCAACTAGTTGAGGGCATCTGGATCTCTTGCAGATAGTGGGAGGGGAGGGGGGACAATTCTACAATCCACATATGGCTGGTCATGCACCATCCTGGCCTTTGGTAAGCCTTCTTGATCAATGTTGGGTTTAATAGCTGCCTGACAAATGGTGACCAACCAAGCAACTCAGAAACCTTCTTCCTCATCAACCGCCCAAATATACGCACATGCACATGCATACTCATACATTCTATTGGAGGAGACGCATTAGATTCTAATTTTTTAAAAAACAAACTGGTAATCTTTTTTGGAGTTCATATTCTTATGTTCTGCTTTTGGTGTCAAGCTGGCAACATTATTGAATGGCAGTCCTGCATTACATTTTGCAACTTGTTTGTGTTGATTTGCTTCTGTATTTTGTTATTTTCCTGTGGATTCGGAACACAGTGGAGGGATCTAGATTTGGTAGCTACATTTTTGTTTTTATGAGAATCTGCATTGGACAAGAAACGACACTTACCCCCCCCCCCCCCCCCCCCCAAAAAAAAAACTACGGCCCTTCAACCCCATAATTTTGGCACTCTATCTCAGTTCTTTCTGATTTTATGCAATTGTGAGCATCTGTACTTTGTGGATTACGTAATACATTCTACTGTGATGCATTCAATAGTATCAGTTTATTGTTCTGGCCATTCCATCAGCCAGGAGGCTGTTTCAACTCTTGAATATGTATGTTTATTATGTGCTGTATTATGCATACATTTTCATCATCTTTCCGACCTTTCTGGCAGTGTTATGATCAATATTTATTGAAAAGCTTACGGAAGGCAGCTGAAGCCAGGGGACACTCATTTTGGGGTAAAGGACCCAATAATGCAGGTTTCTACAACTCACGGCCCCATGAAACTGGATTCTTCTCTGATGGTGGTGAATATGAGGGATATTATGGCAGATTCTTTCTTAACTGGTACTCTCGAGTCCTAGTTGACCATGGTGATCTGATACTTTCCTTGGCGAAGCTGGCTTTTGAAGAAACCTGCATTGTTGCAAAGGTGACCTGGGCTTGCCCATTGTTGCTTTTCCATTACTTTCTGTGGCATCACTTTTATGCTATAGCCTTTCTTTTATGTTGAAAAAGTGGTTGAGATTTACTTCTACACTAGCAAGTGGCAAATCACCAATCTGTTTCCTCTCTGCATGGACTCTTGTAAACCTGGCTTGTCTGTCCTTCCAATTACTCATGATTCATTTTCTGGGGAAGGTTGGCTTGGCGTTTGTAAATAATCTATAGGCAGTAGATGGCAGATGAGACTAGACTTGGGGCTTCAACACAAAGTTACCAATTTTCCTTTTCAAACAAGGACTCAAATGTTTTTTTTTTTTTAAAAAAAAAAAGCATGTTAGGACTGTGAGATTGAGGGGTGCAAAATACATAAAATTGACCCAAGTTAATGTTAATATTGGTTTCTTTGAATAGTTGAAAATGAAATGCAGTGATCATTGTGCAAGTTAGATGAGTGAATAGAAGCCCTGTCTCCTAATATCAAGAACTGGAATTTGGAAAGACTCAACGACCAAGCTTTCATCGTGGGAATTAATTGGCCATTCCTGAGTTTGTAGTGCAGAGATCAGGCTGTTAAATTGAACAGTTATTCCTAAGCCTTTTTGAGTCTTGCATATCATTCCTATCAAATATCAATTCATCCTCCCCATCTAATCTTGCATTCATGCTTTGTCCTCTATTTCCAGACAAATGATCAAAAGAGGAATGACAATTGTTAAAATAAATAATTTCAAAATGATGAAAACAACTTCTCTGTGTATTATGCGCACTGGTTTGAGTTAAACTCTAATTCAGCTGTTAATAATTTTGGACATTTTGCCTGATACTGAGATCCTTGATCTTCAGATTTTCATGTTATGGGCTGATGTTTTCACTCTAATCGACTGCTGGGCAGCTATCAGGTGTGCATTGGTGGTATAAGACTGCTAGTCATGCAGCTGAATTGACTGCAGGGTTCTACAATCCATGCAATCGAGATGGTTATTCTGCACTGATGTCAATGCTAAAGAAGCATGGTGCTGCTTTGAACTTCACTTCTGCTGAAGTAGGTATGGTTGATCAGCTCGCTAGCCCCTCTGAAGCAGTATCAGATCCGGAGGGGCTGGCTTGGCAAGTAAGTGCCTAATCACATTATTTTTTGCCATTTCCTTCCCCCAAGCAGGGGTCTTATGAACCTGCTTCACGTTGACAAAAAATAAGGCACACCATTTGGACCTGTGAGCATGAATATTAATTGTTGAAGATTTGAGACAATTGAAAATTTTTAAGCAAACTTATTCTGCAGGTGCTGAATGCTGCTTGGGATGCTGGCATTCCTGTTGGTGGTGAAAACTCTATTCCTTGCCACAGTAGAGAAGGATACAATAGAATACTGGAAAATGCAAAACCCTTCAACGACCCTGATGGACGGCACCTACTATCATTTTCATATGATAGGCTCAGCCCCCAACTCATGGATAGAAACAATCTCACAGAGTTCGAAAGATTTGTCAAGAGGATGCATGGTGAGACTACTTTGTGCTTAGTTCTTTCTTTTTACTTTGTTTGCTGCTCTACTTCGATGAAAATTCCTGTTATATTCGATTTCTTGCTCTGCCACAGTCAAGTCTTCCAATAAGACAGTCATGCAACGGAAGTCTCACTGTGATTGGCCCCCTCCAGTTCAGCAATGAGGGCGGGGGTCTCAAATCTCATGAGCAGCCCCTCCTCGGCCCAAAAACCAAAAAAAAAAAAAAAAAAGCCGCGCCTTCCCTAAGCCCAAGCACCCACTGGGCATTGGCTGGGCTTTAGGGGCAGTCACAAAAACTAACACAGGCTTTCATGTGAAAGCTGGGTCAGATCATCAAGCCAAGCTTATAACCAATTTCTTTTTGTATAATCTTCTGCTGGGGTTTCCCTATGGAACAGAGTGACCCTGAGACATACTTATTATGCCTTATTTCATTTTTTACCTCTTTGCTTGCCAAAGGTGGCGGTACACACATTTGGACCTCTCAAACCCCAATTCAATGAAATCTTACGCTGGGATACCTGCTATTGTCGTCATTTCTAAAGAGCTAAACCATGAATTGACATGTATTTATGATTTATTGCAGGAGAAGCAGTTCTTGATCCCTGCGTATAGCGGATGATTAATTATCCAGTATTTCTACGGATGATTGGAGATAGGATGCGAATTGTAGTATAGTGACAGATTTAGTAGATGGCTGATTTGTCATGATCACATTAGTGTATATCTCATATTGATTGTACATGAATAGATTAGTGGAAAGCAGTCGGCCTAATTCTTAGGTCTTCAGCTCTTGCCTCCTTGGCAGTCAATATTGTTACCGAATCTACCTTGTGTTCAATGTACTGATGCCTGGATGCATTGTTCTTGGTTTGGCTTAGACATGTCTCTATCTGAAGTCCTTGTGGTGTGCATTTTTGCTTCTCAGCTTGAGAATGCGATAGTGGAAATATTAATTTCTCATGCTGTTCTTTTAAGTCATCTTATATAAATCTACCATGTACTTCAGACATATTTATGTTAAATCACTCTTCGAACAAATAATCACTAAATACTAATTGGACTGTTGTTTGGGGTTTGGAAACTGGTGTTGAAGACGTGGATTCCAATTGTTATATGGCAGACCAGTGGTTCATGTAGTTCAAAGACGGGACTAATTACTCTTTCTTACCTTCAAAAAGAGAGGCCTATGAATATTAATAAAACCTGCAACATTCTAACAGTGTCCTCTTCTCTGATCAAGCAAAAATTTCTAATATTCACAGTAATAAAAAAAGAATGATGAAAGAATGAGATGGCAAAGCATCATTGACATGGGGTTTGGTCCCTGTGGTCCACATAAACAACTCATCCTCCGAGTGTGTATCTCACCTAGGCAAGGTATCCGGAGATACAGATATATGCTTGCGTCTGCTAGTAAAGAAGAGCGGTCTCTGTAGTTTTCACAAGCAATTATTTCTTGAGCACCATATGGCCAGATTCATCTGTGTCGATAAGACGCCCAACAAAATCTCCCCAACTCTCCCTCCGCCTCTTTGATGATGCCAGTGATCCTGCACTGCTTGATATGTTCAATTGTTCTCCTGCCTCAGGATCATTGAAGGTCCCATAAGGGGAAGGCACGTAAGAGTGAGGAACATCCAAGGCGGCTGCCCTCTCCAGGGCTTGTCTATATTCCTGACTGTGTTCTCTAGCGATTTTTTCTCGCCTTTCCATCCTCTGGTTTGGTGGAATCTCCATGACAGGATCACTCTCCATCATTAACTAACGTCGTACAAATAAAATGAGAGTTCATCACTAATGCAATTCATAAGACTTGTGATGTTAATGGTCATAGAAGATGGGAACTTGCTCATATCCAGTTCAATCTGAATTTTGGAATCAAAACAAAATTCCTCGATTACAGCCAGCATGGAAAGCCAAGAATATAGAAACTTACATTGAGAGCAATTTGGGATTCTCTTTCTATCCAAATGATGCCATGGTCTGGAATAGTGTTGCAGGAAAGAATGATGTGCTCAAATCTTCCATCGACAGGAACTGCTGTCCTAACTACTGGCGGAAGTCTTTGAAATCTGTAGCAAATCAAATTAGAAAAGCGGCATTTTTTGATTATAGTATTTGTCTGTATCAAATTAAATGCAAATATTCACCACCGCTAGTCTTAATCACAGGTTTCACCGCAACTTGAATAACCTTTTTTTTCCCTTCCACTTTTACTCCATTTTGGCAGTCCTGATAATCAACCCGTATGGGTCAGGTTTCAACGCAACTCGAATAACCTTTTTTTTCTTCCCATTTTGACAGTCCTGATAATTGACCTGATTGGGCGGTCACCCACCTCCTAAATTCCCTTCGGGTTGTCATATATGGAAATTGCTTCTTCCATGTACTTCAGACAATATAGATAGACAGAGGAAACATCCTCCTTGAGATATAAAGGTGAGGCTCTACCTGAACACTCTATCCTATTCCTAGGTAGGACTGCAGGGGAAAAAATTAGATATGGTATCGTGGACATTGGACAATATGAATATAAAGAAAGCAGTGTCTTTGGATGGAAACGAATACAATGAGGGTAGCTAGGCAGTTTATTCAGTAAACTCATGGTATCGGATTTCCTTCAAATAAACCTGTCTAACACAAGAACCCAAAAGAGTGAATTTCCTTATAGGAAATCAACAGATTATACAGAGATCTTTCTTTAACTTTGCACTCTTCACAACTTATGCTGATTCAGTTCTGTAACTTTTACTTTGGGGTTCTGATGCTATCTTGAAACAAGGCTCGAAGTACCCTGTAACCTCATGTACTGCCGTTGATCTCTGAACTCTACAAAATGACTTTGACATTCCATTTGATCACCAAAATGAGATAACTTGTTGCATTTGGTTTGATGTGAGGGTTTTGGAGATACTCTATTTAATTCGACCTGGCATAGGCTGTGTTTGCTGTCTGAACTTCAGGCATGGCCAATCAGCGTCTCAGCCTGCCCAGCCCTACAAGGTGATCATTTAGAATGTCATAACCTATATGGTCCAAATGAAACTTGGCTTCAGGGCAAGAACTCCTTTATCTCTAACTTGCCCTTGTCAGTGCTCTTAAACCTTGAGTACTTGGATTGAGCTGATTAGGACATGCATCGTGGCTCTACATGTGTGACTTCCAGCATTTACATTGGGAGCTCTAAGAGCTATGATTCTCTGATTCTTCCTAAAAATATTACAAACACAAGGATCTTATAAATAACTATGTGACATGTTGGCCTTAACAGTGTGACCTTTGGAGATACCTTCCCCACATGGATGTCGTAGACCTGTGCCCTTTGACTTAAAAGCTCAAGCATTTCAGACTCAAATCATCCTCTCAAATCATATACGTATTGTGTAGGGCACCCTTGAACAATGCAGGGTTTTCATTGTCCCCAGAATCTTGGATATAGCCATCATGATCCCTAAGACCCCTGAAAGAACTACTTAGTACATTCCTACGGGAGAGGGTGAATGGCCTTCAGTTCAACTCTCCAGTCGAATTCCACAAGACACCCTCCCCCCCCAAAAAAAAAGAAAAAAAGAAAGTAGTTGAACCCTGGTCTTAGGGAATGATCTCTCTGACTCTCCAGGAAAAAAGTAATCTCTAAGCCACAAGCAAAGTAATATATTCTTATGTGCTTCAAAATTTAGAGTTGTAAGTTTAAGCATTCGGAAATCCTGACTATTATTCTCCCTAAACATGTCTACTCTGTATTTTAATCATTTGTACTACACTGAATGTCCCTAATTCTAAAAGGCATTTCCTTAGATAATCGAAGGTCACAACTCAGAAATATACATAGAAAAGTCTCAGCTCCTCTTCTCCCCACATGCGAGGCAAACCCCAAGAACCCCCATATAGGCAAGGGTCATGTATGCCTCTGAAGAATCAAGCTTATAATCTTTTCCAAGTAGGTGTCTTGGATCTTGGTTCATGGTTTCTTCCATAGACGCATTATGGACATAAGAACTGATTTATTATCATATTGTGTAATGTTTTATGAAACAATCCTGCTTATACAACCCCCCCCCCCAAAAAAAAACATAAAAACCCCCTTGGGGGCCTAGGTAGACCTGTTTGTCCTACCAAAAACAATATCCTAGTGGGTTGAGATCATTATCCTTACAATCGTCACCCCTCCCTATGCTAAGGATCTACCAAGCATCTGTTGGAAATTAACAAGGTTGAATGAGACAGGCTACCACCATTAAGCATACCTACAAGGCTTTCGCTCCACAATGTGATATATGCGGCCTGGTGCATACAGCCGCCTTGGATCTGTTATCATCTTCTCCTCCAGCATGCATGTGTCTTTTATGCACATCACGCATAATAAGCAAGGCAAACTGTTAAAATATACAAAGCAAGTTTGATTATCATCAAATGGATAAGCTGAAAATTATACGTTGTAGACTCTTCAGTACAATTACCAGGCATGCAACCAAGATGGCCATTCCTCAATACTATGCTCCCTAAGGTCAATCTATCTCTTATAAGACACGTCACATTTCAACCACTGGCATAAGCTAACAAGGTTACTTGGCAAATGACTTGTGAATAAAGCTTATGTTTACTTGTGGCAGAGACAAGTACTCATTTTACAATTCAAACCCTTCTCTTCAACAACATTAGTAAAGCCATTGTCCTTAATGACCAGGATTGCATCAAAACGGTGTCAAAAACATACTATTTACCAGATAAGTGACTTGAACACATCTTCTAAATTAGCAGTTGTCCGAGGTAAGAAATCATCCTGTTCACATGTCAAATATTCCATGAGAAATTGAACCATGAACAGTAGTGAAGCATAGAAAGTGACAGTTCTAACAAGCATTTCAGGCCAAAAAGAAGAATGGATCAATCATTATGTCAAATTTTAGAATGTAAATTTTAAGTTTTAACACAAATCCAGAGATCATTTTCACCATACCATCACTGTGGTATTATGATTTCCGAGAACCTAGAACTGCGATCATAGCTCATAACTAAGGTACGGACTACGGAGTATCATCAGAAAATGAACATACAACAGAACACTGCCAGCAGAAAGATACTTTCATTAAGGCCAATAAGCAATTATTAATTTTGCAATTCAGTGTATATAAAGCAAATATTTCACAAAAGTAAAAAGAACAATCATACCTGAAGCACGACAGAATTTATAACATCTGCATATCGAACAGCCAAATTCAGGGACATGCATCTTGCAGGAGCCATCGCATAGCATCTGATCCTCTTCCTCTCAATATTCCCCAACTTATCCCGATTTTGCAAAGCCACCAGTGTCAACAAGGAAACCACTCCAGCACCCAAAGAATGACCAGCAAAGGTCAATGTATAAGTAGGATACTTCTCAAGCAAATCCCTCAGAACCTCACACTCAGTCTCAAAAACCCATCCCGCAGCTTTCAAGAGACCATTATGGACATAACCACCATCAACTGATGCCTGCCCAAGTCTATTATCAAGCAAGATGGCACGGTCACTCTCTCTATCCATATTCAATCCCCTAACAGCTAAAACTATATCAGCATTCTCATGATCAAGATAGATTAGATAAGGGGTCACCCGGCCCTGCGTGTCATCATAGTCCTCACGCAAAACTACCCAATCAGGATTCATCCCATACCCACCAGGGGGTGCCCACAATGGGGTTCGAAGATCATCCTCATATACAGCTAAAATGTAGCGACAAAGGCGAGGTATAGGCTGAAATTCCTCGATAGTGGCTAGCCCCCAAGTCTCGCTCTCATGGCCTGCAGTGTATATGCACCTCTTCCAGGCCCAGCGAGCACAAGCTAAGCAGTATACACATTCAAGTACAGGTAAACAACAGGTAATTGACATTTGATTAATGTTGAACGCACATCATCAACAGTGCTGATCAATCAAAATTTATAACTCCATCAATAACCCGGGCGAGGTCATTATCCTAATTTCTACGAAAAACCTAAGCTGGATATTTGTACAACAGTTGAATTTTTGGAAAACAAGCCTCAATTTGAGATGGGGTTTTGAAACTTGACCAAGGTGGTCATGCTGTAATGTTGAAGGCACATCCTCAGCACGGTTGATCAATTAGAAGTTGGAACTAAATCAATACCCTCGTAGAGTCCACTATGTTAGTTTCTGCCAGAAATCTAAGCTGGGTATTTGTACAGCAGTTGAATTTATAGAAAACAAGCCTCAGCTTGAGATGGGTTTTTGAATTTGACCAAAATAAAAGGTGGGTATGCTAGATTACTGAACCACAAGGCAAGGAATAAGCAACCTTGGGGCTGTAATCTCAATAAGAAGCAATATAGAAGAAGTTTTACCTGGAAAATTCAAGTGCCAACTTGCAATTTCAAATACCTGTGATTGCCCAGAAGGGGTCTAAAATGGAAGAGCATCTGGAAGTTCAACGGGCAACAGCAATCATTCGAAATTTAAGAAAAATAAAGGTAAAAACTTTGAAGTTGGACAAATCAGAATTGGGTTTTGTTCACACTTGCTAGTTTTTCTGGAAACAACGATGAGCGTCATATACATTACACAGCGTTGATTGTTTTGACACCTACAAGTCTATAACTACAGTACAAGCACAATTTGATGAGATAGGTCACATGAGAAACAAAAATGAAGGGGGAAAGAAAGAAAGTGATAAAATTGAACAAGGGAAAAAAGACGAATTTCTTTTTCCAATATAAATGTGCACTAGTGGATATTTGTACAACAGTTGAATTTTTGGAAAACAGGAATATGGGGTCCCATATTCCTGAGGAAAGGAAAATTTGTATTACAAACTCAATGAATATTTTCAGACAAAAAACAAAAATATTTGAATATGAGTTTGTCTTAAATGAATGGCATGTTATTTCCAATTCATTTTATATGAATTTTACATTAAATGAAAATTAATTGAATAAAATTACGCTTATCTATATTTGTGGAACGATTCGGAAAAAAACTCTAAATTTATTTGAGACAGTGTAATAAATATGTGAAATTGGATCGATTTGAATCTCAATGAACGTATCCAAACTAATATGAATTAAATTGAATTTGTATGAATTTAAAATTGTACATAAGTTGAAATTGTTTACATCAAGTGAATTATAAAAGAAGAAGAATAGTGTCATAATCGACTAACACTTGACAAAATTTTCAATTAAGTGAACTCACGTAAATATTAATGTCTAATTTCTTTCTCCAATTGTGATGTATAACTGAAATAGAATATTTCAGATTGGAAATTAAATTTTGAAAGGTTTAACTAATAGTCAATGAGTTGGAGACTTGGAGGGGAAAGATGAGAGGTAGATGATAGAAAAGGACAACTAGAAAATTGGAGTCAAAATTATTATTATTATTATTATTGTTATTTTTTGTTTAGATAAGATATAGAATAACTTTTTGGACAATTATTGGAATCAATTTCCATGACATTTGCTTTGTTGTGGTAAAAGTCTTTTTTTTTTTTTTTTTTGAAAGGGAAATAATAGAATAGTCTATAATGCTAAAAATATCAACCTTATTATATTATATAAGGTGTTTGTAGTTACAATAAATTGAAACTGTATCTTTTAGAAAGTAAATAATAGTTACATGCTTCACATTATTTCAAAAAACACATACTCAATCTTTACTAATAAATCAAAATATTGACCAATGCAAACAAAATGTTCTTTTACGGATCATATGAAATATGTGGACACAAAATCTGTCTTGTAATTCTATATAATAAATCAACATGTTGTAGGGAATCTTCTCAATTGCATTCCAAAAAGATACCTGAAAAAGTAAATGACCATTTGCTTCCTTTTGCATTTCTCAAGTTGAAAATAAAGTTTCTTAATGACATATAATTATCAGTGGACAGTGATGCCTGGGTGTTTTAGTGACATATAATTATTTATTAGTCGACAATGGCCCATAACACACCAAGAGTTGTTCACAATTTAGTGGGCTTGATGTGAAAATTCTTGTAGTCCAAAATGTTATTTTGTTATTATTTTGTCTCTCATCTCTTCAAGGGAAATAAAAATGATCAACTTCAATCATAGTCTCATGCCCCTAGTACTTGTCTTCTATTGCTCAACTTGCTTACCTCCTTTAATTGCTTATCTCCTTTAGAACTAAGGGTTATCCCTAATTTTAAAGCTTATAATTTATTATGTGTTTTTAAAGAGATATGATCTTTTATTTGGTTTTCTATAAAGTATGCATAAAGTATAATTCAAACAGAATTTAAAATTTAAGTCTATTATATCATTCTTTGAAATTTTACTCACTCAGCTAACTTTGACTAATAAAAGCAACACTTATAAATATACCCTGTTCTTTTTATGGGTCAATTCTAAAATACCAACCGTAACTCACTTCAACTTACTTCAACCCATTTCAACCCACTTTAACCCACTTTCACTATTTTAACCAAGTTTAATTTATCACATAAAAAAATTCAATCCACTTTAATCTATTTCAACCCACTTTAACCTATTTCAACCCACCTCAATTTACTTCAACCTATCTCAACCTACTGGTTTCACTTCATTCTTTTACCCACCCTAATTTATCTAGGAAAAAGACAGACCCAAAACTAGAAAAATTTCTAAATCTATTGGTAAGGACTTTATTTTTGTTTTCACTATCGACTTTTATACCTTTTTTCACTAGAATAAATGACTAGACATTTTTAAAAGAATAAGTAATTTTTCGTTGTCTTTGATTGATTCCTTCAAATGAGTGATTCGTAATGGTCTACAAGGCCAATGGGCCTAATCCAAAACAACATATGGGCTTGAAATAGGGCCCCACTAATGGGTCGGCCAAAATGAGAAATTAATGATATTCTGAAAAACAAGCACTAGAGGTGAGTAGGATTGAATATCCGGTTAGATTTTAGGAATCAGAATCAGATCCGGTTGAAATCACATCCTAAAATTTGAAACCATCATAGAATTTGGATCTGGTCTCGAACCTAGTCGAGATCGGATCAAATTTCGGGTACTCATTTCCTAAATAATATTTTTTATTTTATTCTCAATTTTCCCTAAGAAATTTGGGAGAGGGAGGGATAGAGGAAAATTGAGAATTCATATCTAAAGTTAAATTCCTATAAATAAATTATAAAATTAAATCAAATACGAAATAAGAGTAAAGAAGATTCACATACTTTAAAATAAAATCAGAGAATTGGATATAATGTTAGTCAAAAACCCACAAATCAAGATTATAAAACGAACAAGAAACCTAAAACTTATTTTAATTCACTTGAAATAGGGAGAGAAAGAGAAGAAAATTGTCAAAGCAATATAAAAACAAATACATAATAAGTAACATGGCTTATGAGGAGAAGAACCAAAACTTGAAAGAAGAAATCAATCGCGGTCGAGATATATAAAAAGCAAGTCGGGATAAATTGAAAGCAAAACAGAATGGTTAAATTTGGGTAATTGAGAGTTAGATATCAGTACAAAAGATACATTATTTAAGGAATAAAGGTTTACTCTGTATATTTTTTTATCAAAATTCTTTAAATTTTGACTGAATATTAGGTAGTGGGTCGAAAACTTCAGGACCTGGTCTTTTTGAAACTGGTCTCGAAATCGATCTAAGCGAATCCAAATCCATCCCTGCCAAGTCCAAATTGGTTTTGGGTGGAATTGGGCAGGGGTTCGAAATGCGGTTTCGATCACGATTTCGGTTTCGGTAACGATATGATAAAATCGCAAAAATACGGCAATCGCATTCCATATCGTGGCATGAAAACGCGATTCGCCCAATTTTAAAATCTTTCCAATGCGACCGTTTTGTCACAGTTCGGCCATATTTTAAATCCATGGAACTGGGTACGTGGTTTTTTTTTCTCACCCTTGGTGAACACCACCCGCACTGTTCCTTCCATTTAAAAACTCTACTTCATTGTTGGCTGTAGTGGGTGCTCTCTCTCTTTCCATAGCATAATTGAATAATTACTATCTTCAATCTGTGAAATTCTAGGGTTTGCAGTGAGATTCGGGAGTAACAATGGCCCCTCCTACCAAAGGTATGGCGCCATTTTTCAATAAAATGAACCTCACTGCAGATTAAAAATGTCGCTTTGATGCATGCAAATTGCATATGCTTGTTTGATGCTTATCCGCGTTTTGTAATGTGAACTTAAGTGTCGTCAGAACCTTACGATCTGCTATGTAAGTTTCTGCACTTGTTAATGCGTCAAATGAATCATGTTGTTGTGATTTATGGATAAACTTATATTGTGGAATGCTTCAATGGGCACGATATGGTTATTCTGAAATGTATGCAGTGTGTCTAAGGTAGTATTGGCTGAAGAAGCAGAACATTCTGTTTCACCTTCATCTAAAGGCAGGACTTTTATTGAAGGTTTCATATTGAGCCGTTTGCTTAAAAGCCCGTCTAATGAGTTTCATATGCAAGAGAAAAATATTGCAATTTACTCTTTGTAGGTTGTATTTCATGTTTTGATGCTTTAATCCACATTCACGATGAACTCCTCATGTTTTGTTCTTCATATTGAAGCGAGTTTAACGAGGTTGCCTTCCTGGGATGGTGTTGAAGGGTTTGTTGAGGGTACTTAATTTGATGGCTAGGAGCAATGGTGATTATTGCATTAGGGGAATTTTGATCAAGTATCCATTGGGTAATTGTGGATATCTGAGGGTGACTGATCTGTAATAGCCCGAACCTAATATGCCTTTAATTACCCCGATCGACCATAATTACAATTTAATCAAGTTGGGCGCCGCATTTCAAGAAAATGATTTCTTGTTTTTTATATATATATCACTGTATGTGCATATTTGGGCAGTGCAGGTTGAAACGGCGATGTGACATCAAATAAGGCCATTTTAAAAATAATAACAATAATAATAGTAATATTAATAATACACCAAAAAAAAAAAACAAAAGACACCCACACATAACCGACATAGGCCAAAAAAAAAAAAAAACCCAAATTAATTTGGCATTCAAGCCAAAATTTCAAAACTCTCACCTCTCCCTCTCTGCTTCTCGCGTTCCCCCCTCCCCTGTCTCTGCTTTCGCCGGTCAGAAACCGGCCACTTGCCGGCTGTCCGTCGCGGCCCAGAGCGCCGGCCGTAACCTCCGGCCACCGTCCGCCCCATAGCCACGCCAACCGCGCGTTTTGCTTCACTCATTCATTCCCTGTCTCACCTCCCTCTCGGTCCCCCGTTTGCCGCCAGCCACCGTCCGCCGCCGGAGGAGCCTTCGCCGGCCACCAGTGCGTCGCCCACGACCACCCAGCATCACCACCACCCTTCACTCCTCCTTGTGTGGGCTTCAAAGGCAAGTTGAAGGTGAAACCCTAACCCTGACTTAGTTGAATTCTTGGGTTGTTTGAGATTGAAATTATTGATTTAGTGATATAATGAGCATTGATTCTTGCTTAATTGTGAACTTTTGGAAGAAATTGTGAACATTAAGATTGAATGATGGCTGGGGTATATAGGCAGTGGGAGAGAATAGGAAATTCATGTGAGGTTCCTTAAGTTTCATTGTTCTCGTGGTTTTGTTACTCCCATGTTTTGTTATAATAAGTTGTTGAGTGCGTAAATTGATTTTGGTGCATAATTATGTGAAAAGTTCAAGTGGTTGATGTTCGATTTTCATGGTGTGGTTATAGTTGGGTTGTATGATTTTTGGGGCTATTGGCATGGTTTGCGTCGAATGTTGTAAGTTGGGTGCCTTGCAGTTGGCTAGATGAATGCGCGAGTGCAACTTAATTGGAGGCGTAACATGCTTGTTATGAGAAATGATATAACCTTATGCTTTTAGGAAATGCGGCATGGATTGAGGGAAATGTGAATTGTTGAGGGTGAAAAAAGCTTGGCCATGTGGTAGGTTATAGGTGACTGTGATCAAGCCCTAGAAACTGTGGGTGAAATGTAGCGGGGGTTAGGATGCCATGGGGTTAAGAAGAAGCAACAACTTGGCTAGTTTGGTTTCAGCTGAGCCATTGGTTGCCCCTAATTACGGGCCTAATGTCTATGCACGGAAATCACGTAACCCGACTGAGAGTCGTTCACTCATGTGAGAAAAATTGCTAACAACGTTTTACAAGTGTCATGTGAATATTAGCGATAAGGTTGGGTATAGCAAAGTCCTTAACATGATAGAGATTTCCCCTTTCTCAAACGAACGATGTTTTTTCTTTTTTTAATTATATGTATATATATATATATATGGCGATAAAGAAACGAATTGAGGATTTGTAGTTAACTCAAAGACATGAATCATTATAAACTTTTACAACAAGGAAAACAACGTTGATAGTGGTAACGCAAACCAGCAATGGTGATAATGTCCTTGTCATAAGCGCGTAACTGTTTAAAAATGCATAAAAGCAATTAATACACTTCAAGATCCCTCACTGATTAAGAAAATGTTATATTGAAGCAGAAGTGAGACCACATCGGTCGCTTCAGGCTGTCCACAACCAAGTTTCACCCAAGCCAAAAAGAAGATTTCAAAGACCAGGTACGTACATTGCCTATGTTCTTCAAAAACTCACAGTGTTCTCAGCCATGAAAAGTTAATACAAGATTCATTTAATGAACCAATTCCTCAATGCTTTGTCACATAAACAAGTGGCCCCGCCAATTATTATCAGGGCTTATGCCCATTAATTATCAAGACTTATGCCGATCAATATACCCACGCGCGGCGTCAACTCAGGCTTCTCGATCGGCCTCGGGGGTGAGCACCTAAAGTATGATCGTTTCAAGATGTACATTGACCAAGGGGTCCACTTTCAGATAATAATCAGCAAATCAATTTTATTTGCATATTCTCTCTCTCCTGTTTGTAAGGCAAAAGCGTTTTGAAATGCGGCCGGCCCAACTAATTTGACATCAAATTTATTTTACTGCATGGGATTGTACATATTGAGTTTCGGCTCATCATTCGCATGTTTTCATATTTTCTGTTTTAGGTATGAGACCCATGAACCTCTCACCATCCTAGCAGGCCAGAAGGCACCAAGAAATAAACAAGAGTTGCATGGTTTAATGGATAGTAGCTCGCCAAATGCTCACAATGATGGTAGGTAGCATCTTGAAAACTGGAAATATTCTTACGTTCGAACCCTTGGGGGCAACAGAGCTCATGATAGATTTGCTAAGCCACCATGCATACTAGGAATTGCAGAAGGGAAAAAAAAAAAAAATACTTTTTCATCCTAAGGTTAGTAAGTCAGTTAGCCTTGTTCCATCATGGAATGACGGTAACGCCTCCATTCAAAACAAAAGTCTTCCGCTGCAAATTAATAAAGTCATGGTTAGGTAGAGCAACCAGCATTAGCCGGTGGGGGCGTTACATGATCTGTAATTGACGGACGAGGAAAGAACTGAAGACACATTTTTTTTTTTTCCTGAGCGCTTGCTTTTTTAGCTTTTGATGATTTTCTATTAGGGCGAACAGATGCACTCTTAGTGTTATTTTGAATACAGCGGAGTGTGTGGCTAATGTTGTTTGAATAATATCTAATGTGATTGTTGTGTCCTTCTTTAGTAGATGGGAAAAAAGCAGTTATGAAGGCACAGGCCTTGAAAGCTGCCAAGGCTGTACAATCGGGTGCCTCAAGTTTGAAGAAAAGAACAAAGAAGATTAGGACCAAGGTCACTTTCCGCCGACCACAGACATTGAAGAAGGAGAGGAACCCCAAGGATCCCACCTATCAGTACGCCACCAAGAAACAAGTCGGATCACTACCAAATTCTTAAATATCCACTGACCACTGAATCTGCAATGAAGAAGATTGAGGACAACAACACATTAGTTTTTATTGTCGACCTCTGCGCGGATAAGAAGAAGATTAAGGATGATGTTAAGAATATGTATGACACATTCAGGGTAAGAAAGTTACCACCTTGGTCAGGTAAACATCTACGCGCTTCTGTAGTCGTGAATCATGTTTACAATACGTTGTGTTTTGTATCTTGTTGTGAATCCTTTTACAATACTTGGCGTTTATTATTTAGTCCTTAACTTACGGAACAACAAGCACCAGGATAACATTTTGGTTTGGATCATGGTTGATGTATGATTTTATTGTGGTTGGTAAGTGGGTTAGAGACATCTCCTCTGTCCAACTGATCTTCCAACCTGGGCAGACGTAAAGTAGGAATTAGGAGTTGGGATACACTGATACACATTTTGGGTAAAAGAATTTTGAAGAGCCTACTAGCACAAGTCAAGTGGGTTACAGCAAGGGCAGTTTGTGCTTTGCTATATTTCTTGTGTTCTATGGACTTGTAAGGTCCATGCCAGTCTGCTGTATATTCTCACTTTTCTTTTTCTGTCTTCAGGAGTCGGGGTTGGGGGTGTTGTACTTGAATCCTTGTTCTTTGCTTCCGTTTATGAACAGAATAATTGAAGCACTAATTTCTCCATTTCATCATGGTCTATCTGTTGCTTAGATGCAGGCCTGACGGCACTGAGAAGGTGTATGTTCGCTTGACACCGGACTGTGATGCTTTGGATGTCGCCAACAAGATTGGAATCATATAAGTTATCTCTACTTCCCCGGCAAATGTCAATTTTGATAGGAACAGTATCTTTTTGATAGAACATCTTTTATACTTTCCTTAATTTTCAAGGTGTACTGCTTTTGGTTTCATTGTACACCCCCTGTGAATGTGTCTTTGTAATGTTTGTTGTGTTTCATCACTTTTATGTGTCTGTTCAATTATGTTTAAGCTTTGTGATTTCTCAACCTAAGGCCTACACAAGTAGCATTTTTTGGCACTCGGCATTTGATGATTAAGTAGTTTTTTTTTTTTTTTTTGGGTCTTTATCATAAATAATGATTCTTAGTTGTTATATATGAAGTTATCAGATCTGTTAGGGTTAATTCCCAAGTAACAGAATTTTGGGTTTGATTGATGGTGACGTATTTGGAGTTGTTCATCCTGGGCGGTATGTTTTATGCAGATTGATGCTTTCTTTTTCATTCAATACCTTTTTCTTAAAAATTTGATAATATTTTCCATATCTATTTTTTTATTTTTTTTGGCTACAATATAATTTTTTCGAAAACTTCAGTTCTTATGGATTCTTTTAAGTTTTGTGTTCCCCCAATGGCCAATTATGAAAAAAAGATGAAAAAGACGCTTAACTCGACCGATGACTTAACAAACTATTGGCCTATCGAACTAGACCTCATTAAGGTACAGCTGAGTTGGGCATATATAAAACGTACACGCTAATGACGCATTAATTTTTCTCTGCCGGGATGTCTTTTAGAAAGACTTAAACGCAAACAAAATTGTCATTCATAAGGGGGAAAAAATTCTTAAGTAACTCTTCAATTTTTCCAATTGTCTGAAAAAGATAGCACAAAAGAAAAATAAAGATCGGATTGTTATCATTCTAAAGATTTTAAACATTGAAGGCTTTTTTTTTTTTTGGGGGGGGGAGTCAAGAAAAATGGGTTGGCAAATGGGATAAAGTTTGTTGATATTGGTATAAATAAGTTAAAGTAGGTTGAAGTGAGTATTTTTATGTTTAATTGTATTGAAGTTGGTTGAAGTAGGTTAAAGTTTGTTGAAGTGGGTTAAAGTTTATCTTTTTTTATTGAAGTTTGTGGAGTAAGTTAGAGTTGGTTGAGTTTAATAAATTTGGATTTATCAAAAAAAAGAGCAGGGGCCTTAACGTGGCAATTATGTTACTCTTCAAATTATTTTTTCCACATTATGTTTGATAAAAAAATATGAGTTTAATTTTTTTAAAAGGATATGTTTAATTTAATTCAATTCAACAAAAATAAATTTTATTTAATTCAGACAAATTTAGCGAAAACAAGTGGAAAAGAACATGACATTAAAGCGTCGGATGCCATGAAGATGAGGTCCATGCGTAGGCGGCCCGACCTAAAACACTGTTCGAACCGTTTCGTTTCCACTATTTTCTGACACAGATTCCCCCGTTCTTCCGTGTTTTAAAATTTCGCGTTCGTCGAATTGCTTCGCTATAGATTCTTTGGAGTTTCGATTAAACTTCAAAATTTCAGAATTTTTTTTCTTGCATTCCGCGGGGCCAGAGCTGGGACTGAAATGAATACTGAATCACAATTAGGTAAGGAAGTTTTTCCGGCTCTTCATTTTGATGATGTTTGAACTTTTTTTTTTTGGCTATTGTATAGTAATTTGGTTTTGGGTTTTGAATTTTGATGTTCTGGGTTTGCAGTCACTGAATTTTTGGGTGGAGTGCCGCTGCTTCAGCGGCTACCCAGTTCGTCTATCAGCAAAATTGCCCAGCTTGTCAAGCTCAAGCATTATGGTACTCTCTCTCTCTCGAAATTATTCTTGTTTTTGGATACTCTTACTGGGTTTTTCTCTGTTTTTTTATGGGGTGGGTTTTTTTTGGGGGTGGGGGGGTGGGTAATTCGATGGATTCTTGTTCGTTTTTTCAAAAATCAATTCGCCGGTTTCATTGTTTAATTGTGTTGACTGCTCTGTGATCATGGTTGTGGCATTTGTTTCTTTGTTGTTGGTTTTCGAATTTATGTACTGGTATAGTTCTGCTGGTGTGAGCTCAAACTGTTCAGTGTTTCCTTCTGATGAGCGCTTAATTTTGATGGCTGAGGTTTTTTTTTGGGTTTTTTTTTTGGGGGGGGGGTGTTTTTGTGTCCTTGTGTTTCTCTATTTCATAAGTTAGTGGTACTTGATCTATTTGAAAGGATTTAATTGATACTTTGATATTAACTTGATAATTGAAGTCGCCAAGATCCTTGTGCTCAATTGGCACTGGGATCAGGACCCCTCCTCCTCCTCCCAGGCACCAGGGGAATTGGTGGACGCTAATGGGCATGACCTGGTTTCTGTGTTTCCCCTCTCCTAGCACTCAATGACGCCTACTTGGGTTAGCGTACCATTGGGTAGAGGTGGTCCCTTTTTTTTTTTTTTGGGGGGGGGGGGGGGCGCTAAAAGACCTTGATTGTCAATGTTCCATTGGTTTAATGCAAGGGATAATGTAGATTTTGATTGCAAAAAGTATATTCTTCGTCTCCTTTGAACGCCTTGCATTTGCGTAATTCATCATCCATGACATGCTTTTGTCGACGCCATGTGATTGATTATCTTCATGTGAATTGTAGTCCGGTTCTAAGCATAGATACAAATAGCAAATACAGTGTTTTGGATTTGCATATTGGTGGAGGAATTGACTGGGTTATATGGGTTGATGCCTCCTGATGCAGACAGTGGAGACTTCATTATTCGTAAGGGAGACAGCGAAGCTGGAGTTTATTTTGTCTGGGAAGGAGAGGTGAGTCTGAGATTTTGATGTTTATTTAGAATATTTTGCTGCTTCCTGATAAGCTTGGTTCCCATTGATCTTTAATATAGTCTGAAGTCTGCGGACACGAAGGGGAAGAAATTCGACGAGAATTCCTGTTAAAGCGCGGTGACTATTTTGGCCACGGTGAGTGTTCAACTCCTATTTCCCACCGACTGTTCTATATATAGATATTAAGTAAATGAATAAAGCCACAAAAAACGAAAAACAATTTGGCAGCATAAATTTTACAAAGATGACCAAAAAAAGAAAAGCATCCTTAACCTTTTGAACGCGAGAATACAACAAAAGTGTGCAAAAGAAAAGACTTCAGTCGAACTTAGTGACCGAAGCTCAATTTTTACCTTTCTTGGGCATTGACAATCATAGATGAGTCGTAAACATATGAAATAAGCATGTTAGAACTTTTTGTAAGTGATGTTGTAACTCTTCTTTATTATGGATTTCTTTTTTTTCTCATCTTTGTTTTCTTTTTTTTTCAATGGGGTAGGCCAGGATATAGTGGGAATGTAGCTAGTTTGTAAGACGTCAATCCAAATTCATGCAACACTTTGCTGGTTACTTAAGGTTGGGGGCTTGGGGCTGGGGGGAATTTGGACAAGTGGTCGGTGCATAATTACCCTTATTTTCTCAACTGTTGGTCACAAAGGGTGTCAGCTAGCTTACTACATTACCTGGCTAGTTAGTACTTAGTAGTTACTACAACAGTTCAAAATTGGTTCAGAACCTGGTTTTCGTCCTGAAGCTCTGTTTGAAGTTTAATGGGAGTGACCTTGCGCTTATAAATGTTGTAAATTACTGGCTGTTATATCCGCTGTTAGTTTTCCTTGTTGTTATTCCTCAGATGAATATTGATTAAAGAAAAGATCATGTAGGCTTAATATTCACATTTGTACGCTGCTCTCTTGCAGCATGCCAATATAACAACACAACTGGTTTTGTTGGCGCCCCGACATCTGAGGCACAAGTGGAAGTGGTTGCATCCTCCAAGGTACTACAATGATGATATGTGATAAAGGATCAAATAAATATGGCAGCAACTACTAACAGTTTTTCTTTCGGGAGGGAGACCACAGAATTTTATAGTGATTTTGCACTGCAGCTAGTAATTATCAGGCAATCATTCAGTGGATGCTTCGTGCTTCCTCAAAATATCAGTTTTCCTTTGACCTTTATTTAGGCCACAGGGTATACCGATGTCTTCCACCTGAATTATGAGATGCTCAACTTCCCATATTGAGTTATGCTTCTGCTATGTTGCCTATGGCAGTCGACCTGCTTGCTGCTGCCCCCTGAGCACTGTGCTCTGCTGTGGCCGAAGTCAATCTGGAGTGCAGAAGGACACAAGGCCAGCGCATCAATAGAAAGAATATTGGATTTGGATTTAATTGAGGTATGTATACTTGACAAACCAAAATGTCCCTACAGGACCTTATTATATATTTGTTTTTTTCAATTAATGTATGTTTTTGGAGTTCTTTTGTCCTTAAAATTGTTTATCAGATTAGGTGATGATCTGCCTCATGCCTCAATGTAGGCCTCTGCTCTTCTTTATTCAGATTTTTGATTGCTCCATTACCTCAGAAATGTCTAATTTCAAAAATGTAAAGTTTCTAAGTTAGGTTAGGAAAGATTAATAATGGTGAACTTTATGGGACTTCAAGGGCTGTCTGTTAGGCTTTTCAGCTATGCTTGTAGCTGTCTAAGAAAAATTTCTTTTAGCAAATGCAGCCATCCAAATTCTAAGTTTTATGTAATCAACAACCAAGTAAATTGCAAGGAGAGTTTTGTTCCTTATGCTCTAGACGCTAGAGTGACAGGGTGCATGTCTTGATAGAAAGCTTCTCATCCTTGTATGTGATCATGTTTAGACTTTCTTGTGTATTACAACAGTAGAGTTTCTAGTATGGTGACATCATTTTTGAAAGACATTGTTTAGCAGAAATTGTTATCAATTTGGACTGTGATACACCTAATTGTTGAATGTTGGATTTATTCCCCTTCTCCAAAATCTTTAAGATCTAGGTGTTGAAAACACTACCAATATAAAATACTCCTAAGGGACTACTGGGACTTTTGTATATTGATTGTTAAAAGCATACACAGTGAATATTATGTACTTAGATTTGCTATCATGACACACATGAATATATGGTATCCCTTTATCTACCCTTTATCTTTCTAATGCTCACCAATAATTAAAAGCATACATGTAGAATATCATGTATTTAGATTTGCTATCAAGACACACTCATGGATGTATGGTATCCCTTCTTCTATCCTTCATTGTGCTGATGCTCACCAATAACCTATGCTTTTTTCTTTTTGTGCTTGTATCCTATTTCAAGCTGCACCCAATTCCAATACTCCACACATTGAACTCTCACGTAGGGAGGGTATGGGGGTGATTCATACGCATGAAGTGTAGGAAAGTTGTTTATGAAGTAGAGAACAGTTCAATGTGAAAGGTTACTTTTCCATTATAATCCAGGCCCCCAAAAATTCCCTATGAGTGGCTTTCTCCCCTGAAATTAAGTAGTTTGGACATTAGAACATTATATGTGTCCTCTATATTGGCTTGTTTTTAGTCTATAGGCTATTTGGGCTATTATAGTTGGGATTGTGCATTCTAGTCGTTTCCTATTCTGTATAGTTTCTTATTCCATGTGCGTTTCTTATTCCAGTCACTCTCTTCTCAGTTCCTTCCTCTCTCCCCCCTGATGTAAGGACTCCCCTCTTTCTTTTATTTCTCTATATTCCTTCTCTCTCCTCTCTCTGACTCCATTTCTTCAAATCTCTGGTCTACATTAAGTTTCGTGGCAGAGCTTCCGTTCTTTATGAACATCTGAAATTCATCACTTGTGTCGTTCATTGCCTGTGTTCTAGAACTATAACTGTGCTGAATTATATACTTAAGAGCTTAGTCACTGAAGGAGCTTTATGAGTAGTATACTAGTACTACAGTCTAGTCAATCAATTTATATCTATCTGCTTTGATGATCTGATGTTAAAACACTTTGTACACATCCTGAAATTATTCATTGTTAGCAGACTGGCACTATTATCTCCATCTTGCCCACTTTCTGGACAGTAAAAAAAGCCACTTTTCGCAATTTTTTCAGCTTGGAGTATGGTGGACTGAAGCAAAATTTCTTTTGTAAGCAGTCCTTTTCTGCCTTTCTATGAAGCAATAGGCAATCAGCTGTTTTTGAATTCAGGGTGCAATAGAAGTATAGAACCAACTTCTCTGCAATTTTGCAATTCAAGGGTAAGTTTGCCACATTTAACCCTCCATGCCTTGCGTGGGTGGGAGTGTCGGGGCTTGCATGTTTTATACTATCATCTCAGGGTTGACTGTGATGTTGGAAAACATTTTTGTCACATGCTCAAAATATATTTACTTTGCAATATTATTCATCTGGCAGACTAGAGTTGACAGACATGGTCATGAATCCATAATTCCATTATGCTAGCTTTTGGTATTTTTATTTTGTTCTGTGCAAAAGAATTATTCAGTCTGTTAATTATTATGTATAGGTAAATGTATTTCAAGGCATCACACTGCCAGATGCTCCGAAATTTCAAAAGATTTATGGGGGACAATTTATTGGCCAGGTACCATCTGCTCTTGGGTTTCTCTGCCCCTACAAAATGCTTACTAGTTACTAAACATACACCCTATCTATTATTGAAACCAAGACGTTGACAAAGTTACCCATTGACTGTCATATACTTAATGCTTTCACAACCAGTGGGCAAAAATGCTGTGTCAGCACATTTTTCATGCTGATATTGGTTTTTGCTCACTAGAAATATACAAAAGCACCATATTCTGCCATCCATCAGCCCCGACCCTTTTGGTAGGCTGTTACCTAGGGTGATATTAGGAGTTTCAATTCATACTACCTTACCCTTATGAATGCCAAGATGACTTTTCTTATAGACTCCTTATTGAAAAAGCAGTGAGCATCAACTACATTGCAACAAATAAAAAGCATATTTGATTCATTATGATCCTAAGTTGAAGCAGTGCCCAACGGTGACTTTTTTAGCTCTGTTGAAAATGAACAAAAGAAGAACAATCACAACCTTATTGTTGATATGCACTGCATTATGATCTACAAACTAGTCATGAGATTTGTACAGTTGCATGGTGTCTTTGAGAATGTTTTTCCAGGCTTCTACTTCGTTGCCTCATTAGTTATTGTGCCTGTATTAGATAGATTTAATGAAATTTGGCTCTGTTAAACTCTTTATATTTCAACAGGTATAAACCTGGTGTATAAATAAAATATCAACTATGGGCTATAGGGTTTCTAGGACTGAAACAGATGGCATTTGAGATTTCACATTATACTGAGATCAATGTTTATACAAGTTATATGAGCTGATTGAGAGTAGGAGGAAGATGGAAAATTGAAGATGAGAGGATCATGAGAGGCTCACCAAGGATCTGTCAGAAATTCTGCATGATAAACCAAATGAAATTAGGTAGGAAAGAGCTAAGTGCTCTTCTTGGGAGACTATTTGGAAGCCAAAAGCCTCCTTGATGATAAGCAGGGTGCTAGAATTCAATATTAACAGTTTCTTAAGCACAAAACATCCTGATGCCTGGTAGTCTTATTGCAAGTGGGGGAAATAAAGTTCCCATCTCTGTTGATGACTTCATGGGATATGCGTCTTAGAGCTTGTTTTTTATTGGAACTTTCAGGATCGAAGGTCAATGTTGTAAGTTTTATATTAGTGGGAAGTGAAATAAGGAAGTTGGAAATTTTGACTTTGCCTTATTTGAATTCTTTTGGAGAAGAGGACTTTGTTGGCTCTTATTTCCGTGTGGCTCAGGGAGTACAGTTTTCTTTGTCTGCAGCTGCCTTCAATTTATCTTGTAGGTTGCTTTGATGTATACATCACCTTGGTAGGTTTTGTTTAGGTCCTTTGCGTTACCAAGTGTAATTTTAGGTTGTATTTCTATCTTTCAGGATATAAGTTGTTGCCAATCTCATTTATCCTCCACCAGTTCTTCCTTCTCCCAAATTCAGTCTTAGTTTGTTTTAGCATTGTTAGATGTTAGTTTAAATTAAATTCGTGGTCTCCATGTCTTTTTGTCATAATAACAATGAAAGGTAAACACACAAAGTTTTTAATGTTTGAAATTGCTTTAATTACAAATCTTTTCTGGTACCTAAATGTTTTGGCTTGTTCTACGCAGGCATTGGCTGCAGCGTCCAGAACTGTTGATCGCTTAAAAATCATTCATCATTTGCAAGGTCATTTCCTTCTTTTGGGGGATTATGACAGTGAGTATTTCTCCAAACTTTTTTGGATGAAGTTATAATCTTGGTTACTTGATTGAAGTTTAAAAGCCTGCTCTATTGCTTTTTTTTTTTAGTTGAGAACCTTATGCACTCATCCATATGAATCCTTCATACTTCATTTACCTGTTAGTAATGGTCTACAACAATGAATCTATCACCCAGTGGGGATCCCGCAGAGATAGGATCTAAGAAGATCCAAGCGTATGCTTCGCAATGTTACCTTGCAAGCAAAGAGACCATGTCTAAGACAACAAAGTTGTTTCGAAAAGGTTGTAAGGATTGTAATATTTAAGAAACAAATTACAAAGGAACTATAAAAGAAATAGAATATAAATCTGACATACTAAAATGAAAGGTGGCAATGTGAAGCGCACACTAATATATATTTTTTTAAAAAAATAACAACTTCTAGTTTGGGTCCTGTTTTCGCGGGGTCTAGGGAGATTCAAATATAGACAACCTTACCCCACGCACATGATTGCACGTAGAGAAACCGTTTTCAATAGACCCACATAAAAAATTTTAAGAAGATATTTGCACGCTAATATGAAAAGTACTAAAAAGATATCTAATCATCCACAGTAAGATGGGATGGGACATGTCAATAGAGAAATTATGAAGTTTACAGGCATAAATATCGCAATAGTGAGTAGTGGACGAAGACAAATATCGCCTTATTTTGACTGAACTTATTCTGAACTTATCTTATCTGAAGTTATTTACTGAACTTATTCTGAACTGAACTTATCTGAACTTATTCTGAAATTATTTACTAAACTTATTATTTTGAACTTTATGAACTGAACTTATTCTGAATTTTCTGAACTAAATTTATTCTGAATTTATTCTGAACTGAACTTATCTGAACTTATTTTGTCTGAAAATAAGTCAAAAAGAACAGGCCCTAGCTATGCTTGCAAATCTGGTTCTTGAACAAATACGTGTTAAAAGGTCAACCAGTGCCGAAAGAAGAGATTTTCATCTAAAGGTTCACAACATTTTTGAGATTTACCTCATATATCTTATCCTCATACCCTCATAGGTGCAACTCCTATGGTTCACCTCATAGTCGATCATTTCATTCCTTATCCAATCATGTATATTTGCATATCCAACAGCGTGTCCTCAACTCTGCTTTTCGGACAAGAGCTCTCATAGGCCAGTACTCCTCACTGTATGGTATAGTTGGTCAAATCAAACCTCTGCCATGGAATTATCCCTTCAGTTCAATTGGCATCTCTTTATCACGGGAGATTTGGAAGTGTTATCTGATTTTTGCCAGCCTACCTATGTGGAATGACCAAGGTATTCATCAATTTCCCCTTTACTTTGTAGGGTTCCACTCTAGGTATCTAAACTATTATTTCTTTGCCATAGAACTTGTTTTGGTGGTGATTTCGCTGCTATGCTTAAAGGTACATTCCAGATATTGTGTCTTCATCATTCAGTGTAGAACCTTTGCCAGCGTATCTCTTCACAATTTCAACCGGTCTCTTTACTTCTCTGGTGTCACCAGTCAGGACTGTATTGTTGGCAAATCACATACACCAAGGCATATTGTAGGTGAATCACTACAGTAAGATCCTCCATAACTACTGCAAAGAGAAGGGGCTTCAAGAAAATTCCAGCATAGCTTATGTCATGGCAAAGTTTTCTGTTTGCTTTCAGATTTTCTGACATTACTCTTGTGTCTTGCCTCAGGTGTACATATCTTTGACAAATTAAATGTAAGCAATGTGCACTTGCTTCACCTCCTGGCGTAGCTGGAAAATTCTCTAGGAACTTCGACATGGGCCTTTTCTGAGTCCATAAATTCCATTCAAGATCTTCTCTCTGTCACTACGATGTCCCATCTCTCTTAATTGGTCGTCTTGAAATTGTCCTTGACCTCTGTATGATCACCATTTCCCAAAATGTCATAGTATGGCTATGTACTTCTATAGCTGTTACAGCTCTAGGTGCCTACTTTGGTTTTGCATAATAGGAATAGAGTACTGATCTCTATTCATCCAGCATTGTAGCATGTTGGAGATTACATTAAACATCCCAATTAACCGGGCGTCACTTCTACCATCCATTCTGAACTTCCATTGACTTATAGATGGGCTGGATGATCAAGTGTTCAGTTGATGGTTGCCTGCCACATTATGTTATGCTTGTCTGATTTGTCTGGTTCGGATCCTTTGTGGAATGATGACGCGTATAATTTGATGAGTTTTGTTTCTGCTCAAGTCGGTTTTTCTTTTTGGGTTATAATTTGTTAATGCCCAATATGGAGGTATGGAACAACATAGTTTTGGTAATGTGACTTCTATTTAACTAATCTAGGTGTAAAGTATTGTATAATCTAGCTGTTGTAATGTTTAATTTGTAATTGAATTTTGCAATATCTCCCCATCTCTATGGTATGACCATTGGAATTTAGAACATCTCTTTCTATGCTTTTTTAAATTCGAACTTATGATTGAAAATTGAGTTTCTATTACTTGCAGCTCCTGTTTTGTATGAGGTCCACTGCCTGCATGATGGAAAGAGCTTTGCTAGTAGAAGAGTGAATGCAGTACAAAAAGGAAAAGTTATATTCACACTACTAGCATCATTTCAAGTAAGTTACTTCTGACTATCAATCCATCATCATACATTTGTTGTGTAATTTGAGGTACTTGTCACTGTTAACCTGGTACTTCCCCTAATTCATTTTTCACATAAAGATTAGTTTGTGATCCTTCAACTGCCTGTTGTAAGGCTTAGTTGTGAGGTAAATTCTAATCTCTTCATTCTGTTATCTACTGTTTTTCCCAATTTCCTTGAATCAATTTTTTCCCAGGCTATGAAGATTCTTATGTATCTGCTAATTAACAAAATGCTTGGCCCATGCAGAAACTCAGTTTTGTTTTTTTTTGTTTTTTTAATGAAGGTAGTAGAGGAGAACTCACGCATTTACTTGATGTGAGTTACTTAAAAGTCACGGTAAACTCCCCTCCCCTCACAAATGAGTTCAGGAAACGGAACTTCCTTTTTTCCTCCTTTTTTTTTGGGTGTGCAGAAAGTTCGGTGGGAGGGGTGTGAAGATAACCCATATTGGTGCTCCTGGGAGGGTAAGAAGGGGGGCACCTTCTTCCTATTGATCATAGTGGGATTTGGACCCCACAACCTCTTTGATGGGAAGGTGGGTCAAATCCCACTAGTCGCCGCATTTGGTGTTTGACCGTTTCTGATCTTGTTTTTCCCTTCTTTTAACTGGAAACAAGTAGGTTTAATCACAAAGGCACAAATTAGCCCTTTTTATTTTCTTAGAGAGTTTTGCAGGGAAATTGTTTGAGTCAAGAAGCAAAACTGTTTAGAAATTAGCAAGCTCTTACTTTCCAGCTGTCTTGAAGCATTGGATTTCACACATATTTGTTATCTTCACTCTCTTAGAGAAGTTTCTGGAAAAAGGGCTGGTTTTTCTGCAACATATGTTCACAAATATGAAAAATCACATGATATGAATTATGTATTTGTCTGCAGGTGCTTTATAGCTTTTAGCTTTTATTTATAAAGTTACTTTCTTTTTTTTTTGGGTCTCATTTACTATCTCCCTTGATTGATTTACTCTTTTGTGTGTTGTTTGTATTCATTTTTTTTTTCATTTTTTCTGATTGTGTTCATGGCATAATTGACCCTGTTGGAAATGGCTTTTTTGTGCGCTGTATGCATGGGACCAGTACTAAATCTCGCTTAGGGGCCTTGGCACAGTAGTGTTGCTTTCTTACCTCTTTATCCTTTTCCTGGTGGTGCTAGATACCAGGTTTTTATAGTCTGCTAGAAGTTCAGTTAATAGACTGCTTTTTAAAATTACTGTAAAGAAGCTGTTACAGCTGCATGTTTGCCCGTTAAGTCGTGGAGTTTGGACAATCTCTCTCAAGATCAAGAAAATTTGATTCATGGACTTGCTTATGTAATTTATTCGCTTTATATATATGTAGGGAATTTCAGTTCTCATGTTGCCCCATTAGACTTGTGCCTCTGACTTATGTGTAGGTTGGGGTGAATGTGGGGTAGATTTCTCCCAAACATATGACATGGCGGTGCTACAACCACAAGAGTCACCTTAGAAAACTATACATTGCATACTCTTTTTTTTTAAATAATTAAATTTTTGATCTTTGCCATCTGTCTTCTCTCCACCACAGGTGGTGCTGGACTCTTTGGCCTTATTAATGTTTTTTCTTTTTTTGTGTGTGTTTGTTTTTGGTTGGGGGAGGGGGCTTTGAAGTAAGTGAACTACTGTCTTAGTTTTTATGCCCTATAGATAATCAGACATACTAAGAATTAGAGTTCAAAAATGCTGTTCTCATGAGGAATGACTATTTTGTTATATCATGTATATTGAAAAATCAATTAGTTCCCTAAATTATCCTGGATTAGCTGCTTACTAGTACAGTAGCTGGTTAGCAATTGATTTTGATGTGATTAAGCTTAATGCCCTTGATTTTGCAGATAGAAGATAATGGGTTTGAACATCAGGAAGCAGTTCCGCCCTCAGTGCCACCACCAGACGCGGTATGCTTTATAACGTGTCTTCGATCTTAAAGAAATCAAGGAGGTCATTGTGCTGATATTCTGTGCTTCTCTGAATTTCAGCTACTATCAATTGAAGAGTTACGCGAAAGGCGTATTATTGATCCCCGATTTCCCCAGTATGTGGGTTTGGAATGAATTGCCCATTTCATTATATGGGTAGTATTTTCAGTTACACTGCTTACAGCACCTGACCCCCCAAAATGAGAAGCGTCTTATTTTTCCTGCATTATTGTAGCCATTTAAATTTCTCCTATCCCCCCCCCCCCGAAAAAAATCCATAACTTCTTTATTATTATTTTTTAATGCCATTTCTTAGTTTGTATTAGCTAACTGACTTGCAATTTTTAATTAAGGGAAAGAGGGGGGGGGTATTAATGCCATTCACAAATATGGTTCTGCTTTGAATCTCCAAATGGAAAATTTTCCTTCAGAGCTCTAACTTAGACAAAAAGTTTATGAATTGCATCTTGTTTTTCATCAAATGGATTCCAGATCAGAGAAAGCGTGCTGAGAATTATTTTGATTTTGAGTGTATCCATTAGGATTTAGATTTGTATATTGAAGTCAGTTTCCTCTGTGATATCTCCTGTTTTGATCCTAATTCTCAGAGCTCTGCATCATGGACATTTTCATAAATGTAAGACTCTCTCATGTCTGAATGATGTTTTGGGCAGGGTGTACCGCAACAACTTGCTGATGTCAAAGTATCATCGGTGGCCCATAGAAATACGATTTTGTGATCCAAGTACTTATTATACTCAGTATACCAAAGTCCCTCCAAGGTTATATCTTTTTCTTTGTAGCCTTAGAATTCTACTGAATGTAGAATTTGAGCTGTACCTATGGCTCATACGACATATTGCTGGTTCTTGTAAAATTACTTCATACGGGGTTATTTTTGCTGCAGCCCAAGGGAAGCAGCCTTAGAATTCTATTGAATGTAGGATTTGAGCTGTACTTACGGCTTATAGGACATGTTGCTGGTTCTTCTAAACTAGTTCATCCATGGTTATTTTTGCTGCAGCATAAGGTATTGGTTCCGGGCCAATATAAAAATGTCATCATCTGACCAGGCGTTGCATAGGTGAGAGTTGCTGACCCTATTGTGATTACAGCCAGTGTAGGATTTAGATTTATTTGCTGAACAGTTGTACAACTGAAGATTTTCGGTTGGATCATTGTGTCTGTGCTTGTATACATTATCATGCTTCAATTTCGAATTCACGTTCATTGAGCTGCTCAAGCATGCCCTTCACTGTCATCATATTACGGCCTATAATTTAATCTCTAGTGGGAATCACCCTTGGCCTAACAGAGGACAGCATATGAAGTAATTTTCTGAGAGTAGACACTGTTGAGAGGATGGTGAGAGATAGTCAGAAGGATGGTGCGCATTATTTCTTTGGGTTGTACACTAGACTTCAGAATTTTGTGGTTTGTGATCTGTTTAGCAGTCCAATCTTCTATGACATTTGACATCGATGATAATTGAGACTGAATAAGGTTTAGGATCTCATTTTGCCCCGCCGTACCCTTGTCGGACACGAAACTCTGTGGATAGGACATGGGATACGTGTCGAACCCTTATCCAAAATCTAAAGCAGTAGGGGTGAAAAAATTTAGGAATATATTGTCTTTTCCCTCCTTCATTCATTATTATTTTAATGGATCTTTAGTGTTCAACCATTTGACAAGTTGACAACCTTTTAACTAATGAAATATTCTTGGAAGAGTAACTTGAAAGTGCAACTTCCATATGTAAAATTATGAGTTCTCATATCCGTGTCAATATTTTGGATAGTGCTCCCGTGTCCTAACGTAGAGCTTTGACGAATCAGGCACTTGGATCCGTACCTGTGTCCAACACCCCCTACCCGAGTCCTGTAACATAGGTCAAAACTGAAAAATTAAGGTGTAGCGTAAAGCTTTTTGTTAACTGTAGAGCTTTGACGAATCAGACACTTGGATCCGTACCCGTGTCCGACACCCCCTACCCGAGTCCGTGTAACATAGGTCAAAACTGAAAAATTAAGGTGTAGCCTAAAGCTTTTTGTTAACTGTAGCTGCACTTGGCACTTTGTAATCCACCTGAGTTCCCTCACTTCATTCAATTGTCCTGTACATGGATTCAAACGTGGCTGTTTTGTGGTGAAATGACCTCATCTGAAAGATCTTGAAGTTGAGCAAACCGCTTTTCTCCCTGTGACAACTGTGATATGCTAGGTGATTGCCGCATTGGAGCGATTCCGCAATGCTTCAACTGCAACTGCAATCATTTCCGAAACCGCATTTTGGATCCCTGCTCCTATACTGAAGGGTAAAGAAGACTACTAGAATGTAATTTTTTGACCTCTGTTGACTGTTATTAGGTAGAGGGCATTGGGGATTGCGACGTTTAGGGGATTAATCTAAAGGTTCCCTTCACTTTCTTTCTGAAGGCTGCCTCAGGATGATAACGTCAAAAGTGTAGTTGCAATTTGTGAGTTTAGACTCTAAAACATGTCATCCCTTGGTATGCCCTGCCATCTACGTCTCCCTACGAACTAGTGCCACATGTAGTCGTGCGGGACTAGTGCACCATGCCCGCAGCAGCCGCCATTCTCAATTATGATTGCTGCAGTTTGCACAGCATGCTTTTTTAATTACTACAATGACTGTCTCTGTCAGCACGCCAGGACTTGTGTGTGTGGGTGTGTGTGGGTGGGTGTGTGTGTGCATACATATATATACATATCTATGTAGCTTCTCATGATTCAGTCCGACTTCAAAATCAGGAACAGCATCCACTATCCACTGCTACTATAGCAATGCAACTGGATCAATCAATGTGTGTTAAAGCATCAGTGATTGATGGCTTTTTGATGGTAACCGTGATGTCAGACTAGGTAACATGTGGTGGGCATGACCAATCAACAAATTTGGAGAATTAGGATTGGTTGTCAGTTAGTAGTGTTTTGTTGAGGCCAATCTTTTATTGCAGGTTTAAGTTGATTGGCTGCAGCAATTTCCATCTGCAGGAAGTGTAATGTGCACAAAGTTAATGGTTTTAAGCATTTGTTTCATTGTCTCATGCTGTCTCAGCGTGCCGTTTCCTCTAATCTGTACTTTCTGTTCTGCTGATTTTGCTTTTAAATCCTTCTGCAGATCTGTGGTGGCTTATGCTTCAGATTTCATCTTCTTTCATGCAAGTGCAAATTCTCACCGCAAAAGGGGTCTGAAGATTTATGGCGTCAGTTTGAATCATTCGTGAGTACCAGCCTCTGTAAAATATACGACTCGGGGTTTGTTGTTCTGAATTAGCTTCGTGCCCATTGCACTTCATGTGCTTATTGCAGTTGAGCTTACTATCATTCACTATAGAACGTAATGAGTATGGATCCATAAAACTTGAAAGATATTGCTCAAATATCATTCTTATCAAAAAAAGATATTGCTCAAATTTCATTCAATACCCTTTTTACGATAAATAAATTTTCTGACATGTAGTTCCTCCTCCGGACTTGATGTAAAATCCAGGTTAGACCTGCAGTCAGCAGTTAAGTCTTCCTGGCATACATGTAGAATAGGTGAAAGTGTCACCCCAATGTTTTTCAGATAAGTAACAACAAGCATACAGAGACGTTCTGCCAACATGGTAGGAAGTGAATTATTCATTAGTTAAACATGGAGGGATGGACTGAAAGATGATCCGTTTAGACTCTGTACCCGCCTTATTACACAGTGATCATTATTTTACCTCAGAGATAGTTTCAGAGACAGATTCCATGATCTCAATCAAGTAATCATTAGTCGGGGTACATAATTAAGTGTTTGAAATGACCTGGCCATAGCCATAGGTAAATATATCTGTGAGGGTTCGCTGATCTCTGTTCTTCCTTGTTTCTGATTGTGTTTCCTGTTGGATTCCCAGCTTGTTAGTTTTTTCCCCCCTTTTTGCTTTTTCTTCTGTGTGCTTATGTGCACATGCACGTGTTTAGGATTTCTTTTTGTTTGACATTATCATTAAGAAGGTAGAACTAGGACCGGATGATATCAGTCTTAAAACTTATTTAAAATTCTGTATAAGAATCTCTGAAAATTATTAAATTAGGACTCATAAAAATTAATTGGTCTTGTCAAATCCTAGACAGTTCAGAATTGGACACCATTATAGTACAAAATTTCCAGATTCACGAAGGACATGGTGCCTCCACACACATCTAGTAATCTGCTGATTTGTTTTTTCCCTGTCAGGATGTGGTTCCATAGGTCCGTGAAAGCCGATGACTGGTTGCTATTTGTGGTAAGCACAACCAATACTGTGGTTTCAATAAGATATCAGTTTCCTCGATATGCTAATGCTGAAAAGCATGATGCAAAACGCAGATTGAGAGCCCATCTGCCCATGCTGGACGTGGCTTTGTGTCAGGTCAAATGTTCAGCAGGAATGGAGAGGTAATTTCAGAGCCTACATGTAAATGATTTGCTATCATTTGCTCCCTGATTTGCACTTTTTTTGATCCAATATACCTCTGTTTCCAAACAGCTTGTTGTATCATTGGTTCAAGAGGGCGTACTCCGAGCAGCTAAAACGCTGAATTCAACCATCAGAGCTAAATACTAACGATGTGTTTTCATAGTTTCTGGCCTACAACCACATTCTGTAAAGATAGAGTAAAGGCGCAATACACGAGAAACCAAGTTACTTTAGCTTGGCCATGCCCATGCTGAAGTGTCAGGAGTATAATTCTTGTATCAAGATGTCACATTTGTTTACTCGCTAGTAATTTGACCTATTTCCCGTCTAAAATCAGGGTTAGGTGTCCGTACTCATGTCAAAGTGTAAGGTGTCTACCACATGTATTCGAGGTGAAGTCGACAGTTCAAGTAACATTGCAAGAAGTGCAGCCACAGGCCCAAAGTGTGTATTCTAAGTAGGTTAGGGTTTGTGTTGTCTGCCAAAATTAGTTCTCTTATGAATGCCATTAATTGTTCTTACTTGACACAACCATATGTTCTTGGCAATGAGGGCAATTGCCATAGGGGAGTAGTTTTGTAATAATGATGATTATTTCTCGTCATGACCTTGAGCGAGGAAATGAAACATGTGTTATTATTTCAGTTTTTTTTTTTTTTTTAACTGAGTTTCATCCTGATTCGGTGTTCCCCCCCCTCCCCCCCCCAAAAAAAAAATAAAAGAAAAACAGTTATTCATGTTATAACATTAGGTACGATATGATATGATTTGATAATGAGGTTCATGAATAAGGTAGTGTTTGACTGGAGGGGAAAATAATTTTCTAATTTTCTATTGCTTGGTAAAGTGGAGGGTAGAAATTAGTTTTTGAGGAAAATTATTTTTACTTGTATGGAGGAAAATAACTTTCATGTGAGAAGGAAGTTGATTTTGTTTTTAACTCGCTCGAGAATGTGGTTGGCTGAAAGATAAGAACGAAGTTCAACTTCAACGGTTTGGTTTAAACTTGACTATTTGATGAGAAAGATGAAAAGAAGTTTAAATCTATTTCAATTTAGTTAGCACTTATCTTCAGTATAATAATTCAGTTTATATTCTTCACTATTAAAATAATTCAATGGAGATTTTTTGCCACTAAAACAACTAAATAGCTTGGATGAAAATTTGATTATTTGATGAGAAATATTAACGGAAGCTCAAATTGGGAATTTTTTTTAATTCATATACAACAAGAACAATAACTCCTAGTGCCGCAAGATCTGCAGAGATCCAAATATAGGTAGTTTTATCTCTTTAGACATCAATTGTTATTAGAAAGTCCGATTTCAAGAGGCCAAAATAATTTTTTTTATTTATATGAATAATTTAGGGGTGTGTTTGATAGGGGTGAAAATTATTTTCTATGAAAAATGATTTTCTCATTTTATGGTATTTGGTAAAATAAGGAGAGGAAATTCGTTTTCAGGCAAAAATCATTTTCCCTAAAATGAAGAAAAATATTTTTGCTCTGAATAGAGTGTATGTTGATTTTACGTTTCTTAGGCTCTCACACGGTCTCACACTCTTTATTTATTCCGTCCTCGACATATGGTTCGAAGATTAAGAAAAATTATTTTTAACTTTTCTGTTTATTATTTGCTAATAAAACGCATTATCCAAAAAGTTCATTTTTTCTTTTACCAAACAACTAAAAATATAAGTTAAAATTATTTCGCATAAAAAATTATTTTATATAAAAAATTATTTTTTAAAAAAATAATTTCCAACCCTGCCAGACGCACCATTAATTCCATCGTTTTTTTCGCAACTCTTCGGTTTGTTCACCACTGCTCTTCAGCTTTTATTTTTTTAATCGAAAACCTTTTCTTTAAAATTTTTGTATGGGCTGCGTAGATGATGTTTTTAAAAATTTGCACTTCTGCCTTGAGCAATTCCTCATCGCCTGCTGTTGCCTTCTCTCTCTGAGTCTGTCTCTGTCTCTCTTTCTCCCTTCTATCGCACGACTCATCACAACGGTTAGTATACTGATAAATCATCCTCATCTATCAGATTGTTGCTTGGTTTCTCTTGCTGTTGTTGATGTTTGATTGGCGTCCTCTTTCACGAGTTTGCACGCGATTTCGGACGACTACTCCGAATTAGGGTTTTTTTCCACGATTTCATCATCGTATCTGTTTTTAATCCAAGAGTTAAAAATTGCGGTGTGGATTTTGCCCTAATTTTTTCATGCTACCTGATGTGAGCTTTGATGCAAGTTTTAATCATTCGCGAATTGGGTGCTTTTGTCTAATTCTCATTGTCACGATCAGTCCCTTGAGAATGCGAGCGATCACAATTGGGCATTGTTCAATTTAATTGCTTAGCTGATGTGCATTCATGTGATTTGTGTTGGAAGTTATTAGCTTGATAGAGCAGATCATGTGCCTGAATTCATTTTTCATTTGCTTAAAGCTGAAAGCTGAAAGCTGGAACTTTCTTGATTTATAAATTACAATGTCTCCAATATGAAGTTAGGTTATCAATTATTGACTGTTTGTTGAATTTTTTGAAAATATTTGGTTTGTATAGAAAGATTGCCGTCCAACAAATCATGGGCCCGTCAACAAGCAATTTTAGCCCCAATGATGAGCCAGAAGCGGGTCACTCGCCTTTGATAGATGGGCTTCCAGATGACATTGCCCTATTTTGCTTGGCTAGGGTTCCACGAAAGTACCATAGAGTCCTTAAATGTGTATCAAAGAGATGGAGAGACTTGGTGTGCGGTGAAGAGTGGCGAGCTCACCGCCAAAACCATAATCTTGGTGAAACTTGGATATATGCTTTGTGCAGAGAGAAAAATACTGATCAACTGTGTTGCTATCAGTTAGACCCTAGCTTACCTAGGCAGGGATGTTGGACATTAGTGTCAGGTCTCCCATCTCACTGCTTGAAGAGAAAAGGCATGGCTTTTGAGTCAGTGGGCAAGAGGTTGTACTTGTTGGGCGGTTGTGGTTGGTCTGAAGATGCTAGTGATGAAGTTTATTGCTATGATGCTGCAATGCATGCTTGGAGTCAAGTGGCTTCCATGTCAACTGCAAGGTACTTTCTTTTGTTACTTTGCCTGTTGTCACTCTGTAATTTGTTAATGTCGTCGAAGTGGATATACGATCTGTGTCTTATTATGCTTGTAATGCTTAACAAAAAGATCCTGCCTTCTTCCATGTTATGTTCATCAGTGTAAGTGGTATTCTTGGACATTGTTGACTTCTTCAGTGGAAGAGCAGGAAATGTACTTTCCACGTCCTCCTTAATTAGTGGGATGTGGATATGGTTTTGTACATATAGACCTTCCTAGACCTTACTTTGGTGGGATCAGTACTTGGCTGATGTTATATAACTTGCATGATGTGTGAGGCACCGAGGCAAGATGGTAAAAAAGATCAGTGTTGAATTGACCTGTTGGCTCTTCGCATTCCTTGACTTTCTTGATTGCCATTGGGTCATGAATCCTTCTCTAAAAATTGGTTTCTTTTGAATGGGACTTAGCTCCCATACATGACGGAATACAAACACACAAACACTGATGGAAACAATTATTTTGCAATTCATTATTGCAGGTGCTATTTTGGTTGTGAAGCAGTGGATGAAAAAATCTATGCAATCGGTGGCCATGGTTTAGAAACGGGTGATCCACATTCTTGGGACACTTATGATACTAGCTCAAACACGTGGGAATCACATTCGGATCTAAACGTCATCTTAGACATTGAAGATTCAGTGGTGATGGATGGGAAAATCTATGTAAGATCTGGTGCTTCTGCGATACCTCCACATGTATCTATGGCAGTTCTTGATCCAACAAGTGGCAGATGGCTCGAAGCAGATGCTGACATGGCATGTGGTTGGAATGGTCCTGCAGTTGTTGTAGATGGGACCCTTTATTCGTTGGATCAGAGTTCGGGAACCAAACTGATGATGTGGAGGACGGACACAAGGGAATGGACTGCAGTATGTCGGCTTTCGTCTCTTCTCACTAGACCTCCCTGCCAAATGGTGGCTATTGGCAGAAATATCTTTATTATTGGCAAAGGGCTTAGCACAGTTATCTTTGATGTCAGCGACGTTGGTCACCCTGTTGTGAGGGTAGGTTCTTCTTTGCCCATTTTTTCCTCTGAAAAGGAAGTCATTCGTTGTAAATGCGTGTCAATTTAATCCATTTTCTTTGTATTCTTTATCGTGTGTATTTTCTCTTCCACTTCTCATGGTATATATTGCCCTTCAGGAAGCTAATTTCTTGCTGTCATTGTTCAATGTAAATGTGTTCGCATTCAACTGTTCTGATGATTTATTAAGTTAACAGACTCGATGTTGGAGCCAATATTTCTCCTTTTTGTTTGCCGAGATATGCATAAACGCCAATGTAATTAGATTTGAAACATGAAATTTCCAATTTTAAAATGCAATAGAGCCAAGTAAAATGTCTCAGTGCAATAAATCTGTTATTGTGGACGCTGTACAATCAACGTTTCTCAAATTTATGTGCTTGAGAAGTTACAAGACAATTGTATGGGTACAGAAGGATCCAATCCTCCAAACCCAGCATTTGGCACAGATATTGTACTGACCAAGGATTCAAAATGCAATTTTGATCATGATTGCAGTTTCGTTTGCGATATAGAAAAATCGTTATAATGCGTAAATCGCGTTCCATGTCGCGATCAAAACCTTTCCAATACGGTCATTTCGTCCCAGATTGGCCACATTGGGAATCTATGGTACTGACTTCATTTCATGAAGTGTTGGGTAATGTGTCGCGTCTCACCTATGGATCCTGTGCGATAGATGACATCCATCGATTAGCATGATTGATATCCATGCGTCAAACTAGTCAGAAATCAACTTGCAGGCTGCCATTCGTCAAACAAGTCAGGAAACCAAATTGCAGGCGAGAAAACCCTTAGGAACATGGGGCCGCAACCAACCGGTAGTCTACTGGTCTGCAAAAGCCATGGGATCTCAATAGCAAAACAAAATCTTGAATTAATATGAAGACCAGAAGATAAGATGTTGGATTGGTGAAACAAGGAGAGGGAAGATAACACTTCTTTAGCTTTCGAGAAAGCCCAGCCCCTGCAGTAGTAGAAAATCCAAACCAAAAACCTAAATCAGACACCAAAGAAATAAACACCCGCAATGTAATGCTTAAGAATAAAATCTCACTTGGTGACTTCACCCCCCGTTTGCCAGGCCATGCCAATATGCCATCAGCAATTCAACAGTTGTAACGAGTCATCAACTTTTTGGTGCAGAAACAAAATAAGCAAAATAAGCATGTCAACTTCCACGGCCTTTGAGGTGCACCCATATTGTGATCACATCAGTGATTGCCAACATAATCTCTCCCAACATAAGTCACAGCAAGATTAAACTCCAAACCGCCAACCTGCAATAAGGTTCATTCTTTTAGCTATTTAAATAGGTTAACATGAGCAGCCGCACATTACGGAGAATCTAGGGAATTTAGTGCGGAATTTGTAGGAAAATACCTGAATTAGCTAATTCATCCAGAAAAAGAACACAGCTGCAGCTCTTGGTTGTAGCTCATATCACCATCAGTTGATTGAGGCCCTCAAAGGGGAATCCAACTGTCAGTGGAAACAAGTAGGTACGGAGAAGAGGCATTCAAAAGCAAACAATAAAAGGGATGCCTCCTGAAAAGCAACTTCTTCTACAAGAACGGTTTAGAATTTATAGTGGATATTATATTTAGAATAGATCGGAACAACCGACAGTGTAATCAAGTTATACATTGGATACAATTTCTGTCAATGCATCTTACCATAATATAATCATTTTACAAATCAAACTGCTAACTACAACAATAACTGCTTAAGAAAGACAAAGCAGAAGGAAGATACACTACATCAGCTCTTTTTCCACTTGAGCACAGCATAAGTAGTTTCATTGGAAGAAACAAGTTCATGAATTCTGGAAATGCACTCATTTATCCTGTTTAAAATGATGGGCATAACACAGATGTTACTAGAAATCTTATCTTCAAGCAATTCGGCATCATCCTCAGCTTTTTCATCACCATCAGCTGATAACATTTCGTTGGAATTATCAGAGCTTGATTTTTGACCTGTATAACACAAAAAGCTCGTTAAGGACTCAATGCGACGAGCACACCGCTGAGCCATGGGTCTTGACAAGCAACTAATACAGAAAAGGGCACAGGCCGCTTAGGTAAGGCATTAAGGTAGGACAATCAAAGAAAATTAGGTAAGGGACTTAGCCTTCAGCTGTAATGTATCAATGCTTTCAAAATCATACTTTTTTAGCTCCCCCCCCCCCCCGGGGGTGGCTTCTTTTGAGAGGGAAGAGGGAGTTGTAACAGTTCAAGCAAAACTCCCGCAAACATACAGGTTCTAAATCTCATTATAATCCGTGATTACTTCTATTCATTGCTTGCCTGCCTAAATCATGATTAACGGCCAAGATATAAGGGAAAATAAGAAAGAAAAAGAAGAAAGCACTATCTTGCATATTTTGGAAAGTGATTACCAAATGCCAAAAAGTAGGCATTATAGTGGTGTGTAATACACTTCAAACTAAGTGGTCCTAAAACACCCTAAAATATTTTGAGGGGAAGAAAGCAGCATGAACTCACCATCTGACAACTAATCCGACGATTTTCTTAAGATCCCTGAAAGCAGTGTATAATAGCCTTGATTTTGGGGATTCTGACAGGGTCTTTCCCTCTATCTCCAAAACTTTTTACAACTTTCTGAATGACCCCTGACGATTTCAAGTTCAATGAGAGCAATAGCTTCACTCGCACTATCTATCTAGTTTCGGATTGTGATATAGAACAACAAAAGAAGGGCATTACGCTGATAGATAATACACTCTCAGCCGCAATTAATGATGCTAAAGCACCATCATCCATTTCGAAGGTCAAAGGAATACATTGGTCACAATTTGGCAACTCCTCAAGTATTTTTCACAAGATGATGAAGCCTTTGATAGTTGTCCATTAACAGGGGAATAAAGTGATAGTAGAAGCACACCCCCATCACAAGAGCAACAAATGGTAGAAACCCCATGCAATGCATAAACCGATAAAAGTTTCCATAACATTCAATCCAGCAATATTATAGACCTCACTCACATCAAGCCTTAAAGCCGCATACACCTTTCCTCCATAACCCATCCTCAAATAATGATCATGCTCAGAATCAACCTAGACATTTTCAGTAACCAACCGACTCCTGAATCCGAATGGCATGAGGGATAGCGTCTTTCATCCTATCAACATCGCCTCTTAAGACTAGTTCAATTTCATATATGACATTACACAAACTAATGGGTCTAAAGTCTGTTGTGGGTTTACTCATCCAAATCAGCACCCTAACAGTTTACAAACTATTCCCATACCATGACACAACAATGACAACCATGATTGCCTGTGGCATGAAAGAAAACAAAGCACACCACCATCAACTTACCATCATTGAAAATCTCACCAAAGAATACTAATTCTAAAGCTATAGACATCCAAACATTGCATCCCCTTGAAAATTATCAAAGAAAATCTACCCTTTTACTCAATAATCCCAAAAAAATCATCCATTCATGCCCGATCGATACACTTCTGGCAGTAGCTTCCATCAATTCAGTATACTTTTTTCTCAGTAGAAAAAATTAAACATATTAAACCGAAACTTAGCATCAGAAACAAACACAATTCAAACAAAAAAGCTACATTATTTTAGAAGTTGCAACTTGGAAATTCAAAGAAACAGAGAAAAGAAAACAAAAACTAACCTTCAGGACGCTGAGAGATAAGAATGGAAGAAAGAGTGGATTTGAGGTGAGCCGGCAACGTAGATCGGGATTTTTTCAGGTTCTCTGAAATTTCTCTCACGTCTTCTTCAAGCGTCTCTGTTTCCCCTTCTTCTCCGGATATCGGACGTCGTCGCTCCGCCGGAGATGGTCGCCGGCGTTGGACCGAGTTGACTCACCGATTCGCAGCGGCTCTCTCTGTCTCTGATGATATTTGATCAAAAGCATCTTAAGGATTTGATTAGGAGACGTCACCAACAAGTCTGGGTGGTGTAGTTGGTTATCACGCTAGTCTCACACACTAGAGGTCCCCGGTTCGAACCCGGGCTCAGACAGTTGTTTTTCCACCCTCTAAAAGGAATTTATTTTTATTTTATGTTGAATTTTTTTTCATCGGATTTTTTTTTTTTGGGGGGTGCTGGGTTTTGCAAATGCACCATAAACAGGAGTCTTCAAGAACTGCCTGCCAATTCCTAGTCTTCTACATTAAATTCTGCGAGTGTTGTAATGTAGCCAACTGGGCCTTTAACTCTGAGGTTATTCTGTAAAACAAGTAATCTTCTCACGATTCAATTTTGGCACATGAAATATGAGCAAGAAGGGTAACGGAGGCATTTTTAAGTCTCAGAAATGGTAGTAGTTCCGTATGGACAGTTGGGCAGAGAAAATGGAGAGGACATACACAGCATTGTAGTCAAAACAAGTATATATGATGTCACATACATGTGCTCTACAAAATACCACTCTTTATGTCATCTTACTTCCTACATATATACAGATGACCATGGTGCGAGTACCTATATACAAGATCATCCTGGACATTGAAAACCATATAGGGTTTCAACTTGCAAACCACCAACCCAAAAGAACACAGCTCTTCCCTGCTGTTCTTCTGATCATTTATTCTGGTTCACTTTAGTAACGGCACCCACAAGTCAGGAAGAACCCAGTGCGGTGAAGATCTTCTGGGTGAAATGCCTTTTGCAGTAGAAATTGCCCTCATTTACGGACGGATGTTAGCATGTGATTGGTAGAATTTGGCCAAAAGATTACTACATACACTCTGCTTTTTACGGTTTCACCCACTAGAGGCTGGACAGCCATTTGAAGAGTGCTCAGTGTCACGGCTCTTCCTTTTAGCAGCAATATGTGCTTCAACTATACTTTCAGTGGCCATGGCTTCCTGAATATTGCAGCAAACCACCTTGCACAACTCGTCTAGTGCAAGCATAGGGAATGGCTCTTCAATAAGGACACCCACCTACAAATTTCAGTATGATATTACCACGAAGACGTGACCAAATCATAAGAGACAGGATCCCAGAAGTACCACACAGCATATGACATATCCACCCCACCCCCCCAAAAAAAAGAAAAAGGAAAGGAAAAAACGCATAAGGATTGCAAAAAATCTTTGCTGTATCAACTGTTGTTCATATGCAAGATGCAGGCGAGAAAGTACAAGTTTCTGTGAAAATTTGCAAATTATTGAAACGTGGACAGTTTTATATTCAACTCTGAGATGAAGTATATTTTAGCGGGACAATTGGTTCTGTTACATCAATTTTTAAAGGGCAATAAGTAGTCATGTACTTCCCATTCGTTTGAATGGGTTTGGAACTAGGTTCATGAGGTTGGACGATAATTAGTGTCTTCATGCTACCTCTAATGTCTGCGTTGGACACCTGACATTACAAATCAACACTTCATCTCACACAAATAAAAAAGCAAATCTTCAAAGACTGGGGATTCTGACACTTGGACAGCGGGCATTTACCCAAGGACAGTTGAGCGAAGTTCAAGTAAAATTGTAACTTGTAAGGTACACAGAAGGACAGAGGGGGTAAGGGAGAGAAGTACCTCTTCTATGCCGAATAAAGAAGCTGCGCTGATAAATGTAGCAGGAACCACGATCCAGTGGCAATCATCCCACAGTATGACAGGTAATGTGAGATGCCAGAACACAAGGAACCTTGAGGTTAGCCGAGTGTATGACAGAGGAATCGGTGTACCCATAAGCTGTTCGCATACGCCAATTCCTTCATGGAAACAAGATATCTTTGGCTCCTGCATTGCGGCAAGAACTCAGTGAGGACTTGAAATAAATCTCAACATGGTGATAGGTAAAGAAAACCCACAGTATCCGAGGTAGACAGCAAGGCAACTACTTCGTCACCTATTGTCCTACTAAAATGGCTCATTTGTTCCACTGAAAGATACATAAAACTAACTTCAGATGAACAAGGGAAGATTACCAATAAATTCATCTTTGTTTCCTCTAGATTTAAGAGCTTGAGGCTGTGGAAAATGAACTGAATGATGCAATAGGGCCGGTGCTTTGAACTGAGAACTACAGCCAGGTCATCTGCTTCAAGGAGACTTTGGAGGTCTTGCCTGGCATCGGAGCCATAAAGTAAATGACACTGCATAAGAAGTCCAGATAATCAAATCATGCTACAATAGAAAATCATATCATGAATGGAGATCTTGGCCCACTCTCCCACATTCATGGAAAGATTTATCACTGAATTTTGCTTCCTAACTTTCAAATCTGCACTGTCATTTAAATGATCAGCAGTTTCCTTATTGTTCTTTCTTGTGCAAAGGAGGCACAAAGCCAATAGAGGATTTCAAACCTTTTTTTTTTAATTTTCTATTCCAAATTATTTCCAATAAGGAATAGCACTCATTCCCCTACTTAATACTTGATTCAACCCCCCCCCCCCCCAAAAAAAAAAAAAAAACAGAATCACACCTACCTGAGGCATCACTAATTTTTTAGAAATACGTCTGACCTCAGTCTCCACTAGTTTATATAAACCTAGGTTTCAATCCTGCTTATACTCCATTCCAGTTTTGCTGAACAAAATGGCCTCTAATGCCAAACCTGTCATCAGGATTTTATTGTTTCAACTAGCAAACACCTACTCTTATTATGCTTAATACTCGCTATCTTGCATTTACAAAATAAATATTATCAAAAACAAATTTGTCCCATAAAGCTATTTCAAAATCAGTTTGAGTCACGACATGGTCTCAAATTCAAACAAAAAGCACATAGGACAATCATATCTCAATATCAACAACAATTCAGAGAACCCAAATCAACCAACCTTAAGAGCAACAGGGAACGCCATTACGTATCGCAAAAGGTTCCTTTTGATCACCCTATCCCCATCACTCAAAACATCCACATTAGCAATCACCTGTCTAGCAAAATCATGAGTCCCAGCAACGACCTTAGTCCAAGCGTTCCTCCCCTCCACGAACCTCGAGTAAGACGCCTCAGTCCTAAACACCAGCAAAAGAGCTAATGCCGGTGCCGTAAGCTGATAAGGCAAAGAAGATGCCCTCAACACGGGGAGGATCCCAGGCAACAAATTCATGTCCACAGCTGTATTATACCCAGCAATGGCAACAGCCACAGAGGTGAAAAAAATCACAGGTGGGATTAGAGAGAGAACAACCCTTGATGAGAGAGAAGTCATTACATGCCTAACGTGCCTAAATGAGCTCCTATGCTCAACCCATTTCTCATGGTCATACAAAACCCTCTTTTTTCTCATACCCTTTTCCTTAATTTCATCAGCCCAAGCTGGCAAACCTCGAAGGATTGAGATTAAATCTAGGGTTTGGGGGGTATTGGCGGGTTTGGGGGAGTGTAAAACTTTGATTTTGAGACGAAATTTGCAGGTGGGTTTTGAGGCGAAAGGTGAAGGGGCTAATCTGAGGGTGATTTTGGAGGTAAAGTGGGATGAAAGAGGTGGGCTTGAGGCAGGGGTTACCGGTGGGGATGAACTTTTACGCATTTGGGATTTTAGGGTTCTAGAATTTGGGGGGAAAGAAGAGAAATTGGAGACAGAGGATGGAGGGGATTAAAATTCAAGCCTAGGGTTTGCAGTGCAGTCTGATAGTTAGTGCAGAGGAACAGGGTAGTTGGAAACCGTTGCTTTGTGGAGGCAATTTTGACACGTTTGGTATTTTCTTTTTTGTTTTTTTGGGTATTTTTTCTTCAAAAGGGAACTAGGTTAAATAAAGTAAAATTACAAATTCAAACTGATAGTGAACGTGGACATTTTGTAAGATTCACAAGTGTGTGGAACATTTATTCTAGCCAAGGAGAGTGAGGGGAGGAGAGAGACTCTCAAATCTCAATCCTTTCATTTGTCTTGATTTTGTGGATTTCTTTTGGTACGTATTAATTTGCCATAAAATCTATTATTACGTAAATGATTTGTTAACAGTTTTTTCTATCTTTTGTTCTGTATATATAGGTAAGTATTATTGAAAAAAGATAAAATTATTATAAATTAAATTATATTATACTTGCTTCCTCCTGTATTCATTGTCAAAAATATCAACTTCTCTAATCTTGTATTATCGTTAAAATTTGCTTTTTCAACAATCTAACAAAATTGTTACTAGTTGGAAACCCAATTTTGGTTTTCAGCAATGCAAATGCATTGACTACTTATTTTCACATATTTCCTGAAAATGATTATGAGTAAGGAACTGAGAGAATATCATTTTTATAGTTCAGGTGGAAAAAGCTTCCAACAAAGTAAAATCACAAATTATTTTGTATGACTTTATGCTAATATGGGCATTGATCTGACCAAAATCTATACATAATGTTCTCAAATGAGGCTACAAATAGCATTTAAATACAAATGTGTAGAATGGCCATGATAGTGTAAAACATTGGCCTCCTTTTGTTGCTCCCCCATTTGTGATTACCAAGCCATATTCTGGCCAAAATGCGAAAGGAGAAACTAGAATATTTTCTTGACACTTTGTTCATGATAATAGTATGAAGATTTTTATTTTATGGTTTTGGGATAACGAAGTAACAACTAACCTGTAGTTTGGTTCACTGTTTTTTAAATCTAAATATGAAAACAGAATAACCGATAGATTTAGCATGAAACAGAACCCATATCTTTCGTTCTAAACATATAATCCAAAAACCCACTCATTAATCCGTGACCATTTGACTGTACAAAATTACATGGCTCTGGTATTCTAGTGCCTTCACTCGAGATGTCAGAGCTATTCAACAGAATCAGTACATCTTTCTGAACCCTCTGAAACCTCGAGTGAGAAAAATACACAGATAGGAACCAAATGAATCCGATTATATGCATTTTACTGCCTCGTTTCGAACTCAAATTTAAGAGAGGATGTATGGAGAGAGTACTTGTCAATCAGTGCAGTCTCGGGTAACGGCCACACGATAAACTTTATATAGAATTCTGGTTGATTCAGGTCATTTTCTATCCGAGCTGCCTCTTCTGGCTTCAAGGGCGGTACCCTCTTTGAGGGCCTCCTGTGCCTCGTTCTCCATTCCGAGGGCAAAGAGGGCACAGGCTTGAAGATAGGAAGCAATGTACCAAACGGGGGAGATCACCTGAGCTTGCATCGCATCGTCTAATGCCTGCTGAGGCATGTTGGTCATGAGATATGAAAGACTACGGCGTGCAAGGACTGTGGGAGAAACCATCCCGCCATCTGTGAACTGTCAACAAAAACCCATTTAGTCTCATCATATTCACACAAGCAGCTGTGATCTTCCTCAGGCATAATATTCACAGGCTAACCTTCATTTTCCTTTTCTTTTTTTTTGGGGAGGGGGGGGGGGGAAGTGGGTTGAGGGTAGGACAGGCCAAAGGCTAACACAGACATAGACCACAGTTCAACCTAATTCTTTAAAGGTCTCTAGTAGAAACACCTTGCCGATTGAACAGGTTGAGACTCGCATAAGATTTTCCAAAGTGAGAGTGTGTACTCAATGGAGTTCTGGACACATAATAACCAATGAGCAAATATGCACGTTTAAGCCTCAGAATGCTGATCTTATCACTGATGGATGAGGCAACAACCAAATGACCGAATAACACCCAAGCAGAAGTCACCAAACATGGAGAACGGAAGAACCCACCTGTGTGAATCGCTCTATTGCTGACTTAAAATCCTTCTGCTTGAAGGCACTATCACCCTTTTTCTTTGAATCTAAGGACTGCTGCATTTGGTCAGTCCACATCTGAAAGGAGAGCTGAAATATGTAGAAATCTCAAAGTCAGCAGTGTTGTCTAGAATGTTGATCAAAGTGGGACCCCCATCCCACCCCCCACCCCCCCCAAAAAAACACCAAAAAAAGGTCCCCCAAAACACACACACAGAGAGACAACACACAACATCCAAAAACCGGGGGGGGGGGGTTAAACACGCAGACAAGCTTCGTTACTAGAGTTAGCAACGAATCTCCAACATGGATGCATGTTAGGTGCTATTTTCATTTGCATAATTGCAGTTTAAAATGAAGTGTCAAGTGTACTAAAGACATGTTCACAGCCAATAAGGGTGACTACAAATTATTCCAACAGCATCGCACAATTGCATGTCTAGGTCACGTCGACTTGAATCAAGTGTTCACTATGGATACCTATCCATATGTTTGACATGACAATTTTCTGGGAATTGTGTTGTCAGCCTAATTTGAAGTGTAAGTGTCTTGTGCCTCTGTTAGCGTAATGTGCCAGATGCGGTCGTTTTAAGGTGAGATCAAGAGTAACAAATCATGTCAAGAACAAGCAATGTAGAAAACATGTCAAGAACAAGCAATGTAGAAAACAATCAGTTATCAAAAAGTGAAACCAGATAGTTCGACAGAACTTATACAGAACCTCATTTGCTACTCCTTCGTCATCCTCGTATCCAATCTTTTCTAAGATTCCATAAATAGCAGTCAAGTCCCTTCTTAAACATGCCTCTCCAAGAGCAGATAGAGGCAAGTCTGAAGCATTATGAGGAATACCCATCAAAACATGAGAAGGCACCTGTACATAAAACAGTAAGAAATTATTGCCATCGAAGATTGAATTTACCAGAGATGCATAAAACATATAAATTACAAGGCTACACAGCCATGAGGATTGCAGCACGCATTGAGGAGTGTGGTACGTCACTGGATGTAATGGTGCTGGACGATGATGTTTAGTCAGCCTTTGGGATTTCGAGTTCCTTTTTTTCCCAACGTAAGACAGACCGATAAAATGAAAAAGTCACGGAAATATGGTTTCACGATGAAATGATGAAACTACAAGTCCAGGGGTCAATCGTATTATTTGCCAATTTGAGACAACCGAACATGAAAAGCATTCCAAAACAGCAACGAATGTAATCTGACCTCAGTTTCCTTCTGAAGAGGGGTCAAAGCTGCAATAAGTGATCTAGTGTTTGGCCTCTCTTGTGGCTCATAGTGTAAGCATCGAGAAGCAAGACGTAGCAACTCAGTACCATCATCATTGGAGAATTGTCCTTCCAAGCAAGAATCTGTCAGCATTTGAAGATTCCTATCCCGTATCAAATCAAGGGCCTACAACAAGTCAGAATATATAAGGCACATGTCTTCTGGCAACTAGAATGCTGCTAACACAAGTTGCAAATAGACACCTACCTTGTTCAAGATCGAAAATATTTATCCAGCGAGCATATATTAATTGATCGAAAAAAGTTTCAAAAGCAGAGCATTGAATATTTCATCTTTACAAAATCATGCAAGGGAAAGGAGGATATTAGGAAGAAGAAAACTTCAAATGAAACAACCAGATATGAATACTTACATGACTGGGTGGTATATGCTTTCCACTGATAAGATCAAGCAACATAGTTCCAAAACTATAAATTACACTTTCTGGTGTTATCCTCCCTACAACAAAAACGGTGATGACGCAATCACAATAATTGGATTAGTCACCTTTCAAAAAGAGAGCTAAAAAATCACATAGAAAAGTCTAGAAATTATCAAATTGATGAGCTTCTAATTCACATAATACACCCGTATTAATGAAAATAGGTCCCGATCACCAGAAGGGGAAACAAAAGAATAAACAGCAATAGCTCCAAGCCTGTAAAATAGGCCTAGATGAGAAACAGTGAATTTTGTTTTTCCTTCTCATTTTTCTGGTTGCATTTAGTTCTATCTGCCACTCATGTTTTAATATCCCAAGTTGTTTTTTCTCCTTGTATTTTTGGGAGGTGAGGCTGCAATTCATTTCTATAAATTTTCGATGAAAGATAGAAACTCCAAAAGGATTCCAGAAAGACCATTCCCCACATCTTATGAAGAATCAATCTCCATTCAAAATGTTTGCTTCTATAACAAATATCTCTACTTCTGTTGAATGGATTTCAGTGTTTCATTTTTTGGCCACCTTTTGTAAGGGTTGTCAGGACTTCTACGCCCTTTCTTTCTTTCCCCCTTTTCAGGAACCATGTAATGCCACAGTGTGACACTGTGGTCTCATCTCTTAATTCAGTGCAAAAACTAGCTTATATTCATTTATGTTTTAAATCTGATTGGTAAAATGGGAATATATTTAAGTTCTTTTTTAAAAACAAAATCTCCTTAACAAAATTTCCGACTCTTTCTTGCCAGAAGTACTTTGCTCAACACTTAAATTGGCCCTTTCACGGTTTCACCTTCGCTTTTCAGACAATTCAACAGAGATATACAATGGTGCACTGTAAGACCAGCTAGCAATATAACTAGAAAGTATATCCTCGTGTAATCAGTAGTGGACTTTCTAAAGGGTGGCTAGCTCAATACCTTGCATCACAAACAGCACATGGAACTCCAGAGTCCAGATCAAAGACACTAATGTCTATCATGGTCAGAAAACAAGTTTTGACCACAAGCAACTCTGGAAATCACATTCCAACGAGTTCAGCCATTGCACCTACAACTCAGTTCAACAAACAATTGGAAAACCTAAGTAGAAATTAGAGTGCTGAGGCATTGAATACACCTTACCATCAAAAATATAGGGGGTTCAAATCCCCCTGGGAGTGGGACACATTTCGGAGGAGGAGGTGGCCCCCTATATCCGCTCTTCTCTCTCAACTTCTCCCAACTTCTCCCAAACTAGGTGTTTCCATGAGTGATGGGTATCGTAGAAAGATCATTTTACCCCCTCAAAACCCACCCACTAAAGAAAACAAAAGGAGTTCAACAAGATGAAGTGCCAACTAGCATCATGCTGACAAGCATCCATGCTAGATTGAGACACACAGGTTTGCCAGCAACCAGAAAATCCAGGAAACCAAAAGGGAGAAGACAAACCAGTTCTCAAATATTCAGGAGGAGTAAATGCAAGATTTGTGCTATAACTTTTCCCATCTCTACTATTTTTCATCAAGCCAAAGCAAGAAAGCCTGGGGTTACAATCCTGGAAAATTACCGCACAAAATTCCAGCAACAATGAGAATATAAAATGGCTCAAACAGATTTGAAACAAGACAACTGAATTAAGTGATGATTCATTTACCTTATCAAACAAAATTCTATAAGCATTCAGGTCATGATAAAGTGCACGTCCTCTGCTAGTACAATACTCAAGAGCTTGGGCAAGATATAGAACAACCCTCAGTCGCATTGCCCACTTCATTGGCTGTGTATCCCCTGTAGAATAACCATGCAGCTTGTTTCAAAACAAATGACACTGAATGTGCTAACTCTGAAAATTACACAGAAGATCTGTAGAAACTAAGAATAAGCTTAACGTGGGAGCAAGCATTAGGCCAGTGACAAGTTATCAACTTTATAATATATATAAACACATATTGATGTTCTCTGATGTCTTATTTTCATCAAAAAGCCATGACCTCAAAATACATAAGTTGTTTCCAGAGCTGGTGGCATGTAACAGCCTCCAATGTGATGTATCCATTCAATTCAGTAGATCTGATTATTTATAGAAATAGGACAAATAAGAAGCAAGTCATTTTTTAATGCTTTTACAAAGCTGGCACAGCTTAGTATTCTCAAAGTCTGACATATATGTTCAATAAGAAAAGGTGAAAACTATACAGTTCATATGACTTTAAGTATAAAGACGGTATTGTACCATATAATCATCAAGAATCAACGAAATGGAACGAATTAAACAGATTCCGGATTGAGCAATGCATGCTTAGTATCCAATTCTTTTGGTCTATCTAAAGAAGTAATTTTACCAGTAAAAGAAAATCTGATTCAAGCAATGGGACTAACTGCTAGAATATTTTAGGGGACACTACAAACATCTCGGAAAGCGTCATCAAGCAATGACGCTGGAAAACTTACAATGAAAAAGATGTTTCGCAAGGGTATTATTAGGCATGTACTCTGCCACGAGTAGCCTCTCATCATTTTCACAACAACAACCAAGCAGATTTGCTAGTTTCTGGTTTCGGAGATGGCCCACAGCCCGCGCTTCTTCCTGAATGTAGGAACAAAGAGTAATTGAATTTGAACAGGAAATTATAATTCAGAAATCAGAAAACAACCTGCGTCACAAATAAAGTTGTCTAATTGATGAATTTGTAGACTTCTTGATGTTAGCAATAGTAATTATTATGCACCAAAACAGAGGGCCACGAAGAAACTAAGTAAATGCTATGCTGAGCACATAGCTGGGAACATAACATATACAGTACAACATATGTTGATCAAATCAAACAAGGAATACATTGGCTACTTATGCACATTCCCTGATTAGCAGATTAGGATGTTTTAGGTACTAATAAATGCTAAATTTCATGAATGCATGTTGGACAATCAATGTCACTGAGTCAAAATGACTAAAATCCAGTCATCAATGATTAGGAACATATCAAAGATTAGATACAGAAACCCTAAGCTCATTGCACAAGAGGATAAACATGGGAAAGAATTGGCTCAATGGTGATAAGAGAGTATCTTCACCAGGAATTGCCTGGCATCAGGCCATGCTGTTCTATTGAAACGCTTCACAGCAATTCTCAGCTGGTTCTCCAGTTTCCCTTTATATACCACATTTGGAGCCTTTTCACCTTGCTCAGATACGATGTTCTCAACCACAAAGCCAGATGTGGCATTTTTCAGTTGCTCATACGTGAATTCGCGAAACGCTGGTAAGCCAAGCCTGCCATCATCCTCATCCCCTGCCATAAAACGCAACCAACCATCAGCCATGAAAATATACGTTCATTATTCTTCATGAATATCACGGATGTTAAGGGCCCATTACCCATTCCAACATCAGGGGTTTCCAGCACTGCCGTGTTATTAGGTGAACCAAAACAACACCGAAAAAGCTTGGATACCTGGGATCCCATTTTCTGTCAATAAAATCTGCTGTTCTATTTTCCCGAATCCTGCATTGATAACACAAATACTCCTCAGTTTAGGAATATTCCCATTTCTCGGCAAGCATCACTATGGTCTAATACTGTGATTCTTTCACCTACATTAAGCATGAAACAAGAACACATAGCAAGGCTGCCTTATGGTCCACAACAATACTCGCTGTGGATCGTGCGTGCCTGATAAGGGTTTCGAGAGATCTACATTTAGGGCCTTGCCCATACAAGCAAAGAGGCTGATTTCAAGAAACCCGCGAACAATTTTCAAAAAAAAAAAAAAAAAAAACACTTTTGGCGGAGTTAAGACATTTTGTATGGGGAAAAGCGGAACTAGACAATCCGGTAGCTGCAAATTATGTAACGTGGGGTATGGGCTTCAGTGTCTGCAACATTGCATATCAGCAAAATGCAGAGAGGCTGCTTCCAATTGCCCCCCAGTAGTGGACTGCAGACAACCCCTCTCCTAAGTCTCGCTGCAAACCATAAGTGGAATTCAAGTCCAACAGATTTGCTTAATTTCTGTGTCTTAAGTGCTAAGATTAATTGGCTCAAGTAGTACAACAAAAGGGTATCTGCAATCCAAGGAGCTAAAAGCCTAAAAGAGTCAATATGAGGTCATTCTTTTGGTATTGAGTCACAGTGGGTAAAGCAAAATGCTGCAATAAACATTATTGTGCATGTTTTTCTGTAAAGCAGCAGAGCAATGCAACTCCTTCAAATCCAAGGCCAATCAAGATCAGCCTCTTGACCAGTCTATTATGAACAGGTTGCATACACCGCCCCTCCCCCCCCCCCCCAAAAAAAGGGGGGGAGAGAGAGAGAGAGAGAGAGAGAGACTTTGACCTACATGCTACCTTGGAGTTAGGCTTGGATTAGTAAGCAGTTCTTTAGAAAAAGAGAAAGCTTAAACATGCCATATAACTTCAACAAAAAATAAAGATTGAAGCAGGTTCCAGATGTCAAACCGTTCATGATGTCATCGAAATCCTCAGTTAAAGGATCAATTCAAGCGACATCTTAAGACCCCAAATAAGAAAGAGTACACAAATCAAGCAAATTTGGCAAAAAATATTAAAAAAAAAATTCCAACCATCCAATACTTCTTCCATCACCCATCCGGATTAAACTCGAAATAGTTTGCACTTTTTTCCCACAACTGAGAAATAAACAAACAATGCACCTATCTCCACAGGTCTCTTAAACCCTATAAACATCAAAATCTTTGCACCACAAAAGGGGTGGGGAGGAACCAGAACTGAAATTAAGGGAACAAACAGGAAAATGGGTACCTGATGATCAATAGACTTAGTTCAAGCTTGAATTACGAAAACCCACTATTCAGTGGAATCAAAGAGGTGGTTTTTAGATCAGATCAAACGACTGGCACATGAAATCCATAACTGGGTATCTGTAACAATCAAATGAGACCTGAAAATGACTTGGGAAATTAAAAAAGGGGTAGTGATGAACTGGGTTTGGAATTTTGGGAGGTGTAATTAATCAAGTAGAGGGAATTTTGAAAGGTCAAGTCTTGGGACTATTCAAGTGTTCTTGCTACATAGGATAGTAGGATTAGAGGGTGTCACTGTCACCTCATGATATGGCCGAGTGACTGAGTGAGTATTGATTTTCTCTCTCCAGCCGACACCGTGGGAATTGGGTAAGGGATGATAATGGACGTTGCGCCGGATAATTGAGGAAGCGTAATTGGTCAAATTGGGACACCAATTAAACTGACCAGAGCCAGATTTTGAGTGAGCGAACTGCGAATATGAGGATTGAGGAATTTGTGGACTCGCACGTGGGTTGTACTAGACTAGACCACACTACACTGTATCCACAGTCCACACTAGAGATTTGGATTATTATTCTCTTCCACCCAAAAAATTGTACTTTCTAGGTTTTATATTCGTTGTCAAAATATCTATTTTTATAATCTCATTTTATTGTCCATTTTTTTCATTGAATTTTCTCCATTTTTTTAAGGCTCTATTTGACAATTAGCAGGTAGTTATTTCTATTAACTGTCTGATATTAGCTGTTTGAATTGACTGTTTACATTAGCTGTTTGAATCAACCGTTTCTAGAAAAAATATTTGATAAAATTAACTGTTTCTGAAAAGTTTGTTTATTAAAATTTCAATTATGCCCTTTCTCTACATTACTTTGTAGTTGAACATAATTTTTTATTTATTGACCATTTTATTTTCTTTTCAAAAATAATTAAATTTATATCATATGTAAAAATTAATTTAATATTTGAAACCTTATTTTCATATTAATTCTACATATTTTGTATTCATTATTTATCTTATTTCTTTCCAATTTATACATATTCATGTGATACTAACGTCTTACGACCTTATTTTATTGTTCCTTTAAGGATTTTTTGTGTTATGAATTGAAATTTATGTTTTATCTTTTTATTTGTCTTTTCAAGATCTTTTTCTTTGTCTTTTACAAATTAAAATTTGTCTGAATTTTAAATGATTTGATCTTCATTAAATTATATTCAAATAAACGTAATATCAAATGTCACTACTAACTTAAAATTAATCCAAAAAGCTAATCATCTCAGCTATTCATGGTACGCCTTGTAATTTTAAATGACTAGAATTATGATTTTTGATTTCACTAATGACATGTCTTGTAATTTTAATAAAACATTGGGCATTTTTGTCACTTATACAAACATCCATTTATAAAAAGCTACTTATCTTAATTTTTTGAGAATTGACTTTTTGGGCTAAAATAGCCATCAGAAAAAGTTATTTACCAAACATCAAATTGACTTTTTTGACTAGATCAAAACCGCTAAAAGTCTCCAAAAAATCATTTTGTATCAAAAAGCCAATGAAAAAGCTAACAACTAAATACCTCCTTAGTCAAATTATCATTTTCACCATATAGACTGTATTTAATGCATATTTTGATATATTTTTAAAATCTAACTATCGATATAAGACAGAGGAAGCAATAAAATACATGCTCAGTTAGGTCATGTTGTATTTTTAATACGTTGTTCATTTTATGCGCTCAGTAAAATAAATTTTCAGAAAATATATCACAAAATCCATTCATATGGTTTGATTGGGTCACGATTGAGATCAAAATATTTGGATTTAGGGATTAACTCTTACATCTAACATTTGTTTTTATTAATAAAAATAGTCAACTTCTTTGACTTGTTCTTATGCTTTATTTTTTCTCATTTTAGCTCTTTCCTTTCCTGTTTACAATGTATCTCTTCAATTTAAACTTTTTTCTAGAGAAAAAAATGTAAAGCAAATTTTTAGAAAAACATTTTATATAGTTTTGCTTTTTTATTGCATAAAACATTTTTTTCATCATAGAAACTATGATTGTATATATAAAAAAGGTATGCTTATTATGCCAACACTATGATCAACATTTATTTATACTTTTATTGTCAGTTTGTAGACAATGATAAACATTTATCCGACATTTATATAAGCATTTTAGTTATATGAGATCAGCAATTTTTTGGGGGCACAAATACAAGCAATTAAGTAACTGTGAAGATTAAAACTTCAAACCTTTCAATATATCTACCAAATGCTCAAAAAAAAATTGTGTGAAAAATTATTTGATAATGAACCAAATAAACCTATGTATTTCTTCAAATATAATGGCGGGTCAACTATTCAAAATTGGAAACTAATACGCTATTGTATACACACAAAATGTAACGGTTGCTTAGAAAAAAAATGAGTGGTAACCACTGATAATAAATATTTGTGATAATTTAAAAAGAACAGGCCCTTAATTCAATCACACGAATTGATGTCTTGTGGACGTGTGGCATACTTCATAGCTTTTTTTTTTTTTTTTTTTTTTTTTTTTAAAGAAGTGTATCTAACTCTATGGTTAATATCAAGTCTTAACATAAATGCAGCTTTATTTAATTTGGCTAGTTTAATGCACCGAAAAAAGTTGTCCAATTCAATGTCCATGCTCCACTTTCAGATTTTATTATTTTTCATATTTCATTATGCGTGTGTATTTTTAAAAAGGTCAAATTCCATGATTTGTTATTTACTCAATGTGAATAAAACAAAGTATACACATTATTAGGACTCGTAAAAAAAATTCATACACATTTAAAACTCGTAAAATTTGTCCAAATTGGTATGGTGTGGGTGTTTAAAATAGGAGAAAAAAATGAATATGGGATGAATATTGGTAAAATCGGTATAGATATGTGTATGGGTATGATATATGTCTCACTGGCCTCCTACCCATTTTGTCAGTACTGACCCCACAGCTGCCCCATATAATACCCAGACCTTTTTATTTATAGTTTTGGTTTGCTGCTTCTAGTTGATTTGAGTTGAATTCAAGAATTTGGCAGGACATTCGAGTGCTAATTTAGGCTTAAATATAGAAACTTTTAGTTGTACTTAGTTTCATACAGTGTGGTACTAGAAGTTTGGTATGAACGTGACATATGGATTTTTCAATTGTTGAATAGGAGTATAAAATGAGTTTTCTTTTTTTTGTCTATACATACTCGAATAAAACTTATATATCTGTAATATCCAATGAATATGAATGTAAATACTATAAAATAATGGCCAATAAATATGGATATGAGCATGGGTATTTGATTTTTAAAAATGAGCATGGATAACAGGATAAGAGTAAGGCTAAATATATCCGTACCCGCCCAATTGCAAGCCGTACACATCATATGTGTCATATATTCATATATACCTTAAGCTGGGCCGTTTGAAATGGGTTCCGGGTCATATATGTGAGATAGTTAAATGGACCGGGCTAACCCGAATACAAAATCAAGAACAATGATGACTAGTCCACCGATCCAGATAGATTGAATCAATTTGGGGATTTTAGGGTTCCGACTTACGAGTACACAGCTGTGTGTGTGGCCAGGAGAAGTCCAAATTCTGAGCCGCAAGCATGTCGAAGAAGAACAATCTTGCTACTCGCAAGAGACAGCATGAATTCGATCTCCGAAGTCTGTCTCTTTCTCTTGTATTTGCCTTTGAATGGTAATTCGCTTATGATTTAGGGTTTGTGGTCATCAATTTTAGTCACATTTTTGTTCTTATTCCAGGAGAAAAAGAGGAGAAAGAGAAAAAGGAGAAGAAGCTTCAAGCCAAGAAGAACAAGATGAAGGTAAGTTTGTTTTTAATTTTTTGTTTTTTTTAATAAGTAACTCATTGCAGTAGTTGTGTCCGGTGTTGTCAATGGACAAATTTGCTTTGAACTGAGGTTTTGAATGTGATATGTGAAGGTTGATGGGGGTGACAAGAAACAAAAGAAAACGAGTAAATTCAAAGTGGGGAAGAAGAAGGTGAAGACAAAGTTGACAGCTTTGGCAAGGGCTAAAGCTGCCCAGGCTATGGAACTTGACAACTGAGGTTTTTCTCTGACTTTGTCATAGTCACCTTTTCAAATAGTGCTGAATCCCTTGTATTCATATGGGTTAGGTTTATGCAGTTTCTATAAATGTGTTCAAGTTCAAACATCATGAATTGTTTGATCATATCCAAGTTTCGAGTTTTTCTGTACCTACCTCCATTGTGGTTCAATTTAGTTGCTTTGAAGCTCAGATGAAATGTGAAGTTCATTCACACGAACATTATGTTGTGGCCATTATATTGTCTGATGATATCAAATATGTAGTTTCATCATTGAATTGTTTGCATGCATTGTATTGGAATCCTGATTTGTTTGTTTACCTATAGAAAGTTTCGGTTAGATACTCTTCCTGTCAAATAAGCAGACTAGCGTGAATGACTCTATGTCATTGATAGAGTTGCATCTTCTAGATTTTGCAGCCTGGTTACAATTAAGACTGCATGTCATTGTTGGCAGTTTGCCACTGCTTTAGCCTTTTCTCATGTTTTGACTTGAGGAAAGCTTGAAACAACATCCTGCTTGGGCTTTTGTTTATAGAACAGTATTTTGGAGGTGAAGCTGAGTCCAGTGGTCAAGTTGGATCTCTCGACACTAGTGGTCTTCAAGCTTATGACTTCTCAATTTGTACATTTTAGCGTCGTAGCATTGGAGTACAGGGTAAATTTGGACATCTGTTGCTTAGCAGCTGTTGTTTCCATGACCGTCTCTCTTCTGTTGGCCGTGAATCCGGTCTGCTGAAGCCTCACATGGTATACTTTAATACTTGTATATCCGAACCAAAAGCTGAAATTTCTGCCTAGGGCAAGACATGGGGGATGACACGTGCATAATGGTATGGCTATTATGGAATTGCAAAGAGGTTGTTTTTGTTGGGCTGTAGTTTTGAAAGAGATTGATGACCCTGCTATTCACAACAAAAGAAGTAGACGATAGTATTTGTGTATGATCATTGAAATGCAAAGTTAGGAAAGCTTGAGAGTACCTGTGGTACATGCTTGCATTGAATTCGGCACATTTAGGCCCTGTTCTTTTCGTGGGTAAATTCCAAAATACCAACCTCAACCCACTTGTTCAACCCACTTTCACTATTTTAACTAAGTTCAATTTATTACATAAAAAAATTCAACCCACTTCAACTCACCTCAACTCACCTCAACCTACTTTAATCCACTTCACTCTTTTACCCATCCCAATTTACCCACGAAAAGAACGGGCCCTTAGTAGCTCATAACAGAGATTTTCCCTACGCTGTATTTGTTTTCTAATCTTCTGTTCAAGCATATCTCTGTTAAAAACCTTTTTACTTGTAATAATATATATAACAGAGTACACACAGTACTTCTGCAGCAATATCTCTTTTTTGTTCTCTTTTATTTATTTATTTTTTGGGCATAGATGCGAACATACTAATGTAAGACGTACACTACAGATTATTGTACTTGGTCACATACTCACACATATACACACGTTTATTGGCTCCTACCTTTCACCACTATTTGGGGCAGCATTATTCAAGCATATGTGACATCAAAGTATATATAATATGGTACTCATGTATAACATGATAAAAAGACTAGATGGACTAGATATTTTTTTGGGCATCGGACCAGGTAATGTCCATCTCCCCATACTGAGGGGAATTAGGGTCCACACCAAGGGCCTCCCACACAGCCTTAGATGCATCCACCACATTGTTCCCACAGGGTGGCTGGAACCCATGTTCCTGGTCACACCCTACGGTGGAGTCACACTGGTCCACCACCTGGGCCCGGGTGGTTTGCCCGTTACCATTGATCACAATCTCCTTCCCACACCGGGCCTCGTCGGCGAACCACCCAGTGGAGAGGGCCACCACTGGGGTGTCGTCCGAGTGGTACTGCTTGTCGCACTGGGAGGGGCCACCCCCATCGCCACCCTGTGCAAAGCTGTTGAGGGTCAGCACTCCCGCTGTTTGGCTGGTGACCGGCGGCGAGCACTCGTAGGTCTGGTAGACCTAGCCGGCCTTGCAGCATTCAGACCCGGTCGGGTCGCACTGGCCAGCCGGGGCTTGGGTACCGGTTAGGGGCGTTGATGGGTTGCACTCTCGGGCATATGTGATGGTGAAAATAGTGATACATGATACCAATAGAATGAGACCATGATTGGCTATTGGGCTAATGATGAGGTTACTCATTTTCTTTTTGCAGTACTATATTTCTTAGGATGCTTGATGGGATGAAGAAGGCTAGTAGTATGGGGTCTATATATATACAAAAATTAGTGTGTTATACTAATTTTCTTTAATTTATTAAATTTATTTTTATGCTTGGATATACTGAGGACCAAGTCAACAATGAAACGTTTCCCATGGTTGACATCACAGCTTATGCCTCTCAAAGGAAGTAAGCCTAGGCATTGGACAAAGACTTGACTTAGACTTTTGGATGTGTACGAGTCTTCTTCCTTTTATTGAAAAAGAAAAACAAAGAAACAATTATTACAGTGCAACTTGAAGAAATTTTTGAAAATTGAAGCCACAAATATATTGTTGGCTTAGTTTTCAAGGGGGCATCCTCAATTTTGTGCATCCCACTTTTGTTGATGAATATTATTGAAATGAAATTTCAGGGGTGTTTGCATGTCTGTTGCTTAGCTTATTAATTAGCTCCTTTATTCGTTTTATTGGTATATTTGTTTCTCATAGCTACAAACATATTAGAGGAAACATTCTCGCACAAGCGGTAGAGTAATCAACTTTCAAACATATTGTTGGTTTGGTTTTCAAGCTTGTATCCTCTCAATTTGTGCATTGTGCTGCTGTAGCCTGTAGAGAATATATATTGAAACGAAATTTCAGCGATGTTTGCACATCTTTTGCCTATTAGCTCGTTTATTCAATTTTCGGGTATATTTTGTTTTGCATAGCTCCAAGCATACTAATTAGAGTTGTGGAAGCCTGACTAGACACGATAGTACGATGCGAGCCCAACATGAAGTTATTGAGAGGCATACGAACTCGACACGAATATGAATAGATTTCGATTAGAAGTTGACACAATTTGACTGTTTAGTTGAAAACTTGTTATTTTTGAAGTTTGAGTAAATGTAAGCTATTTCCAAGGCTAATACTAAAAGCTAATTTGTTTCCCCAACTATAATACTAATGGATAATGGGAGTTTCTATGGTTCCCCCCCCCCCCAAAAACCAAAAAAAAGCAATTTTTAAACCCTAAATTTGTTGTAACCTTCCTTTGGCTTGTCACGGCAATCTAACAAAAATTCCTCCTTGGTGAACATAAATTTAATAGCGTTACGAAAAGTCGATGAACATAGGGCACATATGCCCTATAATCATATTTATTTGCATTAGCAAATATTTATGTTTGATGCATAACATACATTCGAATAGAATCATATAGGACTCAAATTACGAGGGACAAAAAAATATATTGCGACTTGGACTCGCCTCAAATGCTCAAGACGACTACAAGAAAAGAAAAAGCCATACTCATAGTCAGTAATTCAAAACGATAAACGTCCAGACTACACTAGTCACTAGGATCGGACCAGGCAACGTGCATCTCTCCATTCTGAGGGAACTACAGTCCACACCGAGGGTTTCCAAAACAGCCATAGATGTGGCTGGAATCCAGGGACGTTGCCATTGACTTCCTGGCCCGGCATCACTCCAACCCAGTCGGGCCGCATTGTCACACTGGGCCACGCGACCCGATTAGAGGCTTTGATGGGTTGCGGTGTTGGGCATAGATAGTATCATAGTGGTGAAAATAGTAAGAGTAATTAGTGATAATATGAGAGAGCACAATCGCCATGGGACATCACCATTATTCTCACCGGCACCGCTATTGCTATTGTTACTGCTATTACCATTGCCAACCAGTATTAGTATCAATATTAGTATTAGTATCAGTAGTAAACTAGTAATAATAATAATTATTATTATTATTATTTTTATTATTATTAATAACTCTAAAATTAAGCTTAATACAATTAGAAGTTTGTTTTACATGTGCTATTTACTTTTTCTTCGTGTATAAGCATATTTTATTCTTTTTTCTTCTTACGGGTTTTGAACTAAAAAAGTTGATTTAACGGTTGATGAAAAGTTAAAATTTTACATAATATGATTTGATCATTTGCATATAGATTAGCTTAACTATCCAAACCATCTGAAATTGAAGAATCTTTTAGGAATTTAAGTGGTATGAGAGAAATATTTTAATTGGACTATGCAAGATTCGAATTTAGCAGCAGACATTTTTTATAGAAGGAGTTATTTTCACTTCAACCGAACTTTGAACCTGATCTCTACTTCCCCTCCCAAGTTTACTACAATCCTTCTATCCCATGTAAAGTCTAAAAAAACATGGCCTATTTACCCTGGTCAAAAAATAAAATTATTAATTTGTTTAAAATTGAAGGACAAGTCTTGTTCTAGCCTAGCTATTGTTCAAGTTAGAGAAGACTTCAACTTCTCCAAGTCTTACTTCTATAGAAGCAGAGGATAGCTGTGGACTTGACTTGTTGAAACTAATGAGGAATCCGGGCCAAAAAAGGCCAAGAATAAATACTAAGTGAGTTCCCCCTTCCATCTCCGATTGTTTAATTGTAAATTAGTAATATGTCTCCGCTTACTGCCCAAGGTATGCAAAACTCTTACCTCTCATATATTGTTCATATTAAGTTATGTTATTTTAAGTATTTAGGTCTTGTGGTTGCTAAATTATTTTACCAACTGATTTTCAGCATTAAATATCTTCCTAAAATTTTTTATGTTGGTCTGATGAAAACGATCTCTCTACGTGCAGTCATGTGCGTAAAGTAAAACTGCCTATATCTGGATCTCCTCAAACCCCGCAAAAACAAGACCTAGATTAAGAGTTTTGGTTGTCGTATAATTTACATCAATTGCTTCAAAGATGAAGCTTCAAATCCCTTATATGTGAGCTGCCCTCTTGGTGATATGTGGAGTATAGGCTGGAAATGTGGCTATTGAGAATTTGACATCCACATAGCAGTACTAGTTTTTTTCTACGTTATCTTTTTTTGTTTTCAAATTAATTTCCAGAACTTGTCATCAAATCTGGAAATACAAAGACAATCTTATCAAACAAGCATTTATAATTTTATACATATAGCATCAGTAAAAAAAATTATTCTTTCTATTTTTGCTAATTTCTTAGAAAGTCTTGGAAATAAACTCTTTGCTCCGCATTTTGAATACTCGATCAGATGAACAAAATTGAACAAGGTTAACTCCATTTCAGTTCTCGCAAACAGCAGCGATAACAGAACTTAGAAGAACACTTGCAACCCCAAAAACAGATGTTCAAAACAACAGTTTGCGAGGCAGAAAAGCTCCCATTTCATGGGAACAATTTCGAAACAATTTTCCTATGATGCTGCCTTTATACTGAGTAGTCCTATCAAACACATTCAGAAAAATAGCATGCCTTGCATACAACTTTGGCGTGAACTTTCCCCTCATGATCACAAGGGGATCATTGACTTTATGCAATGCTTCGGCGAGCACATTGGGAAGACTACATCCTTCTCTCTTGACAAGAACCTGCACAAAAGGGCTCAGCAGCTCTGAAATGATTTCTGACCTGTTTATAACATCGTTGAGCAGGTCCAAGTACTTCCCAGAATTCAAACAAATCATGCACATCAAAATAGTTAATCTCAGTATTAGAACCTGGAAGCTGTTCTCCACATCAAGCCTGGAGTTCTTAATCCATTCCTTGGTGTCATGATGGCTCATAAGAAGCAACTGATGCAATGTCTGTGCCAATAAGTCATAGGCGGGACCCACAATTGAGGATGATTCACCAGCGTCAATGGTGAATATTCTAGAATCAACTTTCCAATCTACATGCATAAACCACTCAATCACAGATGACCTTGTTGCAAACAAGTGCCCTTTGAAGCCGGATACCTATACCAAAAGCCTGTCAAGAAGATAGATGAAACAACAAGGTGACATGCAATCATGCTCTTCCCTCCAGGATTTGCACAAATCAGCTAAAGCACCATGTAGATTGCAAACAGGTGAAACATTTAGTCGAGACTTTTCAGGCTTCCTTGACTCGACAGCATTGGGAGCTTCTGATTCTGGCCCCTTAACAAGGTCTTTCAACAGTAACTGCCAAGGAGAATCATTCTTGGTCTCGCTTGTTGTCTCTTTAAAAGGTTCATTAAATGTGCTACTTGATCCAAGCAAAATCACCACCACCTGCCTGACATGGGAAGATGTCAGTTCCCCGGAAACCCCTTCATCTACCACTGAGAGCATGATTTTCTTCAATATTACTTCCTTAAGCAGGCTTCTAGAACTTTCACTTTGCAGAATAGTTTCTTCGGAGGGCAGAGTCCGACCCAGAGAGAAGATATGGAGAAAGTATGGTTCCTCTAGGAGCTCAATGTAGCTCTGCAATGAAAGCAAAATATCACTTCTGTGATTCAGAAATCTGGAATCTGTCCTCAGCAATGCCACAGCTTCAAAAAGTTGAACGCGAATCCCTCTGCTAGGCATGGAGCTATGAATGGCTAAATCATAAAGAGACTTTAGAGTCTTCAAAAAATCCATGCCACTTTGAACCAACTCCATGCACCAATGCCGACGAGAAGCAGCCAATAGTTGGTACATGCTGATGCTGTCTGTCTTGCTGGTCCTTCCGGGCACATACTTCACCCATTGAGCATCAGCATACAGCAAACAGCAACTCGAATTGGGATCATCAGACTGTTTCCTCACACCAAGATACTCAAAGCAGAATTCGCCATAATGTAGGTATTGGCCAATAGTTTGTCCTTTCTGAGAGTCAAGGTACTTGAAAATGGAGAGGACATGATCTTTCCAGCGGTTCCAATAATAAGCCAATTTCTTGATTGGCATCTCATCCTTCACCAATTCATGCATCGAAGCTTCAGCAGTCTTAAGAAGAGAATCCAACATTCTTCATGCACAGAGAATCTCTCCCCTTAAGTTGTTGTGCCTTTGCAAAAATGCCAACTGTCGCGTCAACTCAGAAAACTCACAGTTTGCATTCGTCAAAAGCTGAATGTTGGTGCACAGAATTTCATAGAACAAGGGTGAACAATTATGAGCAGCAGCTTTTGCTTTCAACAAAATGTCCTCCTCTGATGGAAATTCTTTCGTGGGCCATCCATTATTACCATCTGCCCAAAGACTGCTGGCCAACACAAATGCAAAGTACAGAATAGATGCATCTTGCCAATGACCAGCTTGTCCTAATAGATCTCCCTCACGTAGGATGTTTCCAATCTGGCTCGCTATTATTGCAGCTTCGAGAAAGTCACCAAATTCTACTTCCAACGCCAAAAGTTCAGCAAAGCAGCCCAACTTCTTCAAGAATATCCACATTAATTGCGGGGAGGTAAAATCCTTGACATATTTCATCATTGCTTCCATGTTCCTCTGCTTCTGAGAACCAGTGGCACAGTTCTTGAGAAATTGTTGCTCAGTTGTACATAAATCCTTTCCTTTCCATGTAAACATGCCAAAATTTGCCTTTTGTTTCCAGCTTCGAACATAACATAAACCCCAGTCACACATCTGACAGCCAACACCCCACCCCAAGTGGCACTCCGCAGTAATAATTCGGTGTGGTTCAAAAAATTAAAATCTTAAACAAATTATGCTAATACATTTTCAGAAAATAATGGAACAGCAAGTTATAATGCTTTGTAATAGGACTTCAACTGTAAGTTCTAGACAGCACAGAAGAGACAAATTTACTGAAAGATTACTGCAGTGATAAGTACTATGCATGTATGTGGAAGCCACAATGAGCTGACTTTTCTTCCCTTGTTTTGTTTTTTTTTTTTGGGGGGGGGGGGGGTAGTACCTGCTTTTTCATAATCTTCAGCACCAAAGTAACATTGGGCTGCCATCTTGGTATTGTTAATGCTTTCATAAAGATCCGCAGCTTCTCTGAACAACTTTACAGGTTTCACCAATCTTGAGCTGCGCATGTTTTCAGCAGACAATTTGAGGCCCGTAGCCCTCACAAAGTATTTCCAGTGACAATCACCAGCTCGTTCAAAACACATTTCTGCCGCTCTGTTGTTCTGTACTTGAAGCATCTGGCAATAAAAAAAAAAGAATCAAACCCCAAGGACACCCAATAAAGTGTAAGAAAGTAGAGCCAATGATCAATTGCACAGAATGATCCTAGCAGAATCCACACACACGATTACTGAAAGCATATGAAGAGCAATCTCAGATTGGGGGGGGGGGGGAGGAGGAATCTGAGTAATTACTTCACAGACCCAAGGAAAACAGGTTCCCCGACAGAAAGTTTTGTTTGACAAAGCTGTGCGTCTCTCATAGTCATGATTGCTTAACAAGGGTTAGAAGAATGGCATGCTGCCTAATGTGATAAGCAATTTACATTTTAGAAATCTCAGCCATTTACATTTTAGAAATCTCACTAAACAGCAGTCAAATAGCAACAGCTTGAGTTATTCCAAGAAATCTCGGTAAGTAAATATTGCATCAGAACACAGAATAACCGGGCCAATATGGGAGCATAATAATGATGAGATAAACCTTTTATCCTCGTGCCCTCCAGTCCTCTGCACTGCTGGGAACTTGCATTGCTTTTACAAAGATTCCAACTCTCTAACTTGGACAACATTTAACTTCCGCCAATAGTCAAACATAGGTTTTAAAAAGCCATCTCTCTCACAAATCCATAATCTCTGCCTTGTACGAGTTATAGCCACATACAATTGCTTCAGTTCGAAGCAGAGAACATTGTGCCTCGCAGGATCGAAACTGGGTGAGGACACTGGGGTTGAGAACCCAGCCATGTTCTTCTCCATATATTCATATATCACTCTCCATTCGTTGTTCAATGATGATGATCCGAAAAAGTTGTACAACAAGACATCCTGCAATAATATATACATGGTGATTTTTGGATGGTTACTTTTTCCATAACAAAAGACCAAAAACCATTACGTAAAGATGTTGTCACAAAAACAATTGACTGTATATTGATAAATACACGAGCGAAAACTTTGGCTAAGCCATCCTACAAATTTGGCAACATCAGATTGTTTGCAACTATATAAATGGCATGTTCATGAAAGTCATAAATTTGAAACGGTCCATTCTCTGATTAATAGCGCCATTTAAGAGAACAAATGCCTTAAGATTTATATGTCTACATAAAAACTATAACTTACTTGAAACTCAAGACCTTTGCACTCAAATATCGTCAGAACAAGTGCATGACCTCTTATATGATCAGATATTTCATTCCGAGCACAATCATCTCGTACCAATATCGCTAGCTCGGACCCAAAGTTTATGGCATTCTTGCTGCTGTATCCCTGGTTATCAAAGATCTTTATGATAGCATCTCCCTTAGATCCACAATCAAGCAAAACTGGAGCTTCCCCATTCAAGAGACTACTCTCACGGTTCAAAATATCAATGGAAGAGGGAAAGAAATGACAAATAAGATCAACAACGCTCTGTGCTAAATTCAATACTCCCAAATGAGTGCGGAAATTTTGACTTAGATGAAAAAGGGGGAATATTTTTCCTTTATCTTGAACTCTGTGATTTCCATTTGTTTCTGCTCTATGCAAGAACTCCTTGTAGAACAGTCCTCTTATATCCTCGAACCTGAAATCAACCCCCCTTGCAATTGTCTGTGCCGTATCACCGGCAAAAACAAAACCATCTTCCACATTTTTACAGATATATTTGAAGAGAGCAATTTGCTTCATTGTTAAATCCTGCACTTCATCTATATAAACAAAATCCATGCTCTGACCCTCATAGCTTTCAAGTTTCAACCGCCTGTGCAGATCATTAACCAAGTCAGCCAAATCAAACTCTCCCCTGACCATTTTCATCTTTTCAAAGCACTCAAATATATTGTATATCATCTCCCTTTCCTTCTCGCACAAATTTGAAACTCGCTTCTGAGATAACTGAATGTAACTCTCACGAGGAAGCTTATGGTAATCAATGTGCCCACCTTTTATGCAAGAATTTATCTCAGTGAAGACTCTCGAGGAATCAAGACCTCTTGTGAGTGTTGAATCAAAATGAGGCCAGTAAGATATTCTAAATCTGTCGTAAGTAACCTCCTTCCTTGTCACTACATTCTTTAGAGACAGAATTCTTGAGCTTGAAGTATCCATGCTATAAGTATCCCTAATTTCCTGATATCTATCAAAAAAAGAAGCACCTACTGTTGCATCTAGCATCAGCAAGAAAATGCAAAATGTCATTATAAGAGGAAATGAGCTTGCAGAGATATCATGAAATGAATTTGGGATATCCTTGAATTCCTCATTTTCATCAATATACTTGAGATCAGCATGGGTCCACCCCTCAGCAAACTCACTGCTCACAAACCTGCGCAATGCAGTAAACGTTCATTCTTGATAAACAAAAAACCAACTCTACGCAACCATTAAAATAAAAAGATTGGAGTGAAATTCTTTAGTTGATAAACAAAAACATCAATACTGGTGCAGCTGATCAGCAAGAGTATGGGCCACAGTATTTCCAGAGGATGAAGATTAGCACTTGTTGAACATCATAACTACATCATGTCTTTCTGAGTGAAAAAGAATGGGGCTCAACAAGGTAGGCTTTGTCAACTACAGTCATTTTAGAAAAGATACCAAATAATAAGGACCATGAGAATAAAAAAAACGTAAGGACAAACAAGCAAATTTGGGAGAAATGGATGTTACTTGCGCAGCTAAAATACCATAGCATCATGTCTTTACCCAAAAATATAATGTAGTTTTATGCCAACATTGATTTGTTATAACCACTTTTGTTATGAATGCAAATGTAATGCTTCCTCATGAACCCCTACTTTATCAGTTAGTCATAAGCTACAACAACAAAAGGCTGTCCACGTAGCTATGTCATGAGCAAAAACTATAAAAGCACTGTCTATGGACCGTCGACAGCTGACTGCTCCCATAACATAGTCCCATTCCCCTTCATCCATTTACATAAATTATAGCTAACCAAGTAAAGTCGTTGAGCCTCCAAGGGTTACAAACCCATCCCAAGCACCCCTTCCCCACCCCCCACCTCCCCACAAAAAAAAGAGAGAGAAACAGCAAGAATTTCCCCTACAAAAATGGATAAAGCAATGACCAAATTTTCTGTGTGGACATCCCGTGTGTGAGTTCAGGTAAACTTGAAGTCTATAAATTGAGATTCAGTGTACAATCTGAATTTTCTTCCTTTCAATGCGTTAATTAAAAGCAGAGAAATACTGAAAGGGGAAGACAGACTAGATTCTCGAACCTTCTAAGATTAGAAACATGCTGTTTGACAGAAAAGCAAAGTCTTGGATTAACTGTAACAAAAAGCTGGTGAAGATTTCCACTAGCGCAGGCCTCTTTGCAAAGGCTGCTATTTATTGAGGCATCGCTGACTGGACAAAGCCCTTCTGAAGCCATGTGATGTAGTTGCTCTTTCTGAAACAGCTTCATTGCTAACACAGTTGTCTTACCCGTCCCAGATCGTCCCAACATAAAGCTGGTATTTTGATGGAGAACTACCTCCCGTTCTTCATCTGTCACTTCGAATGGCAAATCCAATGCTCCACCATCAGATGAAGAGAGGAGGTGATTGGCAAGGCCAGCAGACAAAGAGTAAAATTTCATTAGCAACAAGCTATCTTTCAATTTTGAATTCTCAGCATAACTTGTTCCAGCATCCACAGCATCCACAATATTTCCCAATTTCTCATTAGCATATTTGTATCGAGAAATATTAAATGACCTGTAACATCTGGGAACTTCCAACGACCTGAAAATACCCGGAACCAAGAAATAAATGACAAAACACAAACGCATACATAATTTGACTCACTGAAAACGCCATTTCAACTTCATTTATCAGTAGATCCATACATTTACCATTAGCATGTAGCTTAGTTGGTTGTCATGCGGCCTTTCTATTATGATCGCCTGCGCGACTGCACAAAATCCCTGTGGTGACAATTCACCTCGAAGAGGGTCGCACTAGCTTGGGCCTAGAACTAGGCTCAGGGTAACGGGTGTCACTTGCCAACTCATTTTTGGGGGGGGGGGGGGGATCTGTGAATCCATACGTAATCTGAAGAAGCAAGCAGCTGTTGACAAGCTCACCCATTTATTGAACTAGTACCTGACGTCAAGATATACAAGAACATCACAAGAACTTCGGCATGAAATGGCATATGGGAATACGAAACATACCCTTCAAGACATTTCGCTTTGCAACGAATCAGAAACTCATCAGTGTATGCTCCATACATGTCGTCCAGTTTTCTGACTAACTTTGGCACATCTTCCAGATGCAAAATATCCCAGACCTTGAAAACTTGAGTTGCATATCCTGCTTCTATCACTATGTCATTTGTGCAAATAATATAGTAGCCCACAATCTTGAACTGTCTAGCTGTTGGAGTATGAAAGTGGGCATTGTCCCACCTTGATAAAATTCAAAGAATATGATAGTGGGTGTTGTCCCACATTGATGAAATCAAAGGGTTTGAGCATGTATATAAGCTTGTGAGTTACTCCACCCATTGCCAATTGGTTTTGGGATGGAACCTCATTTGAGCTTATGTGCATAACTCATTGTTGAAAGCCTAATTAATATAAAAATTTAACATGGTATCAGAGCGGGTTGCTCGATATTGATTTGCCACCGTCCTCGTTTGATTAAAATTGTGAGCACGTGTTGGGCCTTATTAGTGGCCCACACGTGAGGGGGCGTGTTGGAGTATGAAAGTGGGCATTGTCCCACCTTGATAAAATTCAAAGAATATGATAGTGGATGTTGTCCCACATTGATGAAATCAAAGGGTTTGAGCATGTATATAAGCTTGTGAGTTACTCCACCCATTGCCAATTGGTTTTGGGATGGAACCTCATTTGAGCTTATGTGCATAACTCGTTGTTGAAAGCCTAATTAATATAAAAATTTAACACTAGCGATTTTCAAAGAGCTCTGACAAAATGGTTCAGATTTATACTTTTTCGGTCGCCAGCCATTTGCTAATCTCACGAGGAAGTTTAATGCAAACCTTTTGCTCCAGGTAGATGGTAGTTTTGAAAAGGATTTGACAAAATGCTCACTGAAAATTACCTGAGGAGAAAGAGCAGTTTTGATCATGCAATACTAATTATCATTAGATGAAACCCCAAGAGATTCCATGCAAATAAGCTGAATAGAAACAGAGCACTAGATTAGCGGGAAAAAAGAGAGATACAAAGGTTTGTAAAGAGGTTTAGTAAAACACACCTTCCATCGTGTACACTTGAAAATGAAACTGTCCTTATTAAGCAAATCAACAAGTTGATCCAGCTCAGTCTTGACATTTATGATGACTTGTGCAATATTCAAATCTTCGTCAGCATTGAAGAGACATTTCCGCTCTTTTGCATTTGAAATTAGAGCTTTCCAAACTGGATCAGCCTTGACAAGGGCTTTTTCATTCCCAAGCACCCAGAGACAATGTCTAGAAAGGTGTGAAACAGAATCAACAAAAGTTGGCAGTGCCTATAAAAGACAATAACTTGCAGAAGATGCCATACCTTGCTCTTGTCAAAGCAACATTAACTCTTTGAAATTCTGAGATAGACTGCATGGATCTAGCAACATTGGATCTTACAGTTGATATTATAACAACATCAGCTTCACTACCTTGAAATCCTTCAATTGTTTTCACCCTCACTGCAAAGTTGCTGCAGTTCTGGTATCTTTGTACTAGCCGCCTTTCTATCTCCATAACTTGAGCCGGATAAGCAGACATCACACTCACACTAAGCTTTTGGCTACTGCAACGCCATTCTGTGCGATGTGTAATATGAGAGGACAACTTCAATGCCTTTTTTTAGTTTGTTAAGTCCCTCCTTTCTTTGAACAAGAAAGAGTAAAATTCCCATCCCAAGAAACATATAAATCACATCACAATATGGATTCTTTCCTGGGAAAAGCTATTAGTTAACACAATTAAAATAACAGTTACTTATTAAAAAATGTTTGCCAATATGCACAAATAAATCACATATTCTCAAATACTGCTGGGCATAGCTCAATGCATGGTCATTGGCCCAAAACAGGCTAGTTCCTGGTAAAAGAAAATATTCCAATTCTAATAGTACAGAAAAAAGAGAAGCATTGAAGCTAGAGTAGCAGTAGTATTGTAGGCTAAAAAACGTGTATACGTGCCACACTGGCTAATAATCAATGTATTGTTTTGAATTAGGCACACCACACATAAAAAGAATGTAGATCTGAAGGCAGACGCACATGACAAGTATATAGTTCAGCGATATCTCAACAAAGTCTTCAGATCTTTATCAAGGATATGCAAAACTGAATAGTGATTCTAATTGAGCAATGCAAGCAAGGCTTTCCCAGTAGAATAAGCCTGTAAAATGTACCAAACTGAGAAAGTCCAAAGACAAAAGAAATCATCTGGGCTGCACACTAGGGAACAAGTGTTCTAGCATAGAGAAAATCACATGTGTGCCCGTCCTATTTAATTCAAGACACTGAAAAATGCCTGCAAGGGTTTCGACAGTGTGGTTAGGTCATTTGCCCATTCTGGAGCATCAAAAGAGCAGGAGCTAAAGGTTAAACAGTTCATCTGGACTATCAAGGCTGCCATTTGAATTTGGTGGCGTTTGGTGCATATTGGCATCTATTGCAATTTTGACATGCTCGTGTTCAATATCGTTTGCATGAGACATGAAGAAACAACTTGTGCACCAAAGATGCACAACGTATGCTACTTATTTCTTTTATTAAATTCCCAAAGCACAACAGATTCAGCAACCGCTAGAATGGATGTGGGATGACATACCTCTGTACAGATTTTGCAATATTTTAATAACAACAGCCACCTCAACCAAGTTCCTCATTTGTCCTTCATCATCAATTTCTTCTCTGCTCTGTGAAATATTTATGAAGGAATAAGGACCAAACAACTTCCCCGGAAGATATTGTTTCTCACAGCCCCTACTCCTCACATTAGGTGCATCCACAATTTGGTTAAGATAAAACTCCGAATTCGGGAAAGAACTTATAGCTGGGTGCATCCTGTATTGTATATTCAGAACATGCTTTGGCCAGTTTAACAAACCCAGCCTCTGAAACAAGCTTCTTCCGTAGCCAACGCTACTTGAGAGCTTCAGGGAAGAAGTCTTGTAAGCATATACTAATTAAAATGAAACCCAAAAAAATCATTAAAGATATATCACCAGTTCATTCACTTACATTGCTCTTCACAGTTGCAGGAAACGGGTACTCATCTCCAACGAGAATGGCATGCTTTAAGCCTGGAAGTTGTAGGGCTACTATAGACTCACACTCAGTCAATTGCAATCCTTCGTCAATAACCAGCACGTTCAATGGTTGCATTTCAGCAGCATACAACCGAAAAGAACAGTGAGCTTCACACATGACCAAAGTCGCCAGACGTAGGCAGAATTCTACAATAGAATCCTCTTTTGCAACATCTGGAAGAGGAAGTTCACCAAGAGAATCCTGAAGCATTGTCAGCAAACTTTGAATACCTTTCGCTTGAGACGATAGTTTACGCAGTTGTTTGAATTTGAAGTTATCCTGAAGCAACAAACTTCCAAAGGAATCCATCTGAGCCATGAGCAGTTGCATGTGATAGATATTCTGTTTCATCAAGAAACTTTGCGGCAAATGTGTGCAGAATATAGAAACACATCTCCTTACCCATGGTGCAGTGACCTTAAACTGATCTCTAACAGAACGAAGAAAGGGTCCATACCACAATGGACTCTGCACAGTAATTTGGTGGCCAATGTTGCATGCTCCTTTTTTCACTAAGTCTTTGCATTGGGACCTACATTTCTTGAGAATATCCAACAATGAACCAAAACAGGCTCTCCATCCACTTTGGGGATCAAGGCACTCTGCTAGCTGCTTGACCCGAAAGTCCAGGGATAAGTTCTCGCAATCGAAGGCTGTGCCAAAAGGTTTTTCATTCTCAACCAGAACTATGTTTGCAAGACTAAAACCTTCATTTAGAACTCGTTCTCGTGATTCCTTCAAAAGTGATAACACATGACTCAGAACTACTGTAATTGCAACATTCGTTGCAGCACACATCAGTGTTCTGCAGTTCCTTTGAAGGAGAATATACAACAATGTGCTAATGGTTTTAGTTTTTCCCGACCCTGGCGGACCGGATACGCATAAAATAGAAGCCTTATGATCACATTGCATGTCATGTAAAGATGCTACAACCACCTCCTTCTGACATGGACTCAGACTTGAAGATAGATGTGCATCAAATTTTGCAACCAAGCCATCGTCTTTAGTCTTCAAGCAATAACATTCACCATCTTCACTCTGTAGACCCATAAACTAAACAAACATCATTTTCACAAGCAATGAGAGGTCAAAAGAAGCTGCATTACTCTTAAAGGAAACTGTAGTCAGTATTTGTTGCATAGTTAAACAGAGGTCACCCTAAAGAATTCCTTGAAGTTCACCGGAACACATTTCATCAGAGGAACTTTTCAAGGTGTAGCTTCTTGGGCAAATTGTGTATGCTGTTACGAGGAACTATCTGTTTTCATGAGTATTATTAAACTCACTAATCAAGCAGTTTGGGAGGACTTTTTATTTTGTTTTGTAATGTAATTTGTTTCCCACCCCTTTCTACGTGACGAAGTGTGACACCGTCCCGAACAAGCTCTGATGGCCATCATCTCTCGGAAGAGTCAATCCTACGACAATAATAATTCACTCTTGACTTTTTCATCACAGCAAAAACAGGACCCACTGTGAGTTGTTGTTGTTGTACCCAGAAAGGTCATGTTTATTTTGGCAAGAATGGAGTATTACAGTGAGGTGCAAACGCAGGAGTTTAGTAGTCACAGGAAATTCCTTGAATAATAGAGGGGAAAATAGAGACAGAACCTAAACAATACTCCTCTAAAAGTAATAGCATAATTATGAGCTCCGCATCATCCATTCCCCCCCCCCCCAATTTCTGAGACAAAATGACAATATCACAGAGCAGGCTGGAACACCAAACTAGTTACATAAGCGTTGAATAATTAACCCAATCATCATAGTATACTACATGTTCATGCTATTATTATTTGAAGTTTCTAGTTTTAGACATTTCATAACAAATTCAAAGAATTTGCTGAAATACGGAATTCAAGCTATGAATGGAAAGGCCCAGACAACATAGTGCACGTACCACGGGATATCTTTGCAAGACTTTGTTAATTATCGTCAGATTCCCACGCATGTGCAATTTATTCCACATTCTTTCATATTTTGTCAGATTCAGGAAACACACAAAACAGAAGCTGTTGGCATTGTTTCTGAGATCTCTCTCACTAGAAGCCCTCACTCTGAAAGATGTAGAAGTGGTAAAACCACCAGTGTCATCCTCCAGGACGTCAACAACGTGTCCTAAGACAAACTTTTGTCCTACAGACTGTAACTCACAGACAGTTTGTGGCTTGGAATTCAGGAGGATGACAACATCGCCTGATGAAATTCTGCTCAGACCATGGCTGTCGCCATGGACACCGCTTCTCCAGTAATCAACCTTAATATCAAATAGCCATGTTCCAGTACAATGTCCTGATAAATGGCACGAAACTAGAGCTGCAAATGGAGCTCTGGTAATCATCTCCATGCTAAAGCATAGTTCAGCACGCACCTCTTCGAGTAAAGGGAACACAAACGCATCAAAGTATTCAGATATGGATCGAAAAGTGAGAGGGATTTGCTTCACCTGAAGTGCGGAATAGAAAATCAATGCAAAATCCTTTAAAGCGAAACACAGTGATGAAATATCATACATTAACAAGCATTGACCATATTTCATATTTACTGTGAAGCATCGAGAAGGAATATGAAATGATACTGTAATAGGAACAAGCATATAATAAGAAATGATATTGAAATATGCAATCAATGCAAATCATGAAGTAACAAACATACAATATGAAATGACAAGCTCAATTGCTTAACATGATACCCCAGATTTCCTATTTCCCTGCTGCTTCTTTTCTTGGTCCTAGTACTAAGGCTCTGTTCTTTTCTGCATTTGGGAGAATTTAGCTTATAACTTACAACTCCTTACAACTCCGTGTAACTTTTTACATCTCCCTACATCTTCTTTCATGTCCTTATATCTCCTTATATATTTTTTATAACATTCAACTTGTCATCTATTTTTTCCTTATATTTATAGATATAGAAATATGTATACATTTTGTATATATTACCAATATGAAAAATCTTATAACTTTTTTATGAATATAATATTTGTGTAAGCATAAAAACAAAATTTAATAATGTGAATTAACATTTGAATTTCAACATGACACATATCTGCTACTATAGAGAAAATAAGTCCACATGTTTTAAAATTATAACACAAAAATCACATTCATGTTTCAGTTTTGATGTGAATCATGTATGAAAATGGTCAAGCTGTAGGTGACGAAAATATTTCAGCTATTTCATACATAAGTTTATCCATGACAACTTGATTGCTATCATCGCTATTATTGTCCAATTGAAAATTAGATTGAATTTAATTCCAAAATGTTTATTTCAGATAGAATTTTATTTTTAGGGTTACATTCAATTTTATTGAAAAAAAATTGTTATTTTTTAAATTCACTTATACAGAGGTGAAACTAACGTTAATACCAAGAAATCACCTCAAGTGTGGAACATATTTGGTTTTATATATTTGTCGGCATGAATTTATCTTATTGTTATTTAATTGACTTGTTTTTATATTTGGTTCTATATATTTTTTATTATCCAAAATTATAGTTGTAGAAAAATAAATTTTTTTCTATAATGTTAAAATATAATTTGTTTGGTGATGTTATAAAATTTATGTCATAAATATCAGTGATACACATAATTTATTTTTATGAAATAAATTTTTCTATAATTTATATATTAAAAACCAACAATTATACATACATATTTAAAAATTATACTATATAACTTTTTAATAATTTAACAACTCCGTACATCTATTCGTACAGCTTCGTACATCTTCTTACAACTCCTTACATCTTATTACAACCTCTCAAAACTTCTTACATTTCTTTACAATTTACAGCTGCATCTCATCACAAAAATAAACATACACTAAATGCTGCTATTGTAATAATAGACTAGTACTTTGTCTGATCCGATAACTCAATCAAGAAATTCAAATAACCAGGCACTTTCACCATCACAAACATGCAACGTACTATATAACACATATTGCATTGAGGTGCCATATACAATTTATGCAGCACAATAATATTTTCTTGGTTGATTGAACAGAGAGTTGTTCATACAAATAGTAGAATATATACGCGTGAAATATGATATACTCATAAGCATTGACCACATTTCACAACCAGCATAAAGTGAACTTCGAAGGAAGGGATATGGTTTTAACTAAGCATATAACATGAGAAGATAAGCTTAACAGCTTAACAAAAGCTCCCAGATTTCCTTTTCATTGCTTCCTCTTTTCCAGGTCCTAATACTAAATGCTACAACTATACTACTAATACTTTGTATAATCTGAAACATCTATCAAGGAATTCAAATAACCATGCACTTCTACCATTATAAACGTGCAACATACTATATAGCACGTATAACATTGAGGTGCAATATACAATTCATGCAGCATAAAGATATTTTCTTGGTTAATCGAACAAAGAATGGTCCATCCGAATATTCGTGAACAGAATATAGTGTAACACAAAACATCACAATACCAAACCCAACTGATACCCTAGAGTCTTGCCTAGGGTCTCATGTATCAGACTTGCTCCTACAATTAATTAAACAACAGAAACAGCATGTTTCTGTTGAAACCTATATTTAGATGGCATTGAGTCCTACTTCCAACTCCTCTACAGTAAACAAAGTAAAGATTTTTGCATTGGTCAATAACTAGAAAGCAAGAAACAGTGCGTTTCACAATAACAGATAATAAAATTGTATCCCATTCTATATTTTGCGTGTGCAAAACAATCAAGGTAGAATTTCCTAAGTAATCGACATGCGAAGAGGGACGGACCTTGTCCTTAAATAAGTTTTCATCAAATATGTCAGCGATTGACCAAGACAGCACTTGATCATATAGCGAGGGATAGCCATTGGTATAGCTCCCAACTCTGTCCTTCTCAACTGAGCACAATTCCATAATTCCCCCTTTTCCCTGCACCAATTGTCAGCTAAACCAAGAACGCATTTGACTTTCCTTGAAAGCGAAACATAAAACCCTAAAAGTCTTCCGCAATTATGAACAGAAGAGTTCACGATGATCAAGCAAATACTAACCTAGAACGAGCGATGATATCAATCTGGGGCAATCGAAGCGAATGATGAGTTAACGAATGGAGATTAGGGAGTAAATAAACCCTAATCGAGATGAATGGAACTTGGGATTTGATTCGTTTCTGGCATTTAAAGTAGGGTTTTTCAGCCATTTAAAGCTTGATCGGTGATTTGCTTATGTCTTCTCGAAAATTGGGGTTCGTTTAGTCTTCCGAATCGAATTGAGACGATACAGATTTCGAGTGATTGATTGATTATTGTGCCCTCTGCTTGTCTACTGGACAGAGAGAGAGAGAGAGAGAGTGAAGCTTTTTTTTCCCGCCTTTTCCTATCCCTCGAGGGCTCAACCCCTATTTATTTTTGTTTTTAATAAAAAATTATAGAAAATGAATATATCCCTCCACGTTATTTCCTGATCTAATTTTTGGATCTCAACTCCTCATCTTCAAAAAAAGCTTTAAATGGCTTTAACTTCCGCACACCGTTTTAGAGAGACTGTTATTGATTATTTTTTTTAAATCGATGATAAATCTCATTTTGATTGATTTATATGCGAATTGCTGGTTTAGAATTAATTTTTTTATAAATACAGTTTGTCTCTTCATATGTAAGAGTTATATTTGCCTCTTTGTTGGAAATATTTGCATCTCCTTTTATGAGAGCTGTGTTCAACTGTTGTCTAAAACATTAGATGAAAATTGAGTTTCATATCGCTATAGTACAGTTTGTGAGATCCTCCATCAATCGTAAAGGTGCACAGTTATCAAAAATTACCCGTGACAAAATTGCCATGAATTTTGAGTTGGACGTCAGTAAAATTTGTATTAACTATTTAAAAGTTGAATTTCATACCAATGTTTTAGATTTATAATTGGTCATTAATAATTTTCATCGGACGTGTCATTGGGCATTATATTAATGAAATCGTTATATTTTATTCCAACGAAAATATTCCCCATCATCACAATTGCAAGGGTTAGTAATTAATTTAAATCACCAAATAACATATTTGTCCTAGATGCACTAGTACACATCACATAACTCTTTTCAAGGGAAAAAAAGTGAATTTAGAGATTAAAAAAGAAAACTCCAGAAAGTTAGATCATAATTTGGACACTGCCACAACTTGTGTGGGTGTAATTTTCTTTTGAAAATGACCGCTGTAGCAAAAATTCCAGTTCCATAGCAACAGTGCATTCAATTTGGCAGATGGATCAACATAATGGTATGAATTAGGCTTAGGAAGGTGAATGCCTGTTTTTTCTGCCATAAGATCAAACTAGATGAAATTTAGAAATCTGGTATATTGGTATCTCACCTTTTTTTGTTATTTTTTTTTGGGGGGTAATGTCTAAGCAGGCCCAGACGCCCAACCCATTGGGCCCTATTGCAGAGAACATCAATGGACCTCAACGGACCTAGGAAGGGAAACTGTCAAATTCAGTTATATAGGCCCACCATCCATACAAATACACACAAAACCTTATAAAAGAGGTAACATGTGTCTCCCACAGGATCGAATCCAGTTGTAAGATGTGGAATGTGGAGTTATTGCACATCGGGTAAGACATCTTCAGCATATTGATATCTCACTTGTAAACTTAGCGAAGTTTGGTTTTTTAGTTAATTTTTACAAATATTCTTTATAAAAGTTTAGAAAATTTTCACACAATTTTTTTGAATAAAAGTTTCAACTAACAAGCACACCGAACACACTGGTGTACTTATCCTACACCGTCATGAACCCCAAATATTTGTGAAAATGATAATCTAATCTTGAGCCTTTGGGCCAGTTAAGGAAAAACAACCACAGCCATATCAAAATGCTCAAAAATGTTACATCGTGCTTCCAAATATACAGCGATCTATGCGTGTATCAAATCTCAAATCAAAAGTATTACTGCAGCAGTAGCAATCCCCATTCATACGCAGCAAACTTTCTTAAGGATCCATAATCCTGATAATCATCAGAAAGTCAATCTCTAGGTGGGTTTGATCCATGCCTAATTTTTCTATGGCCTACATTGTCAAGCCAAATCATGCACTTTGAATTTTCAAAAAGCCATCCAAAGTTGACTACTAGAATTTGCAGGATTATTATAACCAACAATCACATATCAAATCATTAAACCTATCCTTTATTTTACCTTATAAATACATGTCAAGTCACCCTTCAAATCTTCAAGCATCAAAAGACACCACTAAAAAGAAAAAACCACCAAGAAAAATGACAAAGTCTGTGAGCATATTTTGCTCAGGCCTAGTGTTTCTGATAGTCTGCAGCGTGAAAACTGAAGGGCAAAATTGCAGGCCAACTGGGTACTTTAGGGCAGCCAGCCCTCCACAAGGGCAGTGCACCTCTAACTGCTGTGTAGGAGGCACAGTCTACTTCACTTTCCAATGCTCACCAACAGTGACCACTCAGACCATGGCGAACCTCACATTAAGAACCTTCCAGAAGGCCCTGGCTAAGTGCGATAACGCCTACCACTCCGACGACACTCCGGTGGTGGCCCTCTCGACCGGGTGGTACATGGGTGGGTCCCGGTGTGGGAAGGGCATTGTTGTAAATTGGAATGGAAAAAGTGTGAAAGCCAAGGTGGTGGATGAGTGTGATTCAACAAAGGGGTGTGATGCAGAGGAAGGGTATCACCCCCCTTGTGGGTATAACATTGTTGCTGCTTCTAAGGCTGTTTGGAAGGCCCTAGGGGTCCCACAGAGTCAGTGGGGCCAACTCAATATCACTTGGTCTGATGCTTGAGAAATTTGATTTTGTATTCTCCACTTCTGCTCTATCACACTTCTGCCAAAATTGCGTGTTCTGTATTACTGAAATCTATTATGCTGGTGTAATAAAACAAAACATTGATATCAGTAAAAAGCTGTGTTTTGTGTTTGATTTGAGATGGATCAATTGGACAATACTCACATGTGGACAAAATTTGTCCAATACCAGTTTATTTTAGAGTAGGATAAATTAAACAACTCTCTCAGTATGAGTTCCGCTTCCAAATTTAAATATGATCAACATGACATTTGGGGACTCGGACAATTTGAGACGGGAAACTTGTATGAATGTAGCATTTCAACATAAACCTTCATAAGGATGTCTCTTTTTTTGTTGGGGGGGGGGGGGAGCCGAGTATAATGAATTCAGGTAATAAAGTTGGATGACATTGTCAAGCATATATTTTCGTCAGTAAAAACAGATGAATTACAACATTATTTTGGAGATGGCAAGCATCCCCCATATTTACCAAAGCTTCAATGGGGAGAATGTTCATAAATAATCAAAGCTTATACACTCAAAATATGCCTATAAAGATACAAACCAGCAAAAAGGAGAGTGATCATCCCAACAACTGAAAACTGTCTAACCTATTTACAACAAATAATCTGTCTTTGCTGGTAACCTTCGGAAGAAATTCACCGGTGCAGAAGGCAACTTACTTCGGAACCTAGGATGCCGCATTATGTAAAACCCGCCTAGGAGAGCCATCATTTGGAAAGGGGTGGCATACAATGTGACTGCAGCAACCAGACAGAAGGTCAAAAATATAGTCGTGGCTCTTGGGTCCCGCCAGCTCAGCAGGGCTTGGGCTCGCTCGCCCTGACCAGCGATGTCACCCAACACGGCCTGCACCTTGGCACCTATGCTCCTGAGTCTGTCATACCGCCATCGAACTCCATCTGAGCTCTTGCTTGTAGGGAAAGTGTCAAACTCTTCATCGAGCTCATCTGGGGTGACTGAGTCTGCATATGAGATTCGAGTGTCCATATGAGGTGGGTGTCGTGGTCTGTACCGATAGTTCCACAGACCAATCAAGAACATATATAGAAACACTGTTGGCAGAATGAGTTCAGGAAAACAGACAAGCATCACAAAGAGCAGATGCACGAGGACAGTTGTGACCGGGTTTTTCCACTTGCACACATCTCCAAACCACTTTCCAACCGCAATTAGGCCTTGGAGGAGGGCAATTATGCGGTAGAAGTTGGCTTTGCTTCGCCTCATGCTCCAAAAATGTGAGTCTACATCACACATGTACTCGACAACCTCCTTCTTAAGAGGGGGCTCTGCCCGGCTAAGCCTAGATGCCAATATAATGATGGCATTGGCCCTTAGAGCATTTGTTTGTGTGATTGACAATGGCCTTGAGTAGTGCATTTTAGGGAGGAGGGGTTTCGAGTACACGAACATCAAGTTAGTCATCGATGTACAGGAAAATCGGATGGCTAGATGCAACTCGCCCATCTTCTTGACCCCAGAAGGGTGGAGAACCAATAAAGGGTATGAGTGAGTATAGACCCGCCCAGCTTCAAGGGTAGATATTCGGATGCGAATCTTCCCAATCTTTGTGTCTTTGTTACTACCAAGATGGCCGTTGTCAAACACACCAATGGTAAGAACAGTTGCAGGATCATAGACCTCCCAAGTGTATTGCTCATTGTATTTTGGGCTTAGGCTATCGATTATTGTCCTTGTTCGAACCCACTTTTGTCCGTACTTTGCCACACAAAATGTATCAGCGGTGCCTCTCCCTTCTCTAGTTTTCATAGGATGAAGCCCATCAGCATTCAGTATTCCAAGCTCAAGCACACCGATAGAGGGCTTCCATAGCTGTTTCATGCTTGGTCTTAGATCACTACTATAGTAAGTAGACTCATCGAGGACATGGTAACCACCATCAAGGCTTATTCGGGCATGTAATTTACTAGCGAATTTGACTTTCTTGTCCTGCTCTTCAACATCAGCAACACTAGGTTTGAGAAGGTTGATCCATTGGGAGGGGAAGTTCTTGTCATCAGGGCGCTTGGGAATGGAGGCCAATGGGATAATGACCTTGCCTAGGGTTTCCTCTTTGTTAGGACCCACCCGATCTTCAACTGTAAGGATTAAGTGCTCATCAAACGGCTCAGCTGCAACAAACATCATGTCCTCATTCCAAAATGGGTTTCCTGTTTGTGTTTGAGCTGGCTTGGTCCTCGAAACCTGGGTTCCAAGTTGTGCCTTGACATATACATCAGGAAACCGCCCCCTGTCAGAGACAATCAAGTCTTGGGCCTCAATCACATTGATACGGAGATACCACAGCCTTGGAGAATGGTACACTTTTGACCGGATATGAGCATAGGCAGCAGCAGAGAGATCAGCGGGAGCGATTGCATCCGAATGCCAAGCATCAGGAAATGCCTCATCTGCTTGGGTACCATACCATACAGCAAGCATCAACTCTCCCTTGGAAATCTTCTCCCCTTTTTTGTCTTCAAGTCGGTACCATTGTGAAGCCAGTGGACTATCCGGAGGCACCCTTGTTGGAACCTCGTGGAGGTCTAATCGAACAACTCCCACAAAGTCATCCTTCACTAGATCCTTATCCTTAACCTTGACCTCAAGCACATTGGTCTGAAGGCGTTCCCTGGAGAACGCAAACACCTCATTCCATTCAGGGTTGCTGTTTTTGTCAAAGTACTTTGTAACCCCTTTGTAATTCCCGACTTTAACCTCCACATAAGGATCAAGGCTGCCTGTGATATCCATGGTGGGAAGATCACGTGCTTTCACCACACGAACAAACAAGAACTGCATCTGCTCAACAAGATCAAAAGGGCCAACTGAGGAGTAGTTGTTACGTACAACCCTCCCCCCAACGATCCGTCCACCACCAAGGTTTGGGCTCAACTCTCTAAGCTTGTAATCAAGTGGCTGTGACGAAGGGCCTGAAAACTGCATAAACCTTGGCAGCTGTGCGTCAGATTTAGCACTTGATGTTGTCGAAGACACCTGAGGCTGACTTTGAGGTTGAGGCTCGGATTTGGTTCCAGATTCCTCCTTAGGAAGGTGCCAGAAGGTGTGCCTTGAACCAGACCTTCTCCTAGAAGAAGAAGTGGAAATAGAAGAGTAAGAAGACGACCTAGGAGGAGCCTCGTTTTCATGTGATCGAGTTTCTACTGGATCTGACATTGCAAAACTCTCCACATCAGAAACCGGATTGGAAGGGTTTATAGAAGGATCATCTGTCAGGAACACTTTAAGGCCAAGCTCCCCTTTAACACGAGAGAAAAGGTTGTGCTTCTCCAAAGGATAGTAGAACTCAGCAGCATCAGAGTAAGGCACAAAGGAGGAGCCATGGAGGGTGACTTTTCCTAGGGAGGCCTTCGTTCGAGTGGCCTTATTGTTGTTATAGACTTTGGCATCCAGGGTGAGGTTAGACAGGTTGTTAGGGTCAGATATGTTGAAGTAGAAGATCTCGTTCCACACGGGGTTAAGGTCCTTCTCTTTGATGCTAGTTCGGAACTTTTGATCATCGAAATGGAGCTCTACATAAGCATTTGATGAGCCTTCACCATCTTTGGCTACTAACCCATGAGCTGCTGTGACTTGTACTCCTAGCTTCAAGTTGTTCATGGCCCCTTGATGATCAAAATTTGCTACTACTTAAACAAGGCACCAAATTTGAATTTCTCCTGAAGAACAAGAAGAAAATCAGTAAGTATTGGACCAATTGAATGCCTCTCCTATCCTAATGAAGAGTGTCAAATTAATTATCCAATTTTCTATATTTGCAGTCAACTATTTTGTGAATGGTATTTCACAATGAAAGTGAGAAGCTTGTTAAGATGAAACTGAAAAGTTTGTCTTCCCCTCTTTTTTTTTGGGGGGGGGGGGGTTCTCTAACTGCACCTCAATGGTCAATTCCACACCTCAAACCAAATCCAATCCCAACGCAAATTTACAGGCCAATAATCCCATTCAAACAGCTTTAACCTTAAATTACAAAATTATAGAGAGATAATGCTAATTTTTATCCAAAAAAGGCTAATTTTTTCACCCCCAATTCCCCCCCCCCCCCAAAAAAAAAAAAGCAGAAAACACAGAACATGAGGCAAGACAAGACACACACGCTCTGTGTTTTTTTTTTTTTTTAAAGAAAAAACCTTTTTGAGACAAAGATTCAATTTTTAAAGTACAATCTTGAGGAACAAGCAGTTGAAAAAGTCAGAATCTTTAGCAATCATTTTCCCAGGGGAACAAAAAGGATCAAAAGCAGAGCAAATTCTCCAGATATAAGAATCAGGGAAATTCTGCAGATATTCTAAAAGGTGAAAAGAGAAAATCCCACATAATAAATGAAAAACCAAAATCAGAAAACAGAGACAATGATTATGAATCCTCTGTTTTCACAACTGTTATCAATATTTGAGAAAATCAATCTGATGGACTACTCCCCTGTTTTCAATCATGCCCAGAAGCAAATAAATCAAAACCCACAATCCCAAATATCAAGATAAATCAAGCAAATTATGAAAACCAGTTAAAATGAACGATTAAAGACATGGATACTCATACAAGGGTTAAATTAAATTACCTGTAAAAGAGTAAAAAAATTGATGGGGGTTTTAAAAAGCCCTGCTCAGTTCATGATCATCATCATCATCATCATCATTCTTGAAGAATTTGGGGCGTTGAATGAGTCGACTCAGGAGAAGAAGACGAGTTGTAGAACTATACAGAAGTGAACACGCAATTTCCAGGAGGAACAGCGTCTGAAATGTATGTGTCAGAGAGAGGGGGAGAGAGAGGGCGGGTCGGAGACTTTGGAATGGAAATTGTATCGTCTGTTTGTGTAGGGGAAGAAAGAGTTTACAAGTTTTCTGTTTCTTCAATTAAAAAATCCTAGTCGTTAAAAAACGTTACTTTGGAGTTCTTTTATTAATAAATATCTTTGGTTGATCAAAAAATGCTGATGTCTTTGGAGGGGCTTTTCCCCCCTTATTCCCCTTTTCAGAATTTTTAAATTTACTAATCACTTCAAAAAAAAAAAAAAATTCAAATTTAGACTTTTTCATAAAACGAATTGTATAATTTTGAGGACACAAATGATAGAGTTGAGTAATAGGTTAGATCGGATCGGATTTGTATTCGTATCGAGCTTAAAGGACTAAAATTTCTCCACTTGAACCTAATTAACTTGTATATTAAACGGGTTAAAAAATCCTACCCTGTACTTATTTAGTTTTTAAACGGATTGACCCGTTTAACATGTTTAAGATAACTATGTCAAGTTTAGTCGTCTAATTATTCATTTACGCATTTAACATTTTTAACCAATACATAATTATGTACTATTAAAAATTAAGTTTACATATCATATTAAACAATTACTCCATAGAAGTCTCCCTATTCATCATAATTCATATTTTTTTATTTTTATGTTCTTAATTACTTAATAAAAAGGTAAACAGATAAATAACAAATGAAAAAATAAATTGACTTGTATAATCCATTTAACCAAACAGGTTAACTAAGTGCTTTTTTGTGTCAAGAATCTCAACTTGAACCTAACCTATTTAGTTAAACAAGTTAAATATCTCAACTCCTTTAATTAAACGGGTTGAAAATTTATACACAGACCCACTTAACTGTATGTCGGTTGAAAATTTTAAAATTTTAATTTAATAATGTTCTTATAAATGAAACTTATATTTCAAAATCAATCTCAATTATATTGTCATTAACATAGTCGATACGCGTTTACATAAAGTTGAATTAAATTTTTTTGTCAAAAACCACAAATTCAGCACTGAAAGGACCAAACAATAATTTCACGTACGAAAAATTTAACAGTATGTACATAGGATTATGAAACTTATTTATTGACAGATTTTTTTATTTTTTTTTTACATTGTCTTTGCTACAGCAATAGTAATGATAGTAAATGCATGCATATCTACACGTTTTACAGGAGTACGACCAAGGAAGCAACCTACCTTCTAGAAAATGAAACTTAGGCTATTTTATGTAAACTATTTTCTTGTAGCATCAGAAAAGAAAAATCTACACTAATTTCTTAAACTAATTCAGGTAGCTCTTACCATGCAAGTAGATTATTCTAAATCAAATATAAATAATTGTTTTCGTTTAAAAAATAATCTGTAACATATCCTTATTCTACTATTTCTCCCGGTATGCTTTAATAAGCGTTTGATTTTTAATGGATGTGTCATGCTCGTCCACAATATCAAGGTATCGTGAAATGAAATGACTCACAAAATTATTCATTAGTTCTTTATGAAGACAGGAAAGTAATCATATATATATATATATATATGATCCAACATTTTAATTGGTTTAAGGGATCAATTATTTTTATTTATTTATTTTGGATCTTAAATCTTCCATTTTGCTGAAGTTGAGTTATTGTTAGCCCAATAAAAAGTAGATATTTCCTATCACATATTTTCTCCAATCGCAATACTCGAACCCAAGACTTTACTTAATTAAGGAGAACAAGTGTCAAACCACTTGAACCGATCTGTGTTGGTAACCACTTTTTCGTTTAATAGCATGATCTCCACTTTTATACCCTACTTAACAAAGCTTTGGATATGAAATTGGAAATTTTATAAATATGTCTTACCTAAACTAATTATATTAATCATGGGTCTTTTGTCCTACATGTACTCAAAAGTTGACCATAAAATTAATGAGATGACAACCTACCTAGCTTATCAATCAAGCTTCTTTTTCAAATGTGCTAAATACGAATTAATACCGACCAACTTTTGATAAATTGTAGTGCCTAAATTAATTGGATTTATTAGAAATATCATACGTTGGAAAGTTGTAATCAACATCATAGAGTTAGGTCATTGTTATTTATGTATCTCGTGGTAAAGGTGTATGAATAGGACATATGGCCTAGAATCTATTAGTACTAACCTTTTTTTTTTTTTTCCTTTTTTCAATCAATTTTGAGATTTTACTTTCAATTTTGATTGACTAACCTAATTAGTTCCCCTATATATAAATGTACCACTGTTTTTGTAATATTAGTGGCTTCAACGAAATAGGAAAAAAATGATACAGTAATATTAGTTTAACTAAAATAATTGACAATAATCTAGCTTATAAAATATTTCATAGCATCTAACTGTCGTCGCTTCTGAGAGTATTATAATTCCGTTTTTATAATATATGTCAGGATCAAAAAAGACATATCATTTGTTGTAATGTTACAAGTAACTAGATGTAGTATTTCCTACTTATCCACTTAAGCTTATAAAATATTTCATAGCATCTAACTGTCGTCTCTTTTGAGAGTATTACAATTTCGTTTTTATAATATATGTCAGGATCAAAAAAGACATATCATTTGTTACAATGTTACAAGTAACTAGATGTAGTATTTCCTAATTATCCACTTAACCAATTTTGTTTGCTCTTTTTCATTGATTAATTATATAGACTTTGATGATTTGAATAGTCATTTATGTCATCATCTTAATTGACTTGACTCAGTTTTGTTAATGGGATGCATGCGGCATCGTGTCCACTACTGTTGCTATCAAAGCCAACTATATTTTTGTCTGCAAAAGTTTTTTTTTTTAATTTAAAAAAACCGGCTTGCCAATACAAGTTGACTGCTTCAAGTCTTTGCCTTCTAGTGTGCTGTGTTATTTTTCCAAATGCTTTTTCTAATGTCAGAAACCATTAAATATCGAGGTTTGTCTTGTCATTATCTTTTTCGGATTGGCGAATGATGAGAGTTTTTTTTTTTTTAAATAATGAGAATATATATATATATATATATATATATATATATATATAATTAAACGAAATATTGCATAATAATTCTTAAAAAATTTTACCAACTGTGCATTTGACACCAGCAAAATCTTACATGTTCTAAAAATATATACTCTATCTTATTACAAGTATATTTTTCTTCTTAAGTGTATACATAATAAAGAATATTTCAATATATTTGTTCAATTTATATGAAGCATCTATTTTTTTAATTTTATTGAAGCATCTATTTTTTTAATTTGTTTTCAAATACTAACATGTAATACAAGCTAAGTATACAACAAATCACTGTTAATTGTTGTTGTATACTTAGCTTGTATTGCATGTTAGTATTTGAAAACAAATTAAAAAAAATAGATGCTTCAATAAAATTGCCAATAAGACAGATTTAATTAGAATGCGTTGCATTATTTGACAATATATATGCTCATGGTACTGGGTTCAGTGGCTTGTAACTCCGCCTGAATCCTGTCCGACTTTCTATTGAACCTGTCATCTGAAATTGCATATACAAAGTCTTGCTTCTTACCGTTGATGTGTCCCGTGACCTGCATTTTTGTTTTCTAAAATTTGTTCCAAATATATATCGTTCTTGTATGTCATCTTTACAAGAAGTAAATATGTCTGAATTCTAAATCCAGATCCCAAAAATTAAGTACACTAATGTTTGATCTCTCGTCTAGTCTATGTCTAAATCCAACTAAAGTGTGTGTTTAATATGCTTATAGAACATTACATCTATCATCAACTTTTGCTAACTGGTCAATCAAGAATTCCCTTTTTGGGGGGAGGGGACTAATCTTAGCCACTTGCATTTTCCAACCACTCCACAAGTTCCCTAGTCTTGTCCTTTTGCTCACGAAGAGTTTGAAGACTGTTAGGATCATATGGTGGGGGAAGATTGCACAGTCCTTCTTCTGCGGGCCCACTTACCACGCGCTCGATTTTATATGAACATTGAATCAATTATGGATTTTACAAAGAAAATACCAAGTTTAGTGAGCTTAATAGCTTCTATTGAGTTCAATGATTCATTTCGGGTGGAATTCTATATCTAATGGATTTATGAATGAATTATGGGAGGTGAGGAGAATTTTTTGACTCATAAACCATATTTATCAGACCAAGTTATTGCAATTTATGCTATTTTGAACCAAGATATATCTCTCTTGGCCTCAAACCTCTATTACTTACTCAATTCAAAATGTATCAAATGTATTTATCAAGCCAATCTAGTGTACTCGCTATTATCTTGAACCAAGCTATACATCAGCTAGTCTTAAACCCGTATCAGCAATCTATTTTAGAAAAGGCCAAAACTACTCTCCCATTGGTCACCATCAAGGCCTTTTCCTTTGTAATCTCATTTATCTCATTTTGATCTATTTTACTTTTATTTACTTTATATCAGGTTTAATTACTTTTATTAATTTAGTTTTGAAGTTATATTGAAATACCCAAGTTATGTGTACCATTTAATTACTCAATTTCTGTTACACATACTTTTGCTTACTCAATTATATGAGTAAGGATCATTTACTGACTACACATACCTACAATAACATTTATGAAACAAAGTTGAGGCCTAGTTATCGTTTGCCGTTATGCATAAGTGTTATCAAGTCAGAACATATTTATTAAGTCAGATGACATTTATAAAACAACTGACTTTTATCAAGTCAGATGATATTTTTAAAGACTCATGTTACGTCCATTGCCTGTATCTTCAGAAAGTAGAACATGTTTATCGAGTTACAACTTTTACTGAGTTTATCAATGAATCAGTTTATACAGTAATTTGCCATTTAACTTGTGACCCCGTCAGTTATCATCTATAGGGCGTCAGTCCATCATTTATCCGCGCGGCTTCAGGCCAACTCTTGATCGGATTGGCAGGAATAACACCTATGTATAGATCATATCATTGCAAGGGGTTCACATCCAGATCATAATAAGCAACTCAGTTTTATATTACTTTCATTTTCATTGTTATTACAAACTAAATGAATTGCAAAAGCGGGTACCCATCAACAGTGTTTCTACGCTCTTTTTACAATACAGGAATGCATGTACTGAGTTTTAGCTCACATTTTCGAATTGTTTTCATGTTTTTCATTTTAGGTGATGAAGTAGCACATATTTCTCCATTTAACAAGTCCTTTTAGAAGTCAACAGATGCTCATAGTGGATTCAACATAGCATGAATATTGGGATCAATTTCAGGGTCAAGTTGGGTCTATATTCAATATACTTGTACAGTATGAAGTGCGAGCTAGCACATGGTATAATTAAGTTGATTGTATTAAAGTTGAACTATTATGGACTTTGATCTTGAAGTGTTTCAGTTTAATAGATATTATGATTGTGAACATTAGTTGAAAGATTAAATGGTTTCAGTGAGCCTTGTCCTTATCAGGACGGCGGTAGCGCCTTTAATTATTAAGTCTTCCGTTGCAGTTTTCCGTGTATCATGTCATTAACATTTTGGGGGCGTTACACTGCATGCCACAATGATTTCTAATATGTATTCCGCTCATAGTTGTCTCGACTAAATGATTGATTATACATCAATTTGAGTTCAACTTAAATTTTATTGTATTGTTCATAATTAATTTGAATTTTAATTTTTCGAGGGTCATACTCATGGTCGAATGTTAATTACATTGTCGAATAGGAGTACTCTAAGATAACATGAAGAGTATGAGTAAGCAGAACATACATAGTATTGGGAAATGCCATGATATTGCTCACCTTGTCCGTGTTATTATTGCCCCACTCGACAGCAAATTTAATGGATTTGCAAAGATTCTTTAGATTGATTGGCCAATAATGCTTCAATGGAATAAGCCCTCTTGTAAAGAAATCATCATAATCTGGTTCGACAAGGAGAGTCATGGAGTCACAAGCTAGAATGTATTTCGAACTAATCGACCATGCATCTCCCTCTATGAAAATCTTGCACCTGCATGAATAGTTTTTTTTTGTTTTTAAATTTTTCAAAGAGTATGTATGTACTAACTACATATAATATTTTGTAAATTATAACATATTATCAAGATGAAATTTCTAATATATGTGGATTAAATTAAGTAGATAGTAGTTAAACTGAAGAAAACTATTATCTTGTAACAATTACATCACCTTAATTTTTGTATACCAATTTAAAGTAAGGAGAAATTTTCCAAATCCCATAAAAGCAGGACTTATACTAAAAACTATTGTTGCGGTAATTTAAAGAGAAATAGAAAATACCAAAAGTCAACACTTGTATTAGTAATGAGGTTTACAATAGGGGTGTTCAAAAATATCCATAACCAATAACCCGAACCGAAAATCCGCTACCCGATCTGAAATCTCGGGTACCCGAAGCAATATTTTTTCGGTTATTAGTTCGGGTACGGCTCGGGCATTTTGAAGATTCGGGTACCCGAAAATCCGAAACTTTTTTTAAAACTTTTTCAAAACTTTTTTTATATCATCCATTTCCTAAAGACTTTGTAAGTCAAGTATTTAGAAACTCGAAAAAGACAAGTACTTTGACTTCGTTGCATTATTTTATTTGAATGTGTTGGGCATGAATATGATGTTAACAAGCTTATGCCTTATGGAAGTGTAGATTAATTGAAATGTGAATGGTGATAAGATATCCGGTTATATTGTCATATTTTGTAATAATTTAAAGTGCAACTTGGCTCAATACAATAACTTTTTATAGCATAAATAGAAATAATTATATTATGGGTACAACAAAATTATTAGGCAAAGTAGGAAAAAATATTTTAGAAAAAATGGGTTATTGGGTAACCAAAAACCCGAACCGAAATTTTCGGGTACCCGAATTTCGGTTACCTGAAAGTTTCGGTTCGGATACGGTTCACCAATTTGCCGACCAGAAATTTCGGGTACCCGAACCGAAATCTCTTTTGGTTTGGGTACCCGAACCATGAACACCCCTAGTTTACAACATGATTAAGTTCTAATATTTATGCTTAATTGTTACGCAAAAAAAAAAAAAATCACGTTACTTAAAGGGTAAAAAAAACAACCTACGGACACAATGCTTTGACAATTTAGAATTCTTGAATTTTACCCTCACTGCCCTGAGCCAACCCTGCATATACATTGTGCTTTGACATTAGCATACATATATATATATATATATATATTTTTTTTTTTTTCTTTTGGATAATTGGGTTGAAGGTTCACCTCTAATATCTATCAAACACAGATTTATTTATTTATTTTAAGTAAGCAAAGAAATGTAGCAAACAAATCATGTTTCCAAAAAAGGCACTTGTAGTTAATAAATTTGTAGACAAACAATGAATAAGACAAAACTCATATGAGCCTCTTATGTTCACCTCTGGAGTAACCATTTATAGTACGACCAACCACATAACCTTAATTGTTGCAAATCATCATGGATATTCTGAAATGAAAAGATATAGGTATACTGTCAAATTCTATAAAGGGAAACAGAATTTACTGTTTTCACCTTGATCTCCATAACTAGATCTCCATGAGAACAAGGAGAGAGATAGAGAGAACGGGAGAGAATGAGATTTGTTTATTGATTATTCTATAAGTTGTTAGTACATGAATGAGGCCATTTTGTTTTTATATGCAAGCTTTTCCAAGAAACTCTTTCTAACAACCTCATAACTGCTTTAGAACAGAATTGCCGGCTCATCTAACTAACATGCTGAGCTGGATGTGATTGTGAGGTCTCCAACATCCCCCTCGAGCTTGGGATGAGGAGGAAACATGGTCAATGTTGCTGAGACGGTAGAATTTCAGTAAAAACATTAGCTAGCTGATACTGTGTAGGTAAGTAGCTGAGATGAAGCAATCCTTCTATGACATTATCTCTTGTAAAATGACAATCCACTTCGATGTGTTTTGTTCTTTTATGAAAAATAGGATTGCGAGCAATGTGTAGGGGCAAATTGGTTGTCACAGTTTAGAGTAACTGATTTGATGTTAGAAACTTCCAACTCTTGAAGCAAACTAACCAGCCATGTAATTTCAGATGCTACCTAAGCCATTGCCCTGTATTCAGCCTCGGTAGATGAACGGGCTACTATGCTCTGCTTCTTTGATTTCTAGCTGATAGGAGACTTGTTTAGTAACACAACATATCCTGTTACTAATCTTCTGCTCATTGGGCATGAAGTCCGATTTGAATCTGAGTAGGTAGTGAGTTGAAGTGGGTCAATGCCTCGAAGCAGAATACCTTGCCCTGAAGTTCCAGAAATGTATCTGAGTAAGTGTTCTAATTAATGCTACCATGTGAGCTGAACTAGGATGCTGCATGAATTGGCTTAGAGTTTGAACAGCAAATGAGATATCAGGTCTAGTGTTAGATAAGAAATTTAACTTACCACCAATATATGTTCTATAGGTAGTGAGATTTGTAAGAGGTGCTCCAGAATCAGCTAGGAGTTTACAATTCATTGGGAGATGGCATTGAGGCCGCCAGATTCTTTTAGCAACTCTTGGGTAAATTTTCTTTGAGTGAGGGTTACTCCATTTGGAAGATGAGATACCTCAAATCCTATGAAGTAGCTTAGTAACCCCAAATCCTTGATTCCAAATCCTACATAAAGATTATGGTTGAGAGCTTGAATCTCTTTGGGATTGGAACCAGTTTGCCAAATATCATCTACATATACAGTGACAACAGTCAGATGTTATTGAGATTGTTTGAGAAAAAGGATGCAGTCATTTTTGGACTGACTGTAACCTTGATTTTTAAGAAAATCAGCAAGTTTAGAATGTCATTGTCTTGATGTCTATTTCAAACCATACAAGGATTTTTGCAATTTGCAAACTTTGTTTTGAGGATTGGGAATACCTTCAGGCATCTTCATATACACCTCTTCATGTAAATCTCTATGCAAGAAGGCATTATTAACATTTAATTGATAGAGGGACCACTTTCGTGCTGTTGCTACTGCTATTATAGTTCTGATTGTGGTCATTTTGACCACTGGGGAAAATATTTCAGTGTAATCAATGCCCTTCTTTTGAGTGTTGCCTCTGATAACTAACCGTGTTTTATATCTTTCTAAGGATCCATATGCCTTAAGTTTTACTTTGAAAATCCATTTAGAGCTTATAGCTCTCTTGCTGGGTGGTAAATCCACCTCACACCAAGTGTTATTAGCTTGTAAAGCATCAATCTCTGTCTACATAGCCTTAATTCAATGTGGAAAATTAGCAGCTTCTCTGTATGTAGCTGGCTCATGAAGGTGATCAAGTTGTGTGATTGTCTACTGCTGAGTAGATAGCAGATTGGAAAATTGAACTAAATTACACCAATAAGAGGTTGCAAAGGTTAGAGTCTTCTGACTATATGAACACGTGTAGTCCTATAAGTAAGATGGTGGTTTTAAAGTTCTTGTAGAGCTCCTGGTAATGCATTCCTGGTAGGGATAGATGATGGTTGTAAAACTGGAGGTTGTGTGGATGATGAGGGTGAAGAAGATAAATGATTTGAGGGAGACAGGGAAGATGTGGAAGGAATTTGTTCATCAGGTGTGTTGGTTGGTTGTGGTACTAAAGTAGAAGACATAATGTCTATTTTCTATGTATTTGAGAGGAAAATATGATTGGGTAAAACTATATCTATCATAACTGTATGATTGAAGGGAAAGTAATTTTCATAAAAAACCAAATCTCTACTGTAATGTATCCTTTCAGTAATCAAGTTGTAGACCTTGTAAGCCTTCTTAGCCATAGGATACCTTAGGAATGCAAAGGCTGGGTGAGGGTTCAAATTTGGCTCTCTCATGCTTCAAGGTAGACATATAGCACAAGCATCCAAAATTTCTCAAGTGTTCATAAGTAGGTTTGGTGTTGAACAATATCTCATATGGTGTCTTGTAATCAATTGCAGAATTTGGTAGCCTATTAATCAAATATGTTGCTGTTAAAATACAATCCCCCCAAAACTTTGTAGGAGCCTTTGATTGAAACAGCAAGGCTCTAGCTAGTTCTAAAAGGTGTTCGTGCTTTCTTTCTACTATGCCATTCTATTGAGGAGTATCAACACATGAGGTTTGAAGAATAATTCCTTTTCTTTTGTAAAAAGCTAAGGCATATTGATCTCCAAGTTGTGAACCATTATCTGATTTGATAATCTATACTTGTGCATGAAACTGAGTAGTAACATAAGTAATAAAAGCTTCCAACATGGAAAAAGCACTGCTCTTGTGAGACATTGTGAAAAAGCATTGCTCTGATGCCATGTTAAATTTTAGATATCAATTGGGCCTTTAACAAATGAGTCATGCATATTAGCTCAAATGAGGTTCCAACCTAAAACCAATTGGCAATGGGTGAAATAACTCACAAACTTATATCCATACTCAAACTCTTCAATTTTATCAATATGGGATAAACCCACTTTCACATTTCAACATGCCCCTTCAGGCGTGGATTACTAACAAGGCCTAACACGTGCACACAATTTTAATCAAATGGGAACGGTGACAAATCAAGATTGAGTACCTGCTCTAATACCATATCAAATTCTGTAAACTAGAAATAGAATTTGTAGTTTTCACCTTGATCTTCATAACCAGATCTCCATGAGAACAATGAGAGAGATAGAATGAGAGAGAATGAGATTTGTTTATTGATTATTCTGTAAGTTGTTATTACATGAACGAGGTCATTTTGTTTTTATATACAAGCTTTCCCAAGAAACTCTTTCTAACAACCTGGTAGCTGCTTTAGAACAGAATTGCCAGCTCATCTAACTAACATGCTAAGCTGGCTGTGATTGTGAGGGTCTCCAACATATATATACACACTAAGTTAATAAGGTGTTTAGAGAGGCAAACATGGCAGCAGATTGACTTTCCAAATGTGAGCATTTTATTACAAATTTATTCTTGTTTAATTTATGTTTTTCACCAATGCTTCGGTCAATTATTGCGGATGATGTAGTCGGACTCAGTTTTACAAGAAGAGGTACCTAACCTTATCATTATTTCCCTTTCACCTTTGTTAAAGGAAAAAAAAACCATAACCTTAATAAAACTAGCCCTCTAGGCTCCATCTACGTTGTTGTAAGCTCTCACTAATTTTGTCCTAGTACTTTTGTATCCGAAATCTACTTGGTATCTAATTCGTCTCCCTAAAAAGACAACCCGAATTCCTTGTGAACTCAACAAGCTCCCTTGAGGTTATTGTTTCGATGAAATTCTCTAAGTTATCTATCTCCCCCTTGATACGTCTTGGACAACTTATACTGTCTTTATAGCTTTATATACCCAAGTTTCTTCACCTAATCTATAACTATTTAGGCACATAACAGGGGCCATCCATTGATAGCACCTGGCTTTATCCAAGGCAATCCAAGGACTCATGCAAGCCTTTGAGGAGTTGGGGGACTTCATTCGCCAAGACTTGGAACACCACACAAATTCGTTGAACAAAATTTCTTAATTTCTCGGCTTAATATTCTTTTTTTCCCTTTTTTGTTTGGCTCTAAAGAGCTCATTCAAAAAGGTACAACTTTTGAGCTTTTTGGAATGAACTTTCCAAAAAATAGCTTTTGTCTTACAACTTTATCACAAACACCCAATTTTACCAAATATTTTTTTCTTGGAACAGTTAATGTAAACAACTAACATAAACAGTTATTGCAAATAACCAATAGCTAATAGTTAATAGAAACAATTCACACTCAAGCCTACTATCAATTTGTCTATCAAACCTATTAGGAAAATACAATTTGTCAACCTTCAAGCCTACTATCAATTGGTCACTAACCTAGGATTACCGTACCGGGTCAAGTGAAAAAGATTTCTTATTTTGATTCGATTTTCGATTGTCCAAATTCCAAATCGAATACAACATTTTATATTAGACAATATGTATGAACATATGACATCTCTAAGCCGCCGTCATCACCATGCATATATAGGAAACATGGCAATACCTTGGGTTTTAAGAAAGACAAATTAACGAGTCACCTGGTGAACGATTTCAGCATTCCAATCCTTAGCGGAAGCGCAATCCACAAGCTTATTTCTATTGATGCCATTGTGAACATTCCCTTTCCAAAAAGCAAAGGGCTTCCTTGTTGTCCAGTTCTTCAATGAACTGCCCTCTTTCAAATCGTTCGCTAATTGTGGCCATGGTTGTACATTGACCCTTCGCCTGTAAGTCCATTCAAATTGTTTTATGACGTATTCTTTTAATTATAGGAATAAGGTAGCCAACATCGGATTATTATGCACCTCATCGTGTGTGTGAACCAAAGAGAATGGTCTACATCTAATTTCTATGCACCTTAATTAGATCAAAATAGGTGTTAGTTAGGGTCATTATGGGTTTACGGTAATATATTAGAATCATGGCTTTTCCTAAAAGCTTGTCAAACAATACAATGCATGTTTCCTATAAAACTTCAGGTTCATTGCTCTATATCTAATTTGTCATAAACTCGTAACTCAAGCAAACATGAAAAAAAGAGGTGCTTATATTAGGGTTTGGACCCTCTTTAACTGACGAAGGAAATTTTGCAAGGTAAGATTATACAAGCTAGTTTGGTAGGGTACCTTTTGAAACCAACCATATTACATAGAGTGGTAGTGAAAGATGATGACTAAAATCAAGTAATTACCAGCGCCAAAATGACCAATCAGGGAGGACGATTAATATCGAATGTAGACTCATCCCCACAATATATAGTGGAAGAATGGGGGAGCAAAGGATGAATTCTCCCCGATGTACTTTTCCCCTTTGATGAGGGTAATGTCATCGCATTGGAACATTAAATCCAGGTCAGGTAACCTCCCAGGGTACAACTTTAGGAGTTGCAAAATGCCCCAAAGTGTAAAGGTATCCCTATTTTGGTGGGACTTGATCTATTGCTAGCTTGACATAAGCCGTCCCATTTAAATGACCAATCTAAAATGGGCTTGTTCCTTCAAGACTTCTACCATCTGTTGCTTGATTCCCTTCTCTTTCCATATCTTCAAGTCCTCATGGATCCACCGAAAGAACTCTGGATAGGTCCGATTTGAGGGGAAATTGAGGTCGGGTTTGACTTGGGGTGGGTAGTTTGTGGGGCAAGTTATATATGGTCATGTTGCCTGAAGTGCAGTTTAGGATGAACTCTTCTCCTGTTGGGTGGTTTATTGAGCACTTGTTGTACAACATTGGAATCGTGACTTGCATGCAGCTGCCTGCAACGGACTGGGGTAAAATGGATGAACAATGTATATATGCATTAGTTATGCATTTAATAAAAATATTATACACGTGATCATATATATACATAGACTGTGTGTATGTTCCTAGCTACTCATTTTCACAATAGTACTAAACACACAAAACATTGATAAGGGAGCACCATTAGACATGACAGTTATTCTTGTATTCAAATCGAATGACCCGAACACACGCTCAACTTGACATCTAAAACGGTGGATGCAAAATTGACTTGAAATTGAAATTGATGCAACCATTTTTTTCGCAAAGTTATTTTTCTTTGCAAAACAAGCTCATTGGACCAGAAAATTTAGTGATCCCAAGTTAACCAGAACTGAAAATGACCCGACCGAAAACTGAACTGAATATTTAGTTGAGCTAAACGCGATCCAACCCAAATTAACCCGACACGTAACAATACCGAATGACCATTTGTCAAGTCCATGCGCCGTGCGTGCTTAATATTTAATAATCATATTGTACCATCGAGACTTACAAGAATGGTTTAGGTGACAACAAGAAGAACCAGAAAGAAAGAGGCTTTGGCTCCAAGTGAAGAAGAAGATGAAGATGAAACAAAACAAAGATTTGGTGTCCAATTCATCCAAAAATTCCATAATTTTTTCTTTACATATGAACCTTCACTCGTTGTATTAGAAGCAACAGCATTTGATTCTTCCATCTTTCTCCTCTTGTCTCTTTCTCCAGCAAAGCATGATTTAAGTTTTGGAAAAATATATTGCTATTAAATTCTTTTAATTTTTGTGTAATTTGTTGTGATTTCTTTCTGATATGGTCAAATGCTACGAATAATAATTAAATTTACGATCTACCATTAATAATTAATTTTGTTAGTATAGTATTGTTTTATTGTTTTATTAATTCCTTTAACGTACTTTTTACAATCTTTACTGTGTCATTCACGAGTTACAAGCACTAAAAGCATTTAATAACCGTTATTTGAACTTATATTTTTGGATTTAGTATTTGTAGCTTTTGGTCTTTTTTGACTAGTGTTGCTCTATTGCTTTATAACATGTTGCAACGGTTTGCACTCAGAAAAAGAAAAAAAAGAAAAAAGGGGAAATCATGGATTTAATTCATTGATAACACATCCATACGTACATAACTAAAAACTTGCAAGGAGGGAACTGTTAGCTTTTAGGTACCAGATATCCGAAATTTGCTGTATTAATTTTTATGACTTGATATTTTTGGGTTTATTTTTAAGTACCCTCAATAATGAATATCTTGTAATTCAGTAATAAAATTACAAAAATACCCTTAATATTGTCGTTTTTGTTTTTTTCTTTTAAAGTAAAACCCCCAAAAACTATCTTTCAGTTATTGGATACTCTATCAGTGGTATTATGGGTACTTAAAAGGGAGGGATTTGGGTTTTTGCTTTAAAAGAAAAAACAAAAAATGACAATAGTAAGTTGTAATTTCAGGACTGAATTATAAGAAATTCATAAGTGATAGTACTTAGAAATAAACTCAAGTATCAGGGTCATAAAAATTAATACATCAAATCTCGAGATACTTAAAAGTCAATAGTTCACAAGGATATATCCCTAGCCGAAGCTACTCAACTGCTAAAGGGATAACTCTACCGAAATGATAATTAGTTGTATCTCCACCTCTCTTAACATGAAACCAATGACAAAATATAAAATTGCCGCCAATGAACAATAGTTCATTGTACAAGTGAAACAAGGTGTCAAATATGGACCTACGCACGTAACTAACTTACAGAATTTTTATGAGAACGTCCCACTTTAAGACATAAGTAAACAAATAGTTAAACTGTTTAAGGAAACAACAAAAATTCAAAACCGAACTAAAAATAACCATTAAAATATTACAGTTGAAACAAGAGTATATTATACAAGTATCGTTCAAAAGCAAAAGGTATTCTATAGGTACATTATATATATATACCAACGTACCAGCATATGAGCTAATTAATCAACAAAGCTCCCCTCCGTTTGCACCACTTAAAAAATAGATTAACAAAGCTAAATGAAATTATAATTATAGCAATTCATTGGGATAAAATCAAGGCCTATTGATCCCTTTGGACTTCAAGGATTCAAGTTAGCCCAGTACTCATCCTCCCACATCTCTACTTGCCTAGTCAAATTATCCCTCTTGTCGACAAATTCTCGAAGGCTTGGGGGATCGTAAGGAGGGGGCATACCACAAGGAACTCTATCACTAGGAGATTTTTCCAAGCCCTCCTCCATGAATTTTCTCCAAACACCTTCTTCTTGGCACGCCACTGTCTCGGGGCATAGTTCCACTGCGTTCGGAGGAATCTGGGGTTTAAATTTCAACAGCTTTGCGTATTCATTTAATAGATGAAACATGTAATCGTACACCATTTCCATCTTCGTGTCCTCGAGAATGTATCTACTCCCAGCTCGCCCGATTTCTCGCGCCTGTTTAATCATTCAATATTGATTGAGAAAGTGAGGAACCAATTCTTGTGGTATGTACGCATTAAGAGACATTTTGTGGTGATAAAACATGATGTAGCTCGGCATGTAATGAATAGGATTAGTGTAAGAAGGTCAATTAGATACCTTATCAGTGTGATTGTTGCCCCATTCGACAGCAAATTTAAGAGATTTGCACGTATCATTGTCCCTAATGGGCCAATAGTGGACCGTAGGTAACATCGCCCTAGAGAAGAACTCATGGTACTTGGGCTGCACTTGTAGTGTCATGGAGTCGCATCCCATAATGTATTTATGACTTACTGACCATGCCCATCCTTCAATGTAAATCTTGTACCTGTGGGTGCACTGATCCCCGATATTTGATTCCTTATATCCCTCATTTCGTTGTTTCTCCCAATTCTGCAACATGGAAATGTTTGAGTTTGTACGTTGAAATTAAATGTATCTACTTAAAGCTGTCGTTTTTCAAGTGCAAAATGCATAAGATCATGTATGTACGATAAGTCATTGTGGCACGCTTGATAACAAGCAATATGCAGATTTGTCTGATAATATGACGTTATTTCACAATAACTTTTTGCTTGTTAGTATGGATTTAGATAAACTAGTATTTTTAAGTATACGATTGATCTGAAAGCAAAATTTATCCCATAATTTAAAATACCTGGACATAGAGGCGAGTATTCCAATCAGTGTCGTTAGAAACATTGCATTTGAGAAGTTCATGCCTCAAGGGACAAACGTTGGGGTTACCCCTCCAAAAAGCGTAGGGTACCCTATCCTCCCATTCTATCTTTTTATTGCCTTCTAGTATTTCCCTTGATGATTCTCTCCATGGCTTCTGGTTTGTCTCTGCCCTATACAAACATCAGTAAAAAGATATTATACATCTATTAAATTTGGTATTTATGAGTCTTTTTTGCGGGTTTTACTTTTTCACATACATGTAGAAAGAAAAAAAAAATCTTATGACAAAAAAAATTCCACATTAAAGATCATTGTCACGTGGGAATCGGATGCAAAAAGTTGGAATTTTTGTACTTCAAAATACTTGTCAATGCTCCAAATGCTGAAGACATTTATGTGATGTTTCGTTGAATGTCATGTAATACAATAAGATTTGTAATGAGATTATGGTTATGTAGTTTGTGGTCATCATTATTATAAGGTACGTAGTTGTTATTGCAATACTCACATACAACCAAATAAGGTAATGAAAACACAATTACAATAATACTAATATTAAAAGGTTATTTAAATCCAACCAAATATTACCGTAGTTTATTTTCAGTAGGACATGGGTTACTTTGTATTGTATTTTTCATACAATTTTAGATAATATTGCATCTAAAACAATACAAAACCATAACATTCAAATTGCTTGCATCACCTAAAAGTTACAATATAAAATGATCGCATAACACTGATTACGAATATCCTCAAAATTCCAAATATTGAATCCATTTTTGAAGTTCGGATTGCTCCCGTAACATATCTTCCAACTTGATGGCTTTTGATACTTGACTTATTGGCTTATGGCTAAAAGTCTAACCCACACGTCACCCCTACATCCCCCCCCCCCCCCAAAACAAGAAAACCCCCCAAAAAAGGGAAAGATGAACTGCATTTTAAGTAATGGCTTTAGCTTAGCTCAATTGTCCACCCAATTTCAGGTCAAATCCATGTCCATCAAGTGGTTCGTATGAGATAACCCACCAATTAATGGACCGAAAAGAGCCGGTCAATCAGGCCGAATAATTTGGTACAACTCAAATAAATTTAATTGTCAACAAATCCAACCAGCATAATTTCTCATTTCAGTTTACCTCGCTAGTTAACTCATTCAAATCAGGGTGCAATCGGTTTGCATTTTTCTTTTTGGGGCGGGGGGGAAGAGACGTGTAAGAGTCATTAAATTTGAAAGTTATATCGGACTTAGACTAAATTAATTGGCCCTAGTAGCCCCTACACTATAAGAAGAATCGGACCTTCTTAGCCTTAGAAGGACGGGAATTGAAGAAAGTAAATTAGCCAATTTGTACGTTACTTGATTGACTTCTCTATAACCACGAGATATCAACGTCACCCACTCATCCTATGCATAATCCTTAGGGGGGAACTGTAAAGATCGAAACCTTACAAGAACTAACAAGAATAACAACAATAATTTTTATTGTAGATCACATTTCTGTAGGATGTGAAAAAATTCATATATAAATAATTTTATCCATATAAATATTCCTACTATAAATAAAATAGACCGATTCTTAGACAAGTAAATAAAGAAGAGAAGAGGGAGAATTCATAAGCTTACCAGCCCCAGTAGGACCAATCAGGGAAGACAACGTCCAGGCTCTGAGGATCCGAGCAATACCTAAACAAAGGTGGTGGGCCTGAATTGGGCTTGCTGAAATTCTTTGATGGAATCACGGGCCTATCATCACAATCAAACATGAGCTCCAGATCAGGCAATCTGCCTGGGTGCCACCTTAGAAGTTGTAGGATCCCCCACAGGGTAAACTTGTCTCTGGTCTCAATAGACTTCCTGTACTTCTCTACATACACCTTACCACCTAGGATCACTACCCTAAAGTGGGCCGTCCTCCGCGCATCCTCCACCATTTGCCTTGTGACGCCTGTCTCCTGCCACGGCCGTAGATCTTCGTGGATCCATCGGAAGTAGTCCGGGCACGTCGATGGACGGCTTGGATCGGTTGGGCTGTGGTGGGTTGGGTAGTTGTCAGGGCATGTTTGGCTCGTGTCCTTTGTGGTGCACGTTAGAGGTGAAAGGGCTTCACGAGAAGCTGAAAGTGTCAATTTTTGCCATGCCATGCTCGAATACGTTGGCTACATAAAGAACGGAAAACCCGGGGAAAAAAAGGGAAGGAAAAAAGACGTCAATTAATATATAATCATTAAAACAACTGCAAGATATACAGCTCAAGTTAAGCTTCTCAAGCTCAACTTATTTTTAAGCATATATAATAAATTACCATGTAATTTAGTAAGTCAATTTTCATTTTTGATTTTTTAAATTTTTAATATAGATAAAAATTAAAATATTAAGTAAAAATACGAAGTTCCTGACGTCCACCCCATTAGTCACTCCATTGACTCTCTTTGTCTCAATTTGTCTTTCATCTAATTTGGCTTTACATGTCCACATATTTGATTGGTATGATATGGACAAAATAAATTTGGATGGAAAAGGATAAATACAAAATTATTGTGGGTGAAAAAAAATCAATTTAAGGCGCTTGGATCTAATCTGATATGATCGAATATATCAGATTTTCAGATCCGAAACTTGAACAGATTCGAATTTTCAATTTTCAATTTAGTCCCTTACATACCATCCCTATTGAAGGGGTGGGGTTAATTAGGGGGAGAAAATCTATGTAGTTATGATCAAAGAACTGGTAATAATGGGAAACAAGAAAGCCTACTGGATTCAAGATCATGATGATGATGATGATGATGATGTTAAGATCAAAATATTGATCAAAAGATACCATGCATACTTAATCATGCATTGAAAAGAAACTACAGGGAACTCAATCAAGAGAGGGGGGGGGGGAGAGAGAGAGAGAGAGACTTACAAGATAAGACCAGCGTGTAGCAACAAGAGTGCAGATGAAGAGGAGAACCATAAAGAAGGCTGCTTTGGCTGCAGAAAACAGGTACTTATCCTCTGTAAAACTCCTCCATGGTCGAGACGACGACGACGACGACGAAGGAGAAGAAGCTTCTTTCATCTCTCTCTCAGTCTCTCTCCCCCCTTCTCTCTCTCTCTCTCTCTCTCTTTCTCTTTTTCTCTCTGTCTAGGAAGCTTAGCTAGCTATATGATTAATCATCGTTATTAGCAATTTCTGGCATGAACTGATCATTAGTGATATATAATCTAATTTTGTCAGATTTAATTAATCCGTAACATGGGAAACTGTGGAACTTGCTTAATTACAATTGTTTGTTATTTTACCTGTTAGAGTATATGCTTATTTGTGGACCTTCAATTATTAGTAAATTTTTCTAAGTATAGGCATCGATCAAATTAAATATATAAAAATAAGACATCGACAGAAAGTACATAAAAGTCAAAAGTTTCAACATACAGATTAAGTGTTGTACAAATAATACATATTTCAAGTTGTATTTTGATCATATTTTGGTAAAGTCGAATCATAACCTAAATACTCTTCAAGTTGGGAAAATCCACATTGTTCTAACCAAGTCTAGTTACATGATGGCGCAATCTATCTAAACGGTTCAAAGTCCTCTTTTGTTGCTTCTCTCCCTCTCTCTCTCTCTCTCTCTCTTGGGGGTTTAAGTTGAAGTACCTTGAGCATCAAGATCTCCCATGGCAACCCAGTTGTCAACCTTCCTCCTAACCCTATCTTGGTTATCAAGAAATTCCTGAATGACTCGGGGATCTTGAGGAGGCGGCAAAATGCAAGGGTTTCTCTTAGAAGGAGCCATGACCATGCTATCCAATCTGAACTGTCTTTGAAGGCCTTGTTCTGAGCAAGCCATGATCTCTGAGCAAGTCTGAGTGGCTCCTGGGGGAACTGTGGGTTTGTACTTCAATAGCTTTCCATACTCATTTAGCAGATGAAACATGTAGTCATATACATTTTCCATCTCGAGCTCTCGTTGCACAAATTCACTCCCTGCTTTTCCTATCTCTTGTGCCTGCATTTTCGCAAGAAATAGTGACGAAATTAGTCAATTAGAAGTGTATCACTGTTAGAGCTGATGAAACAAATGCATGTGTTTGATTTAAAATAACTTGAATCGATATTGAGCATACTTGAAGGAAAAATGAGGTAATCTGATTTTCATGTGGAAATCTAAGCCAACCCAATTAGAGATTCGCATGATTGATGTTTATTGCATATGTTTATAGATATATTGACATGTACCTCCCTCGAGTTTCTTCGTATTAATTTGTAGCTCCTCATCTTTGATTAAGATATCTTACTCATGTTTAAGTGTTTTTTAACCGAAGGAGCAGACTTAAAGCATACTTGATCACTCGCACTAAATAACCCAAAACCAAGGCAGCCCATGATTCAAAATAGGAAGCCCAATTCTGTTCAAACCCAAATTAAGTCAACCAGAACGGCACTGACAGACACATTTCTCTAACCTATATATGAACTTCAACGTTTTCTCAATGAGCAAGTTGGATAAATTAGACTGGTAATTTAACACGATCCAACTCAAATCCAATGTGGGCGAACCATTTATCTAACTCAATCTTCAAGCAAAAGAACCAAAAAAAAAAATAAAAAAAATCTGGACGTACCTTTTCAATATGCTTGTTGCCCCAATCAACAGCGTACTTGATGGATTTGCATATGTTGGTAGGATCAGGATTAATAGGCCAATAATGCTTCAAGGGCTCCAAGCTTCTTGTGAAGAACTCATACCACCTTGGGGTTACAACGAGCGCCATGGAGTCGCAAGCTAGGATGTATTTCTCACTTACTGACCATGCTATTCCCTCTATATAGAGCTTGTACCTTCACCATGGAAACGTCATTGAGATAAAGTCGCAAGAAATTAAAAGAACTTGGAAAGTAACAAAGCGAATACTAAAACACTTGTTGTATGTGTGGATCTATGTAGGACTTATATCGTAGTCCTGTGACCTCCTGCATCATAGTCCTTGAACATATGACAGTACGTCATTTTTTTTGTATGTGAGAATAGGTGAAAATGCTAACTTTGGGGATTAAAAAACGGAGGAAGGTTTGGGGGAGGGGGCGAATCATAATCTTGAAATTACGTTATTGTAGGTGGATAGCAGTTAAATTAACAAATATAGTATCTAAATAAGAACAACTCTTAAAATACACAAACCTATATGTACATTGTTCTGCTAGATTTGATGACTTGAACCCTAGTTTAGTTTCACGGTCCCAATTCTGAAAATCCCAGATCATCCAGTCAGTGTATATTCTCCTAGCACAACAACTAATTAAACAAAAGTATTTCAAAATTGGTTTTATTCAATAAATTACCTGACCAACAATCTGGGCATTCCATTTCTCAATAGAATTGCACTCTCTGAGTTTCATTCTGTCACCCATGAATAGATTCCCTCTCCAGAAGGCAAAGGTCGACCTCTTCATCCATGGAACTTTCTTGTTCCCTTCTGCTAAATCCTTCTTGAACTCATTCCACCCTTTTATATTGATCTCTGGCCTGCAAGAACAATCTAGAAAGTTTAGTTATATATGCGACCTTACCCTTTTCCTAACAGACCAGATTATGTACATACGCATCTTACCAGCCCCAATATGACCAGTCAGGAAAGGCTATGTCCAATGTATATTCGTCTCCACAGAAATGGAACATCGGAGGAGCGTTTGCCAGCTCTGGTCCCGCGTAGTTAGTCTTGTTAATGACGGGTACATCCCCTGCCTCGAACATGATATCCAAGTCCGGAAGCCTACCAGGGTAAAGCCTAAGGAGTTGCAGAACACCCCAGATGGTGAAAACATCTCTTGTTTGGTAGACACCATGGAACTTTTCCCAATAGACTTTGCCATCAACTACAACTAGTCTGAAATATGCTTGGGGTCTGGCAGCTTCGACCATTTCTCTAGTGATCCCTTTCTCTCTCCACGGACGTAGGTCCTCATGGATCCATTTGAAGTAGTCAGGGCATGTTCGAGTTGATGGGTCTGTGACCTCGAATGTGGTTGGATAGTCGGTAGGGCATGTCTGAGTCTGGTTGATCTCTGTGACACATTGTATGGGATATTCTGTTTTTGTTGGAATGGTATGTTGGGACTTTGGGGGCGCATTTTGGATCTGTGTGGTGCCTCCTAAAGAAGGCTGCAAAAGGTAAAAATTATAAATTCGTGCGTGTTGATTACCATGCCGAATTTGTAAAACTGACTAGTACTCAATATCTAACTCGAACAAACCTGATCGGTCGAAAAAAGCATCAAATTTCACCAAAAGAGATTAGAGACAAGTTGCGACTAACGATGTTTTTTACTCGATTATTATTTGCCGAAAGGCAAAATTCATAAGACAAGACTCAAACAGCAAAGGTAAGAAGACATCTAAAAAAAAGACCACACTACTCTTCCAGCCCCTAAAACACTATTACGTCCCCTATGTCCTCACAAAGGCAACCACCACCCTCACCTCTAATTATTCCAAGAATAAAAGTACAAAACTAAGATGTACGCTTGAAGTGAAGAAGAAGCAATGTGGAGGGCGAATAGCCAACGTGACCACGTATATAAGTATATTTGTTATTGGATCGACAGTAACTCGATTTCAGTGACATGGAGGATCTTAGATCCAAAAAAACATTCATATACCGAGTAGCGATCAAGGCAACATGACAAGGGGAAAAACCATTCTATCAACTTGGTTCTAGCAGCCCTTGAGTGAATTTTTTTAAAAATTTTTTATATAGAAGTTGAAATCTCATATAGTCTATTTATTTTTTCTTTTCTTAAGAATGTTTCCCATGCTTTTCGGTAATTTCTTCATGTATTAATATATGTATATTTTTGAGATATCCCAAAATATTTCCAGAGTTTCTATAGTTATATAAATAATCAACTTTTTTTCTTTTTGTGCCCCTAATTATAATTTACGACATGGAGAGGGTCAAATTAATATACATGGCTAAGACTTGGAGACGTAATCATTTTCTTTTTTCTCCATGGCATGTACTAGCTAATATTCATCCAATCACCTCCATTGTCTCACAAATTTACGTAATTTAGGCCACAATTTGGAGCTGCACGAAGTCCAAGGACTTGACTTGGAAGACGATGCCATAGCTTAGTAATCAATGCTTGAGAATTGTAGAAGTTGATTAATCGCTCCAAGTTTTAAAAATCCAAGGGTGGAATTGTCAATGATAGTTTTTGTTTTTTCTAACCAAGTTCTTAATCTGTGTGTTCTCTCAAACTATGCAAATTATATTAAAGATAGGGCATCAACATAGATTGGTTCAAGTAGTTTGACACTCGTTCCTCTTAAGTAAGGTCTCGGGTTTAAGTTTTGTGAATAGAGAAAATCTATGATGGGAGAGCTTTATCCCTTATTGGGCCAACAGTAGCTCGACTCTAATAAAATAAAGGATTCAAGACCCAAAAAAAAAGACGGAGATAGTAACATATATATTTTGGTTAAATTAAATCACATGAAAATTTTACCAACGTAGGTTAGTTCAAGTAGTTTGACATTTGTTCCTCTTAAGTAAGGTCTCGGACTCAAGTATCGTGAATGAAAAAAATCTGTAATAGGATAGCTCTGCCTTTTATTGGGTCAATATTCGCTCAACTTCAATAAAACGTAGGGTACAAGATCCCAAAAAAAAATCACATGAAAATTTTGCTGTTTTGTACCAACTTTTTTGCCTTCGATAGAGCACAAGGGGCTAATTCATACTGGATTCATGATGGCATCATACGATCAAGATATTGATCAAAACACACCAAGCATACCCAATGATGCTTTTTTCCTCAAAAAAAAAAAAAAAAAAGGTACGTACTAGCTAGGAACTCAATCAAGCTAGAATGAGAGAGAGAGAGAGAGAGAGAGGGACTCACAAGAGAAGACCAGCGAGTAGCAAGGAAGGTGCAGACGAAGAGGACAACCATAAGAAAAGAGGCTTTGGTTGCAGAAAACAAATACTTATCCTTTGCAAAACTCATCCGGGATTGCGACGACGACGAAGAAGAAGAAGGTGACTCTTCCATCTTTCTCTTTCTCTCTCTAGGAAGGCAAGCTCGACATACGATTAATCTGATTTTGTCTGATTTAATTAATTCCTAGCTACCATGTGGAACCTGCGTAATAATTGACTCCCTCTGGTACAACGATCAACGAGTAGCAATTTTTTTACATGGAGCATTTGATTTTTCTTTTTCTTTCGGCTATTTTTGCAGGGGATGCGTTGAGGGGGGGGGGGCAAGAACAAGATAAAGACAGAGAAACTAAGAACAGTGATACTGACGTTACACGTTGTAAACATTGTGGGAAAAATCGAGTACGTATTTTCCTTTTCAATTACTCATATTATATGTATGCATCATATATGTACATAAGAAGGAAGGGGGGGGGGGGGCATGGTTATGATCTATGGACATGTTTTGTTGATGAAGACGCAAAACTCTACCTCAGCTCTTGCATCGAAATATTTGTCTATTATATTTTAAGAGAAGGAAGTCGAGCCGCAGATTGGTCGTCAAATTTGATCTTTCTATCTCTGTTTCTATGTTGTGGTTCTCTATTCCTTGTACCTCATTTCTCTCTATCTACATTAAGAATAATGTAGGTAAAATTCTTGAAAGAAGACGAGAAGTGCTACCTAATTATTGTTTAAAAAAATGAACATGTCTTGCTTGAAAGTTACATCTGCTAGGGAGCAAATATTTAATATTATATTCACCAACAAATTAATTTTTCAGTGGAAGTATTCGCCAGCAAATTTCATACACAACAAATGATTATTTTACAAATCCAATTTTTTCTATATTTTTTTATTACATGAACTAGCGGGCAATATTTAATATATATTCACCTTCAAACTTAAAAGAGATTAGTGCAATTGATTTGTTTTATTAGCTAGTCTACATTATATTGCAATTACCACAGATTTAGCCTGGGGATTTGGGAACCCCATGTGCCAAGGCATAGTTGTGGACGACCTGTGCTCCATAATTTAAAATTAAAAGATTTTACCTCCATTAGCTCAGAGATAACTCATAAACATTGTTTTATTAATAATTGAAAAAATTAATGAGGTCTTAGTCTAATAAGTAAGGATTGAGGTCTAGGCATATTAGAGCATTCCCAACCTGAGTTCCTAAAATTAGAACTCAGGCGTGTCACATCGTCAAAAGTTTCACATTTCTGAAACTTGCATTCCATCACTTTCCCAACCAATGAAACTCCAATTTAAATTGCGCAATAAAATATTTAATATGGATCCACTTTATAACATATTTTTTTTAAATATCTAAATAATATTTTTTATTAAGAAAATAAAAGAAAAATAATTAAAAAATTAAATAAGGACAAAAAAAGCGGGAATGGAGGGAGGAACGGGCAGGCATGCTGCCACGCATCCCCCCCCCAAAAAAATTTCCCCATGGCTGGCAGCCACTTGCCTCCACACGTGGAACAAGCGGGGCCCATTTGCCCCTATGCGTTCCCCGCGTTGGGAGTGCTCTTAGATCTCATATTCGAGTTCTCCTTTTCTTATTATGTTGTAATTGAATTGTATTACTCTTTGTGACTCCTACAAAACCCAAAAGAAAATAATAATCGGAAAAAAGATAAGCATTGTTTGATTGGCCAATGAGATCAAAAGGACTAGTAAATTAGCAATGTTTAATTATTGATATATGTTCTCAATGTTTGGACCCTTCTAAAAGTTTCTTCTAATTAATTAATTGTAAGTACCAAGCTGTTGGTTATTAACTTGATAATTGATCTTCAAGAGGGACAAATATCCACTGCTCTAACCAAGTCTACTTACATGACGACACAACTCTAACTACCTAAATGGTATAAAGTCCTTTTCTTCTCCTTTTTTCCCCCTTTTCTTTTTGTGCTTAAATTATTTTTCTTCTCCCTGTGAACCCTTGGTATGAGCATTGACATATAACCTCCTCTTAACACCCTCCCAGCCCCTCCCCCTCGCCTTTTCAACATGAATTTGTGAATTGAGTTCTCCGCATGTACACATTCCTCGTTTTTCTTCGCCTACTTTCCCTGTTTTTTTTCATGGGTGTCTTAAGTTGAAGTATCTTGAGCACCAAGATTTCCCAAGGCAACCCAATTGCCAACTTTCCTCCTAACCCTATCTTGCTTATCAATATATTCCTGAATGGCTTGTGGGTGCTGAGGAGGAGGCAAACTGCAAGGGTTTCTCTTAGAAGGAGCCATGACCATGCTATCCAATCTAAACTGTCTCTGAAGGCCTTCCTGTGGGCAAGCCATGATCTCTGAGCACGTCTGAGTGGCTCCTGGGGGAACTGTGGGTTTGTATCTCAGTAGCTTTCCATACTCATTTAGCAAATGAAACATGTAGTCATATACATTCTCCATCTCGAGCTCTTGCTGCACAAATTTGCTCCCTGCTTTTCCTATCTTTTGTGCCTGTATTTTTTGTATTATAAACATATAAGGAGTCAATAATTAGTTCATTGGTCTGGTCCTATAATGCACATTATGACATAACTGACTCATAATTAATTAACACAATCCCATTGAACCCCAACTTGTATGTACCTTTTCGTTGTGCTTGTTGCCCCAATCAATAGCGTATTTGATCGATTTGCACAAGTTCTTAGGGTCAGGATTAATTGGCCAATAATGCTTCAAGGGTTGCAAGCTTCTTGTGAAGAACTCATACCACCTTGGAGTCACAAGGAGAGCCATGGAGTCGCACGCTAGAATGTATTTCTCACTTACCGACCATGCTATTCCCTCTATGTAGAGCTTGTACCTTCATCGTAGAAATATCATCTCAACTATAAGGCAAAGAAATGCCACAAAAGAACTCGGAAAAATCAAAAAGTGAAGATTTATTCCCTTGGTATAAAGTGAGGTGCTAACGTCAATATAGGCGTAATTTTCAAACTCAGGTTTTTGGCAACAATTTCTAAAAACTTTACCGATTAAACAAATTGACACCCACATAACAAAGTGAATATTAGCACACTTGTTGTAGGCGTGATGCAAAGTTATGCCACAATCACTAGACTATAGTCTTCGGACACATGATAATGCCTAATTATTTTGGACATGGACACTAGCGAAAATTGTGGCAGTATGTGTTCCAAAATAGGAGGGAGCTAGGGATTGTGTCTTTGGGACTATCCTGCTAAGTAATCTGAAGATATGTTATAATTTGCAAGATAGATGTCAGTTAAATTAGCTAGTCTGGTACATATCTAAATAGAAATTACATTTTAAATATACCAACCTATGGATACATTGGTCTGCTAGATTTGATGACTTGAACCCTTGTTTAGTTTCCTGTTCCCAATCCTGAACATCCCAGATCATCCAAGGTCAGATGATATTTTGCAGCACAACAATCAACTAAAAGTATTTCAATGTTAGTCTATTAATTACCTGAGTGGCAACAAAGACATTCCATTTATCAGTAGAATTGCACTCTAAAAGTTTCATTCTGTCACCCATAAATAGATTCCCTTTCCAAAAGGCAAAGGGCAACCTATTCATCCATGGAACCTTCTTGTTCCCTTCTCCTAAATCCTTCTTCAATGCATCCCACCCTTTTATATTGATCTCTGGCCTAGAAGAACAAGAAGAAAGTTCAGTCGTATGCAACCTTAACCTGTTCCTAACAGACCAGATCATGTACGTATGTGCTTAAAAAACATGCATCCGTATACACCACGAACTGAAATTATGACACACTAATTCATGATCTTACCAGCCCCAGAATGACCAATCAGGGAAGGCTATGTCCAAAGTATATTCATCACCACAGTAATGGAACATTGGAGGAGCATTTGCCTGCTCTGGTCCCGCGTAGTTAGTCTTGTTAATGACGGGTACATCCCCTGCCTCGAACATGATATCCAAGTCCGGAAGCCTACCAGGGTAGAGCCTAAGGAGTTGCAAAACACCCCAAATGGTGAAAACATCTCTTGTTTGGTAGGCACCGTGGAACTTTTCCCAATAGACTTTGCCGTCGACCACAATTAGTCTGAAAAATGCGAGGGGTTTGGCAGCTTCAACCATTTCCATAGTGATCCCTTTCTCCTTCCACGGGCGTAGGTCCTCATGGATCCATTTGAAGTAGTCAGGGCATGTTCGAGTTGATGGGTCTAGGACCTCGAATGTGGTTGGGTAGTCGGTAGGGCATGTTTGAGTCTGGTTGATCTCTGTGACACATCGTAGGGGATATTCTATGTTTGTCAGAAGTATTTCATTGGACTTTGGCAGCGCGTTTCTGATTAGTGTTGTACCTCCTCCTAAGGACGACTGCAAAAGGGGAAAAAGCAACAAATGTAGACTAGTTAATCATCAAATTAACTAAACCTGGTGAAACTGACTCGTATCCAATATCTATCTAGGTTTTTGAACAATCTTTGATCGAAAAAAGCATGAAATTAATGTCACCAAGAAGAAGATATCTGAAGCAAAGGAGGGACTTACAACATTCATGTAGCGGGTGGCGAGGAAGGCAGCAATGAGGAGGATAGCATAAAACAAGATTATGGTGGAAGCCCTTCTCTTGAAAGGCCATGGTAAATTTGCAGAAGAATGAGAATGCATGAGGAGTAGAATTCATTGAGATTGTGGGCAAATGAAAGAGAAAAGTGTGTGTTTTTCTGTCCAAATTGGGGACACGCTGAGAATAAAGTGGCAAAGTAAGCGCATTTCTCTCTAACAAGTGAGAAATGGGTCACACATTTCTCAATTTTGTCTTAACATTGCTATTCTTGGTTTAACGGTTTTGCACTTACGCTGTTGTGGGATTGGATTTGGGGGCTAAATTTCTCTTTTCAAATGTCAAAAACTTGTGCTTTTTTTTTTTTTTTTTTTGGCTTTTATCAAATTTTCCAGCCAAAATTTGAATGCATACATTGACAACCAGTAAACGTGTAGGGATAAGCGTAGGTGTGTGTTAGCTTACAGAAACCTGAGTTTGACAAAACCTACGTACTTTGATTTTTATGTCTCATTTACATTAGAAAAGAATCAGGAATATTATTTTTTTAATTACATATTCTACCATGAAGTCTCTTAACATGTCTTGCACGATATTATCAAAGGCGGATTTTGATTTCATGAAATTTTATTAAAAATATTTCAATAATTAGAAGTTTCATACTTATGGTTAAACATTTAAAAAAAGAATTTTAGGGAGTACTAAATACTTACAGACTAGTTGTTACAATGAGAGGGGGTTGATATTTGGCTCGAGTGCTCATGTTTAAATGGAAAAAGGAGAAAAAAAATAATAAACTAATTATTTGAGTTCATTATGTGTCAACTTACAATAACAAACACAATGCACAATTTGGATCTCGATTGAGTAAATTTTAGGGAGATTCAGGTACAAGTAGTTTTCACTCTGCAAATAAGAGACTAAATTCGTGACATTAAGTGCATCAATTACCGTTACAACTTAAGCAAAAACTTTTGAAAATTTTTGCACAATATAATGTTTCAACTTCAATTTACTTTATAATTTTTATATACTAAAATTCACTTTCCCTATATCTCCACTTGCGACCCATTTGTTGACTTTTCCAATAACATCTTCTTGCAAACTGAGAAATTTGTGAAGTTGCTGAGGATCATAAGGTGGCGGCATTGTACAAGGGCCTGTTTGGGAAGGACCCTTTGCCATGGAATCAATCTTCCACTGCTTCTCTTTGCCTGGAGAATTACAAACCATTGATTCCAAACAGACCTCTATTGCATGAGGAGGTACCGTTGGTTTGTATTTAAGCAGCTTCCCATACTCACTCAAAAGATGAAACATGTAATCATATATGTTTTTCATTTTTAGCTCCTCCATTATGAATTTGCTCCCTTCCTTTCCAATTTCTTCTGCCTGCAAAGTCATCCACAACTACTTGAGATTTCAAATATGTAGTTAATTCAATTATGAAGTTCATGCCAGTAATAGAAGACTTAAGAAAAGTTTTATAGTCGAACTACTATGGCCTGTTCATTTGTGCATTTAGAATTAGCAGTTAACAGTTAATAGCGAAGCACCTCTGGTTACCAGCGTTTATCAGCGATTAGCGATTACCATCGTTTACAAGCGGTTGTCAGCAATTACTACTAGCGTTTAAAGACAGAAATAATGGTTAGCCAACATTTACTAACAGTTGTTAGCGTTTATAAGTCGTTAAGGTTAGTGATTAGCGGTTACCAGCATTTGAGTGCAGCTATGAGTGGTTAGTAATTACCACTAGTTTTCTAAACGCGGAAACGAATCAGGCCCCATATATTAGACGATTTCCCTTGAACAGTACTTGGTTAGAAGGTTCTTGAGAGCGGAGGTTGAGACACGCACATACAAAGATAATTAAAGACGTACCTTGTATGTGTTGTTATTTCCCCAATCAACTGCAAATTTGATAGAATTGCATAATTTCCATGGACTTATAGGCCAATAGTGTTTCAAAGGCACCAAACTTCTTGTGAAAAATTCATAGTAACGCGGTAGCACTAGCAAAAGCATTGAATCACATGCTTGAATATACTTCTCGCTCACTGACCATGTTTTTCCTTCCATGTAAATCTTGTACCTTCAGTATCAAACAATATGGAGGAGAAAACAACTAAGAAATATTTTGAAATGCTCAAAAATCAACCGAAAAAAGTAAATTGAAAACCCCATTTTAGCAAAGTCAACATGTTCTCTTCATTGAACGAGATTTATTCGAAATAACCTTAATTAGGATCACAAACTAAATAAGAATGGAGAAATTAAATACTTTTGGATGAGCAGTGTAGTATCTAAACAGCTAATTTTACCAGACAGAACCTTAGAAAAAACAAAAGGAGAAAGAATTAGTTAGGCTCACCTGTGGGTACATTGTTCTGCCAAATTTGACTGTCTAAAACCACGTCTAACTTCCACTCCCCATCTCTAGGAGACCAAATATATATGATTAAAATAAAAAATTACAATCAACTGTTGGAATAGAAAGCTATTTTCTTTTCTTTTTTTTGGTTTGGGGGGGTGAGAAAATGTCCCCCCCCCCCCCCCAAAAAAAAAAAAAAATCTCAAAAGAGGTGCAAGTGTTACCTGTGCAAAGATGTGTGTCCTCCAATCTTGAGTTGAATTGCATCTAAGAAGGGATGCTCTACGGCCCATATGAGTGTTACCTTTCCAAAAGGCATAGGGCACTCTATCCACCCACTTTACTCTTCTATTTCCTTCTCTTAAATCCTTCACTAGGGTCTCCCATGGTTTTATGTTTATCTCATGCCTGTATCAGTTAATTAACAAGCTACAATTAATTATAAAATACAATCAAGCCAATGAACCATTCACCTAGTCAAAATTACAGAAGCTAGGCTAAAAGAATTTTTGAGTGAAATTAGACTTGACAAGTGGATCATTCGGTTTAAATTTTGGTCGGGTTATTTTTTTATTCAATCAGTTGATATTTTTTCAATAAACTTGTCTTTAAAAGAGAAGCAACTTAAAAGAATAAATATTCTAGGTCTCTAATTAAATTGAGTCAAATGGTACGTACTTCAAGTCATGGATCAAGTTTATCAGGTCTAATTAAAAAGGCAAGCAGCAACAACAAAAACATTAGTACATAGTACATACCAACCCCAAAATGACCAATCTGGGAAGGGAATGTCAAAGGAACGATCATCCCCACAGTAGTGAAACACAGGAGGAATTAGAGGAGCTGAACCACCACCAGCAGCATAACGAACCTTCTCGACAACAGGGTAGTCACCGCACTCGAACATCAAATCCAAGTCGGGTAATCTTCCCGGGTAGACCCGGATGAGCTGGACAATGCCCCATATGGTGAACACATCCCTTGTTTGGAAGGACTTGTGATAAGTCTCAACATATACCCTTCCTTGCAAAACCACCAGCCTAAAAGCTGCAACTCCTTTTCCTGCTTCTACTGCTTCCCTTGTTATCCCCTTTGCTTTCCATGGCTTCAGATCCTCGTGGATCCATCGAAAGTAATCGGGGCATGTCTCGATTTTCGTCGATGAAACTGGATCATCATGATCATGATCATGAGCACGTTCATTTCCCAGTATTAATGGAGGTGGATTTGCAGGGCATGTATGGGATGTCAAGTTTGCTGAGGAGCAAATGATCAGGGGGATTTTTGTGGTGTTTGGGTAGTGAGTGCCTTTAGTTGTGGTGAAATTTTGTGCTTGTTCCTTTGGTGGTCTTGCAAGTGTAGCCTGCCAAAATTGTTCAACAAACGACAATCTAAAATCAATTTGTAATATAGTTTGCTCTTGCTTGACCATCCTAAATATGAAGCTGCGAGTTGAATACCTTACATATTAGATATCTGCATAGTAAAAAAATTATAATTTCAAAAAAACTTTATATAACATTAAAATACTTTCTAAAATAGAATGTTTTCATGTCTTCATTTAATAGTTTACTTAACTAGTGCATTATTTTACCTAAATATTTATCTGTTAAGTAGCTGATTTTTTGCCTAACGTCTCTCTGTCTGTTGTAATAGCTATGTTTGGAGACATGCTTTACTATTAATTAGCATATTAAGAAGGGGATTGCTACTAGTCCTTTATCTTTATAAAGTGAGCTGTTGCTTTTGCAATTGGTGTAGAGCTTTTTCCTAAGAACCTCATGCTAGCAAGCACAAAAATATATATTTCTTGCTCCTTGTTTTTCTTGGATCACACAAAGTCAACATGTATGGCATTCCTATCACTTCATCCATGAGCGTACGTGGTTGGGAAGTGTGTGTTATATCTTGGGATGGTGGTCGGCAGAATCTTTTGCACCGGAATTGATACTCAAAAGGGCCTGAATTATGCTTAAGGATACATAGTATCTAAACCGCCTCATACGATAATTGATCTTCTCTGACACTAATTATTGTTTTATAGCATCCTCATCGCTAACATCCTGTTTGTAGTGAAGTCACATCTTTGATTCTCACTTCACTCAACTCTCCTTTCTCACTCTATTCAACTAAGTCTAAGTGGACTCTATGCTGACACAAGTTCATCAACTAAACATTACAAACCATGCATGATTAAGCAGGAGTATACGTGGTGTATAAATATTGCAAACTAGCTAGGGATTTTAAAAACAAATGTACAAAAGAAAAGATGAAGCAAGAAATACTCACTCTAATACCATCAAACTGCGGAAGCAAAATGAAGCAGCCGGCAAACAAAAGGAGGATGTACACGTAGAAGCTTATGGGTAGTTTTCCTTCTTTGACGATTGTATTTATAGCCCATCCTTTGACACTTCCTTTGTTAATTTGATCTTGTATTTGAGGAAGAGGAGCCTGTTGTTCTTCTCCTTCTGAGCCCGAGCCACAATCCTCAGAGCCATTTTCTCTGTCTTTCATCATGGCTTATTGTCGGTCGAATCCTACTATCAATTCTGGTTAGTCTGTGTGAGTGTCCGCTAATTTAATTGATAAAGTATCTGGACTTTAAAAGGATGTGACGGTCCATGAGGAGGGAACAAGACAAGATAGCAGGAAGACGAGGATAAAGAGAGAGGGAATTCATTGAAAAATCATACCAAGGAATCACGAAATAAGACACAATACAATGAATGCAAGATATTTGTTGATATATATTTACTGCTGTTGATATGGATGGGTTGACTAATTGGGTTGTGTTTTATTTTAGGTTTTGTTGTATACTCTACTCTCTAATGGGCTTAGGTTGCGTTTTATTTGGCATGATTAAAAGGTTGTATAATAGTCCAGTTTGTTCATATCAGGGAGATTCCTTGGTGGGGATCAATAATTCAGCATTTTTTTATACATATTTTTTACTGTTAAGTTAAAGCAAGTTTTCATTGCCGGCTGATTTTATTTTTCTTTTTTTCCCCTGATGAATTGCTGGCTGATTAATTATTACTTGGTAATTCATAATTGCCGACCAGCGTCTTGTTTTTCTCGTGCATTTACCTACGCAAGACATCTGTTGACACCAATCTCCAAACCCTTTCCCCCCCCCCCCAAAAAAAAGAAAAAGAAAAATTGATAACCAATGTGTCCCACTTCGAGTCTTGTAAATGACAATGCATTTGAATCTTGAATTAATGCATTGAAACATTTTAATCAGTGATATAATAAAAGAGCTCTAAAAAAATTACTATTGACAATTTGACATTACATTACAGTAAACCCATCATGTATTTCGGCGATGTGATTTTTGTAAAGCATCTTGTGGGCGAGCTTCTCCTTGCCGAGATCGGTTCTTGAGAGGTATAACTGGGTAGAAATGGATCCATTATTCATACATTAGCACTCCGGTGAATCCGGTTCGTTTTGTAGTTTTTAAGTTGGCATTAGTGGTTATGTTCGAATTGTAGGTCTTTACTTTTCTATGGCCTTGCTTTTGTGTAGTGCTTAATCTTTATATAATAAATGTAAAAATGTGTAAGAGGTTGCTAAAGCTTCCCTCCTCTAATTCTAAAATCCCACACTATAGTGCCTATAAACCGTTGATCATTTTGCAACATAAATCTTAGCCATTGAGATCCTGAGTATATTATGTATCAGGTTCGATTCTTCATCCCTTTATTATATTGTACTACCTTCGTGGCTCATTTGAAACCCAAAAAAAATATATATAAATCTTATCCTTTAAATTATTTTTAGTTTTTTTCGAGGGAAAAAAATCCAATTCCATACTTGCCTCAGCATTACAACTCCCGTAACCCCCTTTCTTTAGTTTAAACGTTGTTGCACCACCTATAACCATTTTTTATCTCATCAATTTTCAGAGGCCAATAGGTCATATAGTTAAATTTTTTACAAAAATAAAAGATCACCCAATAAATTATATATAAAGTTGAAAATGTTAACATTTTTAGAAATAAATATTGTTTGCAGACAAAATTATAAAAACAAACCATATTCAACATTGAAAACAGCAACATCAATTTTTATGTATATATTAGAAAGATAATAATAAAGTTCATTCCTAAAAAGAATAAGTAACTACGTTTAAATTGTTTTGTTGAGGACAGAAAACTTTAGCTACAACTATAAGTTATATCTATAAATCCTAAGAATAAACAATAAAACAATTTATAAGTATTATATATGGTAAAAATTAGAAGATATGTTTTATTTGTTTGGAGTTCACTGCTATATTCTAAATGATAATCTTAATTAGTTTTAATATTTAATATTAAGATTAATTATTTGTAATACAAGATAAGACTTACTTTTATTATTCAATTCATAATTCTTTTTTTTTTTGACAATAACATAGGATTGTTTTCCTATTTAAAAAAAAAAGGAAAGAAGAAAAGGAGAAATTAATTTTAAATATTTTATTTCTAGAGAAGAGAAAATAATAGCTATCTATAGTGATTATTCTGTGAATTTTTATAATAAAAATAACTAAAACATAACAATGTATAAAATTGCATTATTGATCAATAGAGTTATATTGCACAGAGAGAATAGGCTCTTGAAACTTCTAACATTAGAATTTTAGAAATTCCAATGCATAAATTTTGGTCTCCAGTGTTGCAGAAGACCCATAGATCAAGTGCTTATCTTATATGTCGACTCGTGTAAATGTTAAACTATATGTCAGTAAGAGCAGTTTAAAATCTTGATAAACATATAAATATTAAATCAAAGAGCACATTAAACTCAAAACCCAAAACAATAGTCTTAACCCACAAGCTATAAATCTTCAAGCCAACCGCAAACCTTAAAATCCTTGAGGCTCATATTCTAACCTAGCTTTGCATAGGATTACATTTAAAAAGAAAAATTTATAGGATTATATCGATGATAGTCTTTTTGGCTATTTCGAGTTTTAAAAATAATGTGTGAGGAAAAAAAATATTTTCGAATTTTAAGAAAATAAGAGTTAAATTTATAATAAAATCTTTAATGTTTTACTCTTTTGGGTATTAGTTATTGTGCATTGTTTTATTTTAATTTTACTCCTTCTTAAATATTTTGCTCTATGTATATATTTAGTTATCTTTATCGTGTTTTTAATTATATAATTTTATCATGTTATCATTGCTATACATTATGAATTTTTTGAAATTTGCAACATCTCTATCCAAATTCATACCTAATTTTCTCCTGATGTGCTTTTGAGGGATTGAATATATTAATTTTTTAATTAAAATAGAAAATTATGATAAGAACAATTTTTTACTATTTATATTCTGAACTAAAATTAGTTATTTAAATTATAAAATTATTTATTTTTCATTTTAGAACTAATTACACCTAAGTCATATTTTAAAATTTAAATGACCCGTATAAAGTACGGATACAAACTAGTTTATCAAAAAGGAAAAAAAAAGAGATCTCCCTTGTCCAAAACGAAGAAGAAAAAAAGAAATGATCAGGAGAGATTTAAATACTTAATCAATTTTGAATGTCATCATCAATGATAAAAAGTCGTTTTGGGTTTTTGTTTTTTTTGGGGGGGGGGGGGTGAACCAAAGGCACATACAGAAAAAGAAACCCATCACATTCGAAAAAACACAAGTTTGGGCCCCAGAATGGACCGCGTTAAATGTGATTAAGGACTCATGGTTGTTGGGTGAACCAATTCATTATTGTAATAAGTTTGAACTAGTCTCGAGTATTTAAGATTGTAAAATGATAAATGCCTCGATATAAGTTTCTTTTTAAGTACTGTATTTTATCTTAAAAATTAAATTATTATGTATTAAATTGGAAAAAAATTGGTTTGCCTAAGCTAGTCTTTTTCATAGAAGTTTATCCATGTAAAGGTACGTAGTCACGTTAGCCATTCCTTTAATACTTTTGGCTTTCGGAATTGAATAGTAAAAGTATATTACAACTTATAAATTATGTAAAAAAATTACCTTTTTATCCATAAATTTTTCACAATTATAAAATTACGCGTGTAATATATCATCGCGGATGGAGTTGATCTAATTAATGCGTTATTCGTACTTGTGGTGCAACCAATGAATACTAAAACTCCACAAGTTATAATTAATTATAACTATTGAAAAATGAGTGATTTTAAATAATATAACATGTTAATTTTGGTTAAAATAAGATACTTAAAAAGTATCATATAGCAGGCGTATATCATCACCTACTTTTAGGATATGGAGAGACAATAAATGGAGTGACTATAAATGTGAATAACTTACTGATCTGACATATGTTTATAATTGGCTTGTAAAATCAGGATTTAATTTGACAAAATTTTCACGAGATGAAAGATTCATAAAGGAAAATTATTTATGGACCGACAACAAATTTATTATTACTGATATATAAATCTCATTGCTTCCAACAATTTTCTCACATTCTTTCTCCATTATAAGTGGATTTGTACTCATTCAAAAAGATGGGATTAGAGATTAATATGACAAGTTTAAAGCTTATGCACAGTGATGTTTCAACTTCAATTTATTGTATGATTCTTGTCTAATGAGAATTTTGTGAGCTGATCAGGACCATAAGATGGTGGCATTGTACAAGGACCAGTTTGGGAAGGATCCCTTGCCATGGAATATCAACCTTCCGTTGCTTCTCTTTGCTTAGAGAATTATAAACCATTATATTCAGGAATCAACTCAACCAAAAATTTAAATTGATGGTTGAAGGCGTAAGAATTAATTTTATACTCTAACATGCTCCTGACGCGAATATCCTTTGAACTTGAAGTGTGAATGCTGCAAGAACCTCCTCCATACATTGCGCAATAAAATGTTGAAAACCAAAAGGCATCTACACGTTCAAACCTATCGCATTCACAATCACAAAATGGACTATTTGAATGTGATTTCAGGCTTCTTTTAATACCCTCCATTTGTATTTAAGAGCTTTGGCAATAGGAGATTGAATTTGTTTCTTTCCTTTTTCTTTTGGTGAAGGAGAGAATTTGATGATGATGACAATTCATGATTTTTGGACAAATGTTTTAAATAAATTACTTTTAAGTATTGGATAATTTAATTCAATACAAAGCACCTCAATCAAGTGACTTTTTATGAAATAAATTGATTCAATAAAAGGAAAGGCAAATCGAAATTGATATCAATTCACATTGGTAGATCACCCAAGAGTACTTGGCCGGATTGTCAAGTATTGTCTTCTCACGATCTCCACCCAGGTTTAACTTGGAGATGCGTATGTTCCGCTTTGTGCGCGGTTGTGCAATTGGGCTTAATTTCTAGATTTTTTTGGGGGGGATTTTGGTCTCCCTTATCCATCGGTCTGTTTCATCTCATGGGTATCCCTGAAATAGAGACTCGGTGGGTTACACCGGCTTCAACAACAATAACAACAACAACTCCCAGTGTGGGTCCCGCTTTCGCGAGGTCTGAGGAGATCCAGCTGTAGACAACCTTACCCCTACCGGTATTCCTACCCATAGAGAGGTTGATTCCTTAAGAACCACAAAACAGTTTTTTGAAAAAAGTTTATATAGAAAACGGTTGCAAACCAAAAACCAAGGAGGAGAAAATGGGTCGGAGAGCAAAATAAACAAGGAGTAGAGACATACCTCAACCAACTAGGGGCGCTAGATGCCATCACATCCCAGAAAAGTACGACTTGCAGACAAGCATACTAAAACTCTACCTGCCTCACCCCACCGAATTTACTACCGCCTACGCAGCCGCTCCCCTACAATCAGAGACATTAATCCTATCCCGCCACAACCTCCTATCCTGATCCATGTCCTCCGTCAGACCGGCAACTCTCAGGTCCTCTCCAACCACTTCCTCTAGACTCTTCTTCGGTTTACCCCTCCCTCTCTTTCCACCGGGGGGGACGATCATCTCGCACCTCCGCAGTGGGGCGGCCACACTTCTTCTCTTTACGTCAGCTTACCCCCCAAAAAAAACACACACACACATACACATGACACATGGATAAATCTCTTCCATTTTACGTACATCTACATGCTATGATATGATATACTTGATTGAGAACGAGACTGATGGACAAATTAAAATCAAAGTACGAATGTAGCTACATTTGAACAACATAGACGGTGATTATTTGAAGCATCGAATTCCATTGACTTTCATAAATTGACATCCATAACTAAGTCCAAATTATTATTAACTTCGAAAATCATAGTACGAATATATCTATATGTCAATTGATGGAGGAGGATGACTTATGAATCAACAACAAAAGTATAATTGAGATATGAAATTGAAACTGTTATAACTATGTCAGTGATGACAATCACGTTGAAGCGTCATGAAGGGCTTAATTAGTGTTCGAGGCTAGAAAGTTGTCAAAAGTCTGTGCACCAATACTAGCATGAACACCTAAGCTAATTAGAACCTAATTTGCTAGTCTTTTGCTTTATTGGTTTTGCAGAACTTGTACTTATTTGTCTTATTTAATTAGTTGTCTTTTGTTGTGGTCCTTTTGGATCAGACTGCTATCAACCTAATTTTTTTTTGTTTGGGGGAGGGGGGGGGGGAGGTGTGTGATAATGTAGGTTATAAGATACTTGCATAACCGATAAAATGCGAGTATATTGATGTGGGAGCGATTCAAACTTAGATCTCTAATAACAATTTTTAAAAATTTTATCAGTTGAGTTAACGAACACCCATATGTATATTTGTAATATAATCTATGTATCCTCTTTATAATCGATTCGATGTTAGATCCATAGTAACTCTCTAAAAGCTAAGGACCTCTCACCGATGGCTGGACTCCGATCCGGAGAAGGTAAGAGCATACAACAAGTTAAGGAGAGATGGAATTGTTCTATCCATGTACTTTTCTTCGTATTTTATGTTTAGTAGTCTCCTAATGGTCATTACTCTCCATAATAAATGGGTGATTCTTAAACCTACTAGCGTCTTTGGATGCTTGTAACATTTCACTTTTGCACATATATACAAATCAAAAGTCTGTCTTTAATAAGTTTAATTGTCTCACTTTAGGACGTAAAAGTGCATTAAATATGTAAGAGGAGGACAGAATTAAGCCAATCAGATAAAATTAGTGTTACAACAACAGTATTACGTACCAACACACAAGCAGCCGAAATGCTATGCATGCATAACAAATCCAACACAAATCAACAAAAGCAAAATGAGATTAGAAACTATGGCGATTAATTGGGGAAATTAAATTAATCAAGGCTTAATCTCTTTGGGGTTCAATTTAGCCCAGAACTCATCCTCCCACTTCTCCACCTGCCTAGTTAACTTATCCCTTTTTGCAATAAAACGTCTAAAACTTGGGGGATCATAAGGTGGGGGCATTTCACATGGAACTCTATCATCACTTGGGGATTTTTCCAAAGCCGCCTCCATTAATTCCCTCCAAACACCTTCTTCTTGGCATGCCATTGTCTCGGGGCATAGCTCCACTGCATTCGGAGGAATCTGGGGTTTAAATCTCAACAGCTTTGCGTACTCATTTAATACATGAAACATGTAATCGTACACCACCTCCATCTTCATGTCCTCATGAACATATCTGCTCCCGGCTCGCCCGATTTCTTGTGCCTATTTAATCATTCATTAATTGACAAAGTAAGCAACCAATTTCTTGTTGTGTGCACACATTGTGAAACATTTTATGATCATAAAACATGATGATTAATTAGAACATGGATAATTCAAATAACTATGCTATGTGGTTGAAATGAAAATGAGATGAACATAAAGTAAGTGTAAGAAGTGAAATATTTACCTTATCAGTGTGATTATTGCCCCATTCCACAGCAAACTTGAGAGATTTGCACATATCGTTGTCCCTAATTGGCCAATAGTGCACTGTAGGTAACATCCCTCTAGAGAAAAACTCATGGAACTTGGGCTTCACTTGTAGTGTCATGGAATCACATCCCATAATATATTTATGACTTACTGACCATGCCCATCCTTCAATATAAATCTTGTACCTTTATTATATGGAACATAAAATTTTTTTAAAAAAAAATGTTACCATAAGATAAAAAGGGTTTTTGATGGAAATAAGAAATTTTTTCTTGGATTATCTACCTATGGGTGCACTGGTCCGCAATGTTTGATTCCTTAAATCCCACTTCTTTTTCTTTTATCCAATCCTGCATAAGATCATGATTATGCACATTAATAAATGTTAACTGTCTATTTTGATGCAACTTATTAAGTGAAACAGTCTCATGACTTACACGTGATGATTGGGATGATGCATAACAGCCAAAATACCGGCTGTTTATGTAGCAATGTCTCCCATGTGTTAGCTCAGGCTCACTTTAGATGTATGTCGTCGATGTGAAAGTGAATTAAAGATACGTTTGTTACAAGCTTTTTAAGGTAGTGGTTACTGGTTTGAAGAAGTTAAACCACTACTCATGCTAAATTACCTGAATATAGAGGCGAGCATTCCAGTCAGTTTGATTGGAGACATTACATTTGAGGAGTTCTGCCCTCCAGGGACAAACGGTGGGGTTACCCCTCCAATAAGCGTAGGGTATCCTGTCCTTCCATTCTATCTTTTTATTGCCTTCTAGTATTTCCCTCGATGATTCTCTCCATGGCTTTTGGTTGGTCTCTGCCCTGGTCAAACATGCATTAATACACATTATAAATCTATTAAATTTGGTATTTCTCAATCTTTTTACGGATTTTCACATCCATATCTAAAAAGAAGAAATCTTATAAAATCAAAATCGACATTAATGATCATTGTCAAAGTCTTTGGGGCAAAAAAAGATTCCTAACTCATTAAGTTTGACATTGATCCGACTTAGACAAGATGAATCACCTTAGGTTGACACAATGGTCAACACCAACTATAAAAACTAGATTCTTCAGAAGAAACTCAGGGAACTTCTTCCTAAGTCATCGAGTAACAAATTCAGCCACTGCTTTTGGGCCTTTGAATTGAGTATGACGCATATAAATCGACAATGACATGTAGAATTTGAAAAGACACAGATGCATGAAGTCTTATTTCAACAGCATTCCTATCGATCAGTAGAGACACTCATCGTCTCTCAAATAAAACTATCCTTATTTAGTTTGTTATGGACTAACAAGACAAGTAAATATCCAAGAGAAAAGGGGGAATAAACTTACCAACCCCAGTAGGACCAATCAGGGAAGACAATGTCCAAGCTCCAAGGATCCGAGCAATACCTAAACAAAGGGGGTGGGCCCGAGTTGGGCTTGTTGAAATCCTTTGATGGAATCACAGGTCTATCATCACAATCAAACATGAGCTCCAAATCAGGCAATCTGCCTGGGTACCACCTTAGAAGTTGTAGGATCCCCCACAGGGTAAACTTATCTCTTGTCTGAATTGACTTCCTAAACTTCTCTACATACACCTTACCACCTAGGATCACCAGCCTAAAGTGGGCCGTCTTCTGCGCCCCCTCCACCATTTCCCTTGTGACACCTGTCTCCTTCCATGGCCGTAGATCTTCGTGGATCCATCGGAAGTAGTCCGGGCACGTCGATGGACGGCTGGGATTGGTTGGGGTGTGGCGGGTTGGGTAGTTGTTAGGGCATGTTTGGTTTGTGTCCTTTGTGGTGCACTTTAGTGGATATTCTATTGGGATTGAGTACGAACGATTTACCAAGTGTTCTGATTTTTGAGTTGAATTTTGAATTTGAGTGGTAGTTGTCAAGGACGTTGCTGGTGGCGGTGGCGGTGGTGGTGGAACAGGTTTATGAGAAGTTGTAAGCACCGAATTTTTTAATGTAGTGTTCGAATTTGTAGGCTAATATAAGGAAGGAAAACAAACAAACAAAAAATCAATTAATAAAACCTTTAAACTACAGGGTAACTGAAAATTAAACTTCTCAAGATCAATTTATCTTTTAAGCATATATAACACATGCATTACTATGTAAAAAAAAAACATAAAATAAAATTTGTTAGTAGTTATATTTGCCTACTTGGTGGGGAGCTCAACTCATGAGTCCTCACTCATTAGGGACTACCATTCATAGCATTCAAGAAATTGTTACACTTTGTCCTACCAAACCCCCCCCCCCCCCCCCCCCCCCCCCCCAAAAAAAAAAGAAAAGCTCATCTACATCATGTGAGTTGTTACAAATCCAAAATGCTGAAAATAAATTTTCAAATGTTGCCTTACACATGGATTTACAAAAACTAACCTTCATGAAACTACATTATTTCAATCTTATCAACTCATTGTGACCTTTAATTAATCCATCCAATTCAAAACAAACTCATCGGATATATCTACTTCTATATATCAATTGCTCTAGCGAGATAGATCAAGATAGTCTAGCGCAATCGGTGTTAGTTAGCTTATTTGGTAAAACACTGAAACTTTTTCGAGCCTTTATCCAAAACTTAAGTTCAATCTCGTTTATATCTGCCTTCCCCCCCCCCCCCAAAAAAAAAAAACAAAAAAAATGAAGACTAGTACGTAGTCAAATGAGGTTGAAGATAGAGGAAGAAGAAGACGACTTACACTGCGAATGGATACAAAACCATAAGAAAGATAGCAAAGGAGGATGACACAGAAGAAGAACAGGAAAACCATGACGTCGTGAGTCCTAGTCGAAGCTCTTCCCTGCTTCAATACCCTCCGATTGAATTCATGACGATAATGATTCCCATTTCCATTCCCATGCCCAAAACCCTTCCAGTTGAACCACCCTGCCTCGGTTTTCGGGCTAGTCATTCTATTGTTTTTTTGTTTGGGGGGAGGGGGGGAAGGCAAGGGAAGAGTATTTAATTTAGGGACTAATTATATGATCAAGAGCTGTGTGATTTATACTTGAAAGAAACGAAAAGGTGGGGGCTTTAGTTGGCTTTGGCATGTTTCTTTCGAGTCTTTGTTCATGTGTTAATGAGGGTCTCTATCTTGTGCTTTGGCCTATGCATATGGGTTATGAATGATATGAATGCCTTTGGATGCGTGAAGGAGAGGCATAATGCTCTAATTGGTTAGTGCCTCCGTCTAATTCACATTAAACATGGTATTGTACTTTGGGGAAGTCACAAGCAAGTTATGTACATTATCAATTGATAAGCCACTTAGATTAGGTAGAGTTTATCAACCCAAATTCGGGGTCAATCTGTTACTGTTAGTAAACAATTTATCATTCTCCGCCAAAATTTCCTTAATTAGATTAGGGGCCTGTTCTTTTCGTTGGAAAGTATGGGTTAGTAAATGGGTGAAATTGATTGAGATTGATAGAAATTGATCCAAGTAGGTTGAAGTTGGTATTTTTTTGTTGAAGTGGATTGAAATAGGTTGAAGTTGATTGAATTTTTTTTTTTTGATATGATGGGTAGAAGTTGGTTAAAATAGTGGTAAGTGGGTTGAAGTTAGTTGAAATTGGTATTTTTTATTGAAATTCGTGAAGTGTGTTGAAGTAGGTTATGTAGATTGAAGTTGGTTGAGGTTGATAAATTTGAATTTACCAACGAAAAGAACAGGGCCTAGGCTCATGCGCCCTTCTCTCTCCTCACGAACCACACTCGACATTTCAACAATCGGTGTAAATGTTAAATCTAACTTTAAATTTGAATTGTGCTACGTAAGATTTACGTATCGTTTTTTTTTTTTGGCTTTTTTTTTTAATTACTGAACAACATAATTGGCTTTCATTTACTTCAAAGTGCATGACTACTCTAGCATTGGCAACTTGGGCATCCGTAGGCATAGGTGGGGTCTTTTGTTGTAGGGAACCAGCTACTTAGTTACAACAGCCATTATAGAGTGTCCCTTGGGAATGATGCCTTTCTCCTAGTCCTACTCTAATTGAAGGGTTGTCTTTCTCCCAATCGTAAAGCATATAGTTGTCTTAAGAGCTCTTATTACAACAATTGGAGACCTAACTTTATGTTGAAATTTTCTACCATGTTTTTCATGCCACAACACATGAACTGTAGTACAGAAAGCTAAACCAAGCATTCTAGGCAGGCGGAATTGGGGAGGAACGAGGACAATTGTCCTCGTATGATATCGTATGTCATCATATATATGTATATATTTTTGGATTTGGGAGTCGCATCATAAGTCGGTATTAAATCTTACATTCATGGGTTTTTTTTTTAAAAAAAATAATATGAAGGAGCATTTTGCATTCATGAGTTGTACTTAATTTGTATAATATTTGTGGAGTTGCTCTAATATTCATCAATAACTAAATGATTAACTTTTTACGATTATTTCAAGAAAAAAAAAATATATGAGTATACCATGCTCAGTGAAATTTTGACCAAATATTTTCATGGAAATTTTATGTCAGCATATTTAAAACTAGAACTTAAAACGAGTCCGTGCATAGTAGGGTAAAACTACCTATAGAGATCAAATTTGGATTGAGAGGAAGCATGAGTAACAACGTTCAATGCAGTTGCTAATTGGATGGGCTTTTCATCCAGTCTTAAGGGTCTGAAGGTCAACGGGTTCGAAGCTCCAGAAAGACCAGCCCATTCTTTTCCTATTCTTCTCGGTGACGGGTGAGGCAAACCACTAGAACACCCCTGTGATGGCTAGAGATTCAAGCGCATTTGGACGGTGTGTACATTTCTTGTAACACAGCTATTAACTAAGAAACTAAATAGCATAATGCTTCTCAATTTATATGCAGGAGTACAAATTTTCAGATCTTAAACCCAACTATAAGATAGCTTGTATACATTTGATTTAGTTAAAAGGGATACACCAATCAACCAAAACTCATTTCAATCTTCATTTTTCACACAACTGAACAATGACCACGAGATAATACAGACCCTAGCCAAATCACCCCAGCACCCCTATTGCTTCTAGTCTTATAGATGAGATTGCCATCTACCTTAACTTGGAAAAAGCATAACAAGGTTGGCATCAAAGAGTCGGACTCAAATTCCATCTGTGTCTCACTGTGTCACCCTTCTATCCAAGAATAATGTAAAAAAAGGACCCATCGGAATCATTCCAACAACTTGCATTCGATGAATTCATCTCCTGCTTAGGCATTCCTGCATCATCACCGTGTTTCCTCTGCATGCCCATTGACTCTAGTTACAGTCTATCCAAAAAGAAGAAACATACATCTGTCTATTGTTTGATCGTAAATATATCAGAATCAACAGGTTTTAGAAGCCAATTGGAGAAAGGAGCACTCCCCTTCAGTATTTTAGACATTTGATGATACTCTCGAGAATTCTCCTGCAAGAGGTATTTAGGACCGTATGTAAATCATGTGGCTCTTGTGAGACACTAGTTTACACGTGAAAGATCCAAAAACTAGTACAAATGTAGCACATCTAAGTGTCCATAAGAAAAGAAATTAAATTAAGGGGGAAAACAATCAAGTCTCTGCATGCTACCTTAAGCTCTCTGTAAGAGACTCTGCAGTTTTTCCATTCAGACAAAGCATTGTGCCTCAAGGAGAGAAAACAGTCCAACAGTCTCTTCCTGCAAAACAGCAGGATTGTTCAAGTGAGTATGCCATGACTTATTTGTTTTCCTTACGAAACAAAATAGAGCCGATAGACATGAAAGGTTACATAATGAGTTACTTGCACAAGGATGATTCAGTGGATGGATACAATGCTCCCTTAGAAGAGGTTCCTTGTTTTCTTCCAGTTGTCCCCAGGATGACTTCATGTAACCCACACTTATTCCAACATATGGAGAACCTAAGCAATGTACCATTATCAAACTCATACTTGTACCCCTGAAAAACCACAGATTCAGCTCCAAGCTGTGAACACTTAAATAAGTACCTACCCACATGTTAAGGTAGCCTGAGCAGAATCCAGATGCTGAAACTCCTTTGGTGGGATAGGAGCCTCAAAAAACAACGGCTGCCCATTGCCGAACCAAGTGGTTAATGTAATTGGAATCTCCAGGGCATACATAAACACAATAGATATTGTGCAACAAACAAGACATACCTCATTTACCAAAAATGGGCTAACTAACATATTGGATAAATGTACCATTCGGTTATATAAAGCTCTCCTCAGGTTGTCCGTTACAGAGAGTTTGTGTGAATCGCTGCACGGTCGTCCAACAGTGACCGAAGAAATATACATTGGTTGAAGCATATAGGAAAGCAAGGCACCTGTAAAAGAAGCATAGTAGTATATACGCATCATCAAAGGTCAAATACAGGCCCAAAACCAAATGAGGGAACGTTGACCCTATAGAAGTTTTATGATTGTCCGCAACCACACTTATTTTTATGCGTAGGATCCACAGATCAGGAATATAGAAAACAAATTTATATTCCTTATCAGTTAGTTCTTGGCTCGCTGTGCTTAGTGTTTACTACTGTACAGGGCATGTCATCCTTCATGACATCAGTGCGGTGCCTACCCCTTTGAAGCCCAAGAGCATCTGACATCTAATGGCTTACCTTGGACTCCAACAACGTTCCATCGTGCTATTTTGTCTGAGCAACTAACAGATGAAGTAGTGACACCACGGCCAGGCTTTCGTTGAACCAAACCACTACAAATAATATCAAGAATTACATTATTTATTTTAGACATAGGTTTTATGCAACAGAGAAACACCATACAACAACAAGAATTCTACAATTCACACATCAAAAACATTCAATTATCGAGTATCTTTCATTAGTATGAATGACCCCTAGAAGAGATCACAAAACCATAGCCCTCATTAAGAGTCGATTATTCCAGGCATTTCAGGCACCAAAAGGAATCCTTTCACTTTTTTTGGGGGGGGGGGTTATTGTATGTAGTTTCAACTTCTGATTTTTATGTCTCAGGAATAAAGCAGAAAATGCTGGATGGCAACAGCCGCAAAACTATGGCGGTCTATAGCAGAAGCTATGTTGTACTTATATTGTACGAATATTTACATAGTTACAGCCACCTGATTTATTAGTATTTCTTAGTTCATTCCTTGCTGCATATCCTTGGTTTTTTTTCGATTTAATGTTTTCACAAAATCCTTCTTCTATAAAATGTTTCCACAAAATCTTATTTTTTGTGGGTCTCTTGGATTCAGCCTCTCTGTAGGCAGGGATACCAATAGAGGTAAGGTTGCCTACATCTGGATCTCCCCAAACTCCGCGAAAGCAGGACCCATACTGAGAGGCGGTGGTGGTGGTGGTGTTGTCTATAGCAGAAGCTCACTATGTCAAAACTGCAGTCAGTCCATGATTATACAAGCCAAGTTCTATCACTCAAGAATTGAGGAAGAAAGAAAAAGCTACATTCCACCATTTTGCCACAGAAGCCTCAGACGATGTAGATGATTTGGGCAGCTCCGCTCCAAAGGAAATAGTTCGTAAAGACTGTGGCAAACTGAGTGAAGCATCCCCACCTGAGTACAAAAATTTGAGGCGGGGAACAAAAATGAAGAATAATAAGTCCATCAATTCACCGAGAACACCATTTTCAAAGTGAAATTACTTAAGAGTGACATGACCAATACAATAAGAACTCACATGGCAATTGAGAGATGTACATATGCAAATGCCAACCGTCTTTCATCTTGTATCGTCCTTGGCCAGATTCATCAGCCTTCAAACAAATAGGCAAATTCATGTCTACAGCATCTCCTGATTTTTCACTCATATGAACTGCCTCTTTATTACAAAGATCGTTATAAGAACACACCTGTGAATATAAAAACCTGCCGTGACCAAACAAGCATCTCTTACACCAACATTCATACTACCCAAGGAAATTCCAAAGATTTGCTACTAACATAAAACCAGAAACTACAAGAACAAGCAGAATAAACAATGCCGAAAAGATAAGTAACAACAAGCAATAATCTGCAATACCAAAACACCCTTGCTTATAACTTCCAAAACAAACTTCAAAAAAGAATAATTTACACCCCAAAAAAACAGTTGTTTTTCTCCTTTTGAACTGTCAGGTGAATAAAAGAGGCATTAACCAGAAAAAAGTTGCAAAACTAATTAAAAAAAATGACCTTAGGAAAGCTCTTCGAGCAATAATTTCAGCATGAGAATCATTGACGACATCACCATTTGGACTTCGATGTGATCTTGGAAGACACTTAGTCCCGGTTCCCAAAGCAACCACTTCCAATTCTGCAACCCAACATTGTTTTCTCAGTAATCCCACATACCCAACAAAATTCCAGCCAATCAACGCTAAATTGCAGAAATTGCGATCAAATTAAGAGAATCGAGGCAATTTGAGAGAGGGGGTACCTTGAGAAGGGGAAGATAAGAGAAAAGCAGCCAAAACTGAGACTTCGCGGCCCTGAGGCTTGCCCTTCTTAGGAAGAGAGTTGTAGAGAGAGAAAACCTTGTCTGATACTCTCTCTTCCCATCTCTCTGCTCCCTCCCACATCTTCGAAGCTTTCTTCAACTCCATGGATGAGTGCTCTTGCTTCACTGCTTGTACTGTGTTTCAATGGCTTTCTTGCTCTATATATTTTTGCGTTGTGTAGGAGGGCGGCCCATTGTGTACAGCCATAAAGGGCGCTCGGCCCGGGCCTATGTCTGATTGATTTGTCATCATGAGTCATGCGCTTAATTTGCGCTTCTAAAGTTGAGAGACGGCCCATTATGTCAAACCATAAAAATTGAGTCATTGTGTAAAACCATTCCTTCCCACTCCGTCCTACTACATCTAGCACTCCATTTCACTCTTTCCCACTTTATTCTACTCTTCTCAATTTCATTCCATTTCTTCTCACTCCTGCATACCAAGATTGCCAGAATCGAACCGGTGAGTGAACCGATAAGGTTAGTGGGTTAATGGTCGGATCGGTCAGACTGGTTAGACCGGATAAAACCGTTTTATCATAATTTATTAAATTATGAATAATTTGTTATTTATATAACTAAATTCTAAACTTAAATAGGTAGAAAACTTCCAATACATACTATCACGACTGACTAATTTTAGATTATATTGTGTTAGTAAGAAACAAGTAATACATTTTCTTAGATTCTGAAACTTTTTATGAATTGCCTTATGAATAACAAAAATACAATTATTTAATTTGAACTTATGAATAACAAAAATACAATTATTTAATTTGAACAAAAATTAATGATGAAGTTTGAAGACAAGATATTTTTCAGGGTTGCTAATATGTAATCTACTAATAACAAGGATTCAATGAAGGCGAGAACCAAAGCAAACAGATAAAATTCTGTGAAATATTAACTTGTTGCAAGTCATCTATCTGGCCCAAAGCCTGAGTGGCTTAGGCAGTGCAAGGAGACAATTAAGGAGAAATTCCAAGTCAAAAGGAGAGTGAGGGGTTTGAATGTTCTCTAGCAACAATTGTAGTTTTTAATGGTATGAGAGAGGGGGTACCTTGAGAAGGGGAAGATAAGAGAAAAGCAGCCAAAACTGAGACTTCGCGGCCCTGAGGCTTGCCCTTCTTAGGAAGAGAGTTGTAGAGAGAGAAAACCTTGTCTGATACTCTCTCTTCCCATCTCTCTGCTCCCTCCCACATCTTCGAAGCTTTCTTCAACTCCATGGATGAGTGCTCTTGCTTCACTGCTTGTACTGTGTTTCAATGGCTTTCTTGCTCTATATATTTTTGCGTTGTGTAGGAGGGCGGCCCATTGTGTACAGCCATAAAGGGCGCTCGGCCCGGGCCTATGTCTGATTGATTTGTCATCATGAGTCATGCGCTTAATTTGCGCTTCTAAAGTTGAGAGACGGCCCATTATGTCAAACCATAAAAATTGAGTCATTGTGTAAAACCATTCTCCCACTCCGTCCTACTGCATCTAGCACTCCATTTCACTCTTTCCCACTTTATTCTACTCTTCTCAATTTCATTCCATTTCTTCTCACTCCTGCATACCAAGATTGCCAGAATCGAACCGGTGAGTGAACCGATAAGGTTAGTGGGTTAATGGTCGGATCGGTCAGACTGGTTAGACCGGATAAAACCGTTTTATCATAATTTATTAAATTATGAATAATTTGTTATTTATATAACTAAATTCTAAACTTAAATAGGTAGAAAACTTCCAATACATACTATCACTGACTAATTTTAGATTATATTGTGTTAGTAAGAAACAAGTAATACATTTTCTTAGATTCTGAAACTTTTTATGAATTGCCTTATGAATAACAAAAATACAATTATTTAATTTGAACAAAAATTAATGATGAAGTAGAAAGATATTTTTGGGTTGTTAATATGTAATCTACTAATAAAAGGATTCAATGAAGGCGAGAAAGATTAAAACAGATAAAATGTGAAATATTAACTTGGCAAGTCATCTATCTAATACAAAGCCTGAGTGGCTTAGGCAGTAGGAGACTTAAGGAGAAATTCCAAGTCAAAAGGAGGTGAGGGGTTTGAATGTTCTCTACAACAATGTAGTTTTTAATGGTATTCAAAAAAAAAAAAAAAACAAAAGTCAGAAAGGTCTTCAACCGGTCTAAGTACCCAGTCCAGCCATTGAAAATTGGCTGGTTTAATCGGTTCTTGACCGACTCAACAAGACAATGGATTCAATCGGACTGGACTGCGCTGCTTTTCGGTTCACGGCTAGACCGGTTGAACCAGCCAGTCCGGTCCGATTCTGATAACCATACTCTACAACAAACTACGTATTTCTGCTCACTCTATCTAACTCTTTCTTTCTCGGTTCCATTTCTTTTCATTCTACACTTGTAATATACCTACAACAAAATGACTAGAATAGGCCCTACTGGTTGACAAAAGTGTCTCTCGTCGAATGGCCTGGGCCAGGCCCAGCACTAAACCCAAGCAAAGAGGGCCATCCAAATGGCAAATTAGGGTAAGAAATTGGTTCCTTGTGGGGTAAGAAAAGTTTACTCATTGACAGTGGGTACGTGTCATGCTCAGTGCCAAGAGGCAAACTTAACTTCGAATATTCACCATTTTTTTTAAGGAATTTATTGCAAGGCAGTGGAAAAATATCATCACAATGGAAGAATAGAAGGTCAAGCCATCACATTACTGTTTCAAAGGGAATCAATTTTTACCTATCTACTAACTAATGTAAGAGAGTCTCAATTTTAGTAAGAATTTGTGTAGTTTTACTTCAAATAGGCCATGAATGGCTTGCTTGCAAATAATGTAAGAACAGATTTAGCTAAGATATATCAAGTGAATTAAATGATAATTATTGGTATGCCCTCTTTTCCACATAAAAAATAAAAAATGAAAAAAAAACTCCATGGCTTTGCCATGCTAGAAAATGGAATGAAGGAATATAGCTAGTTATCATCTCTAATTGAAATTAATTTAGGTGTACTATGAAACTTTTCTCATATCTTTTTTTTTGGGAGGGTTCAAATGAGCCATGGAAACGGTACAATACAACGGGAGAGGAGGAATTGAATCGGAGACCTGATGTGCTCAGAACCTCAATCTAACCACTTGGCTAAGACATCAAAGGTAAACTTTTCTCATATCTAAACATGGTTTAGTTCTTATGTTTGTATGCATGAAGGTTCGATGTAATTATGTAAGTCAAGTAAAGATTTAGCATAGTAACACACATGTATTGCACCAAAAAAAAAGTACAAACTATGTGTTAAGTTAATCTTAGTTACCACAAATATCAAATCATGCACAAATGCTAAACAGAGCCGCTTGTGTAAACTAAAAAAGATTAACCTAATAAAACATTTCTCTTTTGTTAACAAAGGTTCCTTCTTGTGGAGTTTATGATGGACGCAATATAAATACATTAAAAAAAATCAAACTTTGAAACTTAATATGCTCAAAGATTCATTACACTTCATTCACATGCTGGGCTTTGGGACAAGGCGTTTTGCAACAAGATCGTTCACCACACACCTCCATGCCATGGTCAAAGGTAGCCCATGTGAATAATGGAAAATGACAAAGATACTCATCTTCTAAGGGTCTGTTTGTTTAACTGTTGGTAACTGCTGATCGTCAATGTGGAGGTAGAATTTAATCTACTTCAATAATTACTACTATTTAACTGTTGAAATGAACATACTCATAGCTTAAGAGGGCAGAAAGTCACTTGGACTAAAAGCATGCAAGGAAAGCTAGGGGCAACTATAGCCTACACTACAAGAGTATAGTCGGTATTTTGTTCTTTTGTTCATATATGTATATTTATGACTGGTATGTAAATTGCAAAAGTCCTTGTTTTGCCCTCTTTCCCTTTGTTTGAATAAAACACTCACAAATGGTTCATGAATAACTTCTTAGAACTTCATCTTTGACAAAAATAAAATAAGAAAAGTTAAATAATATTCATACTTGCATATAATATTTCTAAAATAAAAACAGAGTTGATCCCATTCCAAAACTGTCACCAAACAGCAAGGATTGGGACTACTGATTCCATTCCAGTTTTCAGCTCGGAACAATTGGGTTCAGGATTCAAGTTCCATACCACTACCAACCCACCCAGAATTCAAGTCCAAGCCTCTACCATTGATTCCATTTCATTCCAATTTTCCTCACCAAACAGGGTCCCTTAAAGAGACCATCTTAGACAATTTTTAAGTACCTGGGCGTGTTCGAGGATAGCGAGACTAATTTGGATTTGGAAGATATCTGGAGAGTTCTGTTTCAACTACCTTGGAGTGCGAAAGCAGTCATTGAATAAGAGCACAGCTTATGTTTGTTTGTATCCTGAAGCCAAATGGTTGGCCGACCCCAACAAAAGATCCTTGCAAAAGTTCGGGAAATTGCTTAGCATTGACAAACCACGCCTCTTAACTGCTGCTCGTGGCTATTGGTCGGCAGAGTTGCTCTGTACGGGTATGAAAGTCTTGCGTATTCTTGAAGCACTTCAGAACCAGACTGGCAAGGTTTTCGTGTCTCCATTTAGCAAGATTAGAATGGCCACTCATATTTACGAAGTTGCTCAGTTGCTATTCTGTTGGAAATATTTGAAGCACAACCATCATGATTCAAAGTCACTGCAGAAGTACATCGATCTCTCACTAGATGAATACTTTGACACTGTGTTTTCAGTGAACTGGAGAACTGCAGTGAGCAAAGACATGATCTTGTTTAGGGAGACAGATGTTTCAATCGAAATTCTGAAAGAAGTTGTTTTAAAGAATATCCAAGGGAAAGGTCGGCTGACATATGGACAGCTAGGACGGGTCACCATGGTGCTGCTTGGGTCATCCAACAGTAAAACTGAACTTTACAAGACAGTGTTGGAGAGACTTGCTGTTGATTTATCTTGGAGATCATTTTTTATAGTGCTTTCTGGGTGCTGAGTTTCTTCCGCGTCTAATGCTGGTTGAGTTCAGCTACATGCATCATCCCTTGCTTTCAATCTTCATAAGGTTTTGAGTGAGCTTTATGATGCCAACTGGAAAAGGGAAAGGGATTACATGACGCCCATCTGCTTTTTGTACCTAGTCGAGTTCAGCTACATGCACCATCCCTTGCTTTCAAGCTTCATAAGGTTTTGAGTGAGCTTTATGGTGCCAACTGGAAAAGGGAAAGGGATTACATAACGCCCATCTGCCTTTTATACCTAGTTGACCGACTTATGATTTCTCTTATGGAGTGCGAGGGTGTGCTTCTAATATGTAGATCTTCTCTTGTTGAATGGCTTATTCATCACGAATGGAAGCCAACATTTAACACAACTTCCATGTCTAGCACTGATAGAGATGCATTTGAGAATGGTGCTTTTGGTTTTTTGGGTAATGCAATTCATCAACTTATTGTGAACAAACACGAGACTCTTGAATGGGTGAAGAAAGTCGGCATCAATGTGAAGGACTACCCTGTGCTGCTACTCAGATTAGTTGTTTTAATGTGCGTCCTTAATTTGGGTTATGGGATGTGTTGGCCCTTACTTCAAGAAGTCTTAAACACGAAACACATCATGGAGCAATTACCAGCTGATTCTTGCAGTGCCCTAAATAGGAAAAATCAGTGGCTAGTCAATCTTTTAACTGTTTCTGCAGCGCTCAAAACCATTGGGGATCCTCTGGTTATTATAAGCCTGCGTGGTGATCGTCCGAATTTGTAATGCAAAGATGCCATTCATCTTCAGATGGACAGCCTGAATAGAGAGGACCTGCTTAGAAGCTTGTTCCTGGACAATGTCAATTCTTGCCAAGACGGAGATAAATTGCATAAGCATTCACCATCTAATTTCACTAATCGCGGGTTGCAGCTAGGAACGCAGAATAGAGGGTGTGTTGAATTCAAATATGGGAATGTGTGGGAACTTCTTGATTCATTAAAGTTGATTGAGGATGAAGATGACCAAAGCAGGCAGAGGCTTGTGTCCTTGGCTCCAAGGATAAAGGTAGGTGTTCTATTAATTGTGCCTTATGCCAATGTTGGTAGTACTTTTTTTTTTGGTAATTTTTTTTTGTCATTAAAAATTTTCACATGACGGCAGTGTCTTCGTTCCTCATTTTGGCCTCTTCTCTAACAGGCTCAGGTTGACAGAGCATATACCTTACTGACAAGCGCATTAGCCCAGACATCTGCAGAGAACTTTGTCACTAATGATGAGCTAAAAAAGTTATGCAGCAGAAGCTGAATGTTTATGCCTTGAATTACGACTGTTATCTGCCGCTTTGGATGCAAGGTTTGTTCAAATCTCTGACCTAACCCCTTTGCTAGTCTCCGAATAATGTCGGTGTTCTAAGTTACTCTCTGCCATTGCATTTACTGCTTCATGCATCTTATGAAGCTTACTGTAGCAGTCTTTTGGGTCATTTGAAATCTTATAATGTTTAATGTTTCCCATAAATGTGAACCTATTGATTTTTTTTTTTTTTTTTTTTTTTGAGTGACTGATCAATTCAGTGGAGAGCAACTAAGGAACAGCATTTCGCTGATCAAAGGCATTTTTAAAAAGCTGGAATCAGAGAAACCAGTCTTCGAGCATTTCTTAGGTCCTTTTATACCCCAAGGGGATGTGACTCGACTGGTGAAGGAGGTGAAAGTCACGGAAGACCGCAACTTGGAAGAGGGTAAAGATGATTCTTCAGTTGATCTCAGAAATCAAAGTAGCAACCAAGGCAGTGAGACAAACTCGGAAGATCAAGATGATGCCGAGAATGGCGGGGACAACAATTTAGGAGAGAGTAAGAAAGACAACTCTGCAGCATCTGCTTCTGCTTCTGCTTCTGCTTCTGCTTCTGCTTCTGGTTCGGGAAATCAAAATGACACCCAAGGCAGTAAGAAAAACAAGTGGAAGGGAAACAAGAAGTCCCGAAACAGGAACAAGGGAAAGAAGAAGAACTAGTGGGTACTCGACTCTTTTCTCATGAGTCTATGGCTTTTTTTGGTGATGGAGGTTCATCTGCCTTAGTTTGAATGGCATGTCCGTCCCATGCATGCATGACTTTGAGAAGCTACGACTTCCCTGCTATGGTGGGGTGCCTTCCTATTCTCACCTCAGTGATCATGACTAATATTGGGATTTCATCAATTAAACAGGCAGTTATGTATTGCTCAAATACATGGGAATCTATGCTAAGAAAATACAAATGCAGACCAAGTGCTTTAGCTCAAGCAGGAAGATTGGGCATAGATTCCGATGTAGTTGATGAAATCTCAGAAACAAATGCTTATCGTTCGGTTTGCATCATAGGCACAAGTTTAAGACATGTCAATATTGATATTAAAAAGGGGGAGGAACAAGAGATGAAAAGGGGGAAAAAAAAAAAGGAAGAAACTATTAGTCAAGAATCTAAATAAGACTGGGATGCACTCTATGCTTCTTCCTCTCAAATAAAGTCACAGATTTAAGTTCCGTAAATAAAGAAAAATTTGAAAAAGAATAACGCAACAGCTTATAGATTAAGAATCACTTGATTCTAATAAATGAAAGATCAAAGACTCCTACAAGAAAAAAAAAATCAATAAGAGGGAAAAATGGTTCATAGGATGAAGTAAAGCTGATGCAAAATACAGTCCAGGTCATAGTCAGTCAGTATTAATTCATGATATTGTATTAAACTTTTTTATGGGGTCAACACATGTCACCTTAAATGGATAATTAATCATCTCTATAACTATTAAAGTCATCTTTGAACAATCTATCTTACGCTATATCTTAAATAAGACCATTTTTTGTGAAATTTAATGAAAACATATGCACGTAGCATTCGACAATATGTGCTTCCAGGTGTGTAATATCTTTATACTACAAATGTTTTCTAGATTTGACTTCTGCACGTACGTCTCCATTTTCTAGATTTCTTTTTTTTTTTTTTTTAAAGAAATGGATATTTGACTTCTGCACGTACGTCTCCATTTCGCTCTCTATCTTATAACTGCTCTTGGGTCTGTGGGAAAAAAAATAAAAAAAGCAAAAACCTGCTCTTCTTCCGCTCCCCTTAACTGATGCACGCTCGCACTGATCGTCTCCTTCCACTTCTCTCTCTCTCTCTCGTCCTTGATTCTTCTATTCCATGGCTACCGCTTGATTAAAGGTCTTTAATTACGAAGAAATGGAGCATTGTTTGTCTGGGATATGCTCACACATTCTTACGCTCAACAATTTTGCCATGGCTCTGAGCGTGAGTTTTTTCTTTTTATGTGTGTGTATTAATTTGAATTCTGTATCGTCACTATAATTAGGTTTCTAAATGGGTTTTCCTTTTATTTCACATGGTAAGCAGACATTGCAACTTTCAACAAAATTCCCAACCATATGCATCAGTTTAAGGGCTTACTTGGAGGTATTTCTTGTCTGAGATCTCCATCCATTTTCATTTTATTCAATCATATTAGTGTAGACTTTGTCGTAAAGTTGCTTCACCTCCCACTCTATTCATTTTCATTTCTTATCTGATGTATGTTATGAAACCCCTGTAAATATTGTTTAGACATGTTTGATTGATAAAACAAATAAACAATTTACTTTTTGGTTTATAGAGATTATAAAGATTCCTATATGCATGATTTTATAGTTATCAAAATAAAATATAGTACTAAATATAATTATTTTAAGATAAATCAAGAATTTAAAAAAATGATTAATTTTATTGTTATAAAATTAAGGTTAATAGATATAATTCCGTAAGGCTTCAATAATTGATTGCTTCATTTCTTGTTTTTTTTTTAAAATATTAGTAGTATCAATAATTTAATTTTCTCTAACAATAAAAACCTTCACATATCAAATCAAGGGACATCAAACCCTAATCAAAATTCAATTTTTGAGTCTAACCAATGGTGTTACAATTGCTGGTGCAGGTTAAGTGCAGCTGATTTATACTGAAACCTTGGTAATTTATATTATTTTCGATCATCATATACATTTGTGGATGTTTTAATCTGGGTTTCTAGATTTATAAGGCAAGGCATGCATGACCATTGAAGTGGTGGAGTTAAGTTATAGTCCTATCTGTTGTTGAAACTTATATTACTTATGGTAAAGTAAGTTTATATGTATTATCAATATCTCTCTATCTTTCTTTTCCTGTGAACTATAATCAAAATAAATGATTTGGAGGGTTTATTTATTGTTTTAGTTCTCCAACCTTTTAGTTATATATCTTTTAGTTTGTTCAAGTACACTGACAATATTTTAAGTTTTGCGATTTGACTATCAGAAGCAATTAGTACCTTCATTTAAGTTAGAAAAAGCATGCACTCAAATGCTAAATTTATAATTTGTTCTTCAAAAACTATTTAATTGTTCCTGTATAGAACAAGAACTCGTGCCAATTTATCACAATTCTTAAGTTCCATTGAACATTAAACTCTCCCATTTTCCTTAAATGCCCACATAAGATACCAATACTAATTTCCACCATCTACAAATAGTTGGACATTTGAATGTAGCCAATGCATAAATATAAAACATTTACACAATAATGATTGATGTCATCCAATTTCTTATATGTGTAGTTTAAATTTAATTTTCACGTTTACGACATAAAAACCCCATTTAGTTCAACAGTAACATATATTGTTGTGACTTTATAAGGGTGACGTATTCATCTGTACAATCGCATATTACATGAACTAACATATCATACTATCTATAAATCCAAAACTGTAAGAAAAAAACCAAGTAACTAATATCCCCTTTGTCATATGTACAATTTAAATTGGAAGTTTTATAACATAGCAGAACTTGCTTTACTTCCAAAGTAATATTGTTGTAAATTAATAAAAAAATAATATATTCTTCATATTATAATGTTCATCACACTAACATTATTATACAAATACATTCATGGTCCATGAAACCTCAAAAAAATATTTTCTTCACACAATCTAATCTTTTCTTATATGTACAATTGAAATTGAAACTTCTTAGTAAAATATGATATATTTACGTCAAGAATATTACAATTGTAAAATATTAAATAGTTACGCATCATCTATACAATCGTATACTGGAAGAGACATGTCATGCAATCTATTAAATCTCACCACCCCTTAAAAGTGAAAAATATAAATATTAATGGATATCCCTTTTCTAACGTGTACAATTCAAATTGAAACTTTTTATAGCCAGTAAAAAATATATAATATATATCTACTTCTGAAATTTTATTGTTGTAAATTAAAAAAAAAAAAACATATTCTCACATACAAGATTGTACTGCACAAAGTAACATGATATGATATCAAGAACATCCAAATCTTAAAAGTATGCTTCTTGGTGAGTCCTGCACTTATTTGAGTTCAGATACATTTTATGAAAGTGGTGATATCCCGATGTAGATAATATCAACCCTCTGAGACATTACTCGGGCTTAATATTTCAAACTTACATAATCATGAAATTGAATTGAAAGTCGGCACCCCTGCAGTGCTTTTGAGGAATCTTGATTCATCTTTGGGTTTATGTAATGGACGTGCCTGATCATTGAGCAACTCGGGCAAAAGGCTCTGGAAGCACGACTCATTACAGGTCAAATTATTGGACAAAAGTTGCTTATTCCGCATGTCAACCTCACGCTGTAAATAGCGGACACATCATTTGCATTCAATCATAGGCAATTCTCGATTAAATTGGCTTTTGCAATGACGATCAATGAAATCTCAGTGTAGTCATTAAACTATGTTTGATTATATCTTCCTAAGCCAATCTTCTGTCATGGCCAACTTTATGTTGTAATATCACATGATTCACGTCTCACCTCGCCATTGGTTGCTACGGTTGTTGATTGTGAATATGAACAACGTGCCTAATAATGTTACAAAAAATATTGTCTACAAGGACGTCTTCAAGGATATCCCCACTCCACCTTAGTAAACCATTTGCAATATATATTTTTTTTTTTTGCAATTGCAAAACTTTCAATCAAATATCGCGCCTAGACATTAGCAGTATATTTCTTTTCACCATTACCTTTTTTTTTGGTTGGACTGAAAGCGGGGTAGGATGTCCAGATCATTTTCACTGATATTATGATTTTGTATTTTTAAAATCAATATATACTTATTTTCTTATAGTTCTAAACTCAGTTTCTATCGAAAAGGTTAGCAACTCAATTACTTCATTAAGAAAAAAAGGAGATGATCAGTTTGATATAATCTCAACCAAAAAGGTTTTTTTTTTTTAATTGATGCAGACGGAAAGAAAAAACATATCTGGTTCAAGGTTTAAATTAAATTTAGAGTTAATTAAGATTGAAAAAATAAAGTCCAAGCAATGTATAGATTTTTGTATACAGAGTGTCAATTTGATCAACCATTTAAGTGAAAATTTTTACTTTGTTGTAACTATTATGTATTTTTTTTAAAAAAAATAGACTTCTTTATTATCAAATTATCTTATTTTTATAAATTATTTTTTAAAATTAATCACTTCATGTAAGAGCACGAGCACAAACTAATTTACAAAAAGCAAGAAAGGAGAACCCAAAATACAAAGGGCAGAAAGGTCATTTGAGAGGACAGGCGTGCACTGCAGTGCTCAAGAAGATGGCGGGAATACACATCATTTATTCATACTAGTAATTCATTTACTCGGAGCAGTGGATTGAATTACTTAGTTTTCTCTGTAAATTCAATCCCAAGCCATGACCCTTTGTTTTTCTAGGCCCCTCGAAGTACGGAAAAATGATACAAACAGAGACCAAAAATCTTCTCTTGTGTACAACACAACTGTCCCACTTCCATAATTTGTGCACATAGTGAATAGCGATACTTGACAGTTAGAATAAAGCAGCCAATCCACTGAAATTCTTCGTCAACGAAGATTTTTACTTAAAGGTGGAGCAAGAAATTAATCAGAGCATTGCTTACTCTTCTGGGTTTTCTTTTGATCGCTCTCCCTTGATTTCAAACTGATTTGATAAGTGATTCGCCAGAAGAGAAAAAAGGGGGGAAAAAAAAAGATTTGCTAAAGAAATTAAAGGTCTCCTAGTGCTTGTACTAGGTTTGTGATCTTTTTTTCCTTTGCAAGTTCCTTTCCCCTTAAGATATCTAAAGCCCCTTTTTCCTTCTGTTCATATATGTCTGGCATTTATATGGGTTTTGCCCCCCTTTCCCTTTGTATGAATATGAATTTCTGGGTTCAAATTGAGGATGGGTTTCTTGTATTTTGATGATTTTTCTACGGTGGATAGAGTTTGAAGGAAGGGAGGTTGAACAAAAATGGAGGGTTCATCTGGTATGAGTGGGATCATTGCAAGGAACTCTGAGTTGCTTGATATAGTATTTTCATGGTCTCTTGCTGACATTTTTGCCGAGAATCTCTACAAGGAAAAGGTTTTGGTCCCCTCCCCCCCTCTCTCTCCCCCCCACCCTCCCTCAGTGTTCTTTGTCTAAATTCTGGAAATGGTTGAAAATACGTCATTCAATTTGTTTATTTTGTTGCTGATTGGTGTTGTTTGGTGAGTCTTTGTTTAATTACTGATTGCTATCCGCTTACCTGTACTGGGTAGCCATAAAGTTTTAGTTTTTCTCTTTCTTTGTTCTTCTAGTCTTTTGGTGTAATTTCATGGCATAATCTAAGATTATGGTCGTTTTATTAATACTTTTTTGGATGGGTCAGTTTTATATGGATTTTGAAAGTTGTATGACGGGGTGAAGTATTTATAGTAAAGTTCGTAAATTTGACTTGTACGTCGTTGCTTAATTCAAGTTATTGCACGGTAGACCCCAAATAAGGCAATTCAATTCGGCCGTAGTTTGAGTTGATGTTATCCAAACTGTAGTGACCATAAATTTCTAACTGGTATTGAGTACATTTTCTAAACAGGCCTATTGGACAAATGGATAGTAGATTTGGATTTGAGTGAACTCAAAACATGTAGGGACACAAAGTATCAAATGCCAACAAAACTCACTAGCACATCGTATGCATGATTTTGTCCAAGATCAAGAGGAAATGGATTCTATATTGCAAGTCCAAAGATCACTCCCTTTCAAATGTGTAATCTCGCTTTCCCTTTCAACACTACCAAAGTCACTAAAATGGATTATTTTTCATGGTTATATTCAGTCATTGTCCATATATGGAGGTGCTTATATATATCAATATTAAGCTACCCTATATATAAGTAACTAAGATGGATGACTGTGCATGATCTTAAATGCTTTTCAGGTGAAGAAGATTCCAGAATCTTTTGAAACAGTGAAAGAATATTTCAACTCTTATGTGTTTCCTCTGCTGGAGGAGACAAGGGCAGACCTCTGTTCAAGCATAGAGACAATGTCAGGGGCACCCTTTTCTGAACTGTTGTCTTATGTTGAAGTCAAACCTGGTAGTCGGTCGTTCAATGACCAGTCGCATTTATATGATATTAAGGTTGGTGAATGGAGAAACAATAAGGTCCGTGGCAAGGAACCTTATAACACTCTGCCTGGTGATATTTTCGCACTGGTGAACTGTCGGCCTGAAAGTATTCAAGATTTGAGTGTGGTGGCACAAACATGGGTCTTGGCACATGTCGAGAGAATTTCACAGGTGAAAACCGAAGAGGATGACAGAGCTGATGAAACATTGTCAAACTTCTTCAGGGTCAGGTTATCAATGGGGATTGACGTTGTTGATGATGGCTACAGCGCTATTTTTCTCGTTTATTTGTTGAATATCACAACAAACGAAAGGATGTGGAATGCCTTACGCATGCATGGAAATTTGAAAATCATCAAAAGGGTTCTCCGAAGAAATACCATGGTAAGTGTCAGAACCTGCGTATTTATCCACTTAGCCTGAATAGCCTGGGATAATAATTGTCCACCATCATTCAAGACTTGGGGAGTGTGTAATAACAAGATCGGTCTTCTTTAGTAATTCAACTATATTATTATGGAAATTAATGGTTGATAAGCATTGGCTCGATGAACTATTAGTCACTTTGTTGTACCTTTTGGTTTCTTACCTTGTGATGATTTTGTTTCACTAAGACCACGGGCCTGGGTTGCAGGATGAAGATGACCATGGTCCTTGTTGTTCAGGCTACGATGAAGACTTGTTTGGAAGTCTTTGTCTGGAAACATGTTCAAGACTAAATCCTTCTCAGAATGAGGCCATCGTAGCTTCTCTACAAGCAATACAATGCAAGCACAGACCTCACGTTCAGCTCGTGTGGGGCCCACCAGGAACCGGGAAAACAAAAACGCTTAGCATATTGATTTATTTACTTCTGAAGAAGAATTGCAGGATACTGACATGTGCTCCAACAAACACTGCTATAACGCAAGTTGCTCGCTATGTTTTAGAACTCATGAAGAATGCTTCTCCAGAAGATTCTGGTTGGTTTTTGGGAAACATACTGTTGTTTGGAAGCAAACAACGTTTGAGAGCAGTAGGATCTGATATCGAAGATATATACCTTGATTATCGTATAAACAGACTAGCAGAGTGTTTTAAACCTATGACTGGTTGGAGAAGTTGTTTCCCTATGTTGTCGTCTTTCCTTGATGATTGTGTCTCAGAATACAACATTTTCTTGGAGAATGAATCGAGAAAAAGGGAGCAAAGCATTGATGAAATTGATAGTACATCACAGATGAAATCTTTCGTGACTTTTCTTAGGGATCGGTTCAAGGCTGCTGCAGAACCAGTGAGGCAATGTGTTGCTATCTTCTGCACTCATTTATCGAAGAGTTTCATTGGTGAACATAATATTGAAAATATGAAATCTTTGTTGAATCTGCTGGATTCATTTGAAACATTGTTGCTTCAAGATGATGTCAATTCCTCAGAATTGCTGGAGCAATTTTCTAATTCAGAAGATGAGAATATTGTAAATGGGTCTGTGCTGCTTGAAGAAAAGAGGAGAAATTGCATTTCTGCCATAAAAACACTGCAGAAGTCTTTAGGTGAAATTGAGCTTCCTACTATTAGCCTCGCAGACTCCATGACAGAAGAATATGCAAGGAAACCTATGTTGGAACTCTGTTTCCAAATGGCATCCTTAGTCTTCTGTACTGCTTCCAGCTCAAATATGCTTCATCGTTTGCGGGAGCCATTTGATGTTTTGGTTGTAGATGAAGCAGCTCAGTTGAAGGAATGTGAATCTGCCATACCTCTACAACTGTGTGGTTTAAGGCATGCTATTCTTTTTGGGGATGACTGCCAATTGCCAGCGATGGTCAATAGTAATGTGAGTTTAAATATGCTGAACTTCTCATGTTTTTTTCATTGCTGCAAATTTCACTGAGCTTTCTATCTTGTTGAAAATGTTCATTTGCAGATTTCTAGTAATGCTGGTTTTGGACAAAGTTTGTTTCAGAGGTTGAGCTTATTGGGTTGGCCAAAGCATCTCTTGAATGAGCAATACAGAATGCATCCATCAATCAGTGCTTTTCCAAATACAAGATTCTACCTCAAACAGATTTTGGATGCACCCAATGTCAGGAACAAGTGTTATGAGAAATGTTATCTTCCCGGCCCAATGTATGGCCCTTATTCTTTTATAAATGTTTCTGAGGGTAGAGAAGAGCTTGATGATGATGGACGCAGCAAAAGAAATATTGTTGAGGCAGCTGTTGTGGGGAAAATTTTGCAGGGCCTCTATATATGTATGTTTTGATATTTTTGTTTATTGTTGTGCTTATGTACATTAGAATTCCCTGTTGCAAATGGGCCTCTTGGAATAGAATCTTTGATTAGACATGAGCCAAATGAAACACTATAGGCCTGAGATCTGATGCAGTGCACAAGTCATGAAAAATTAAATAACATTGATCAAGATTTTGTTAACTAAAAGTGGTTCGATAGTTAACTATAGTAAGGGACTGGAGTGAGTTCTTTCGCAGCTGTTTAAAGATTTAGTTGATACTTGATACTGTAAAATATACAAATACAGAAAACCCTAGTGACCAGTGTAGATCCTGCCTGAGCAGTTTCTTGAAGTATGCATCTACACCTTCATGAGAAGAGAAGTTTGATCCTTGAAATATAAAATATGATATTTGCCAAATTGGCCTTTTGGAGTTCAGTTCATTTCATGCAGATAAGCTTTGAGGATTTGGGATGATATTTATGTATTAAGCATCTGGCTATAAATGAATCCTTTTTGAACTAGTCTTTTAGTGGTGTTGTTGCTGACAACTAGTTCGTAAACAGCTGTGGTTTCGCAAAAGGTAGAGGGTGGTATGGGTACTGATTCTTTGTTGTGCATCCTAAGAATTTGTTCTTAATCTTGCTGCTTTGGTAATAGCTTTTCTCGATGACGATTTAGGGTCACATGTTCAAGTTGACATATCTCCTTGTTTCAGTTAATTAGCCCTCAAAATTTGCTCTCATTGCAGCTTGGCGTTTCTCAAGTCAAAGGCTTTCTATTGGTGTAATATCTCCCTATGCTGCACAAGTCGTGGCCATTGAGGAAATGCTGGGAAGAAGGTATGAGGAACTTGAAAATTTTGCCGTCAAAGTCAAGTCTGTTGATGGATTTCAAGGTGGAGAAGAAGATATTGTGATAATATCAACTGTGAGATCAAATCTTCGTGGATCAGTTGGATTTTTTGGAGATCTTCAGCGAACTAACGTCGCTCTTACTAGGGCCAGGTATGGCTGTGAAAGATGCAAATTTTACTATTTTCTTCTAATTGTTTTCGCATTTAAATAACATTATGTCTTTTATTCATCCAATCAGGCACTGTCTTTGGATAATTGGACATGAAGCTACTCTAATTCAAAGTGATTCCATATGGAACACATTAATTTCTGATGCGAAGGAGCGTAACTGTTTCTACAATGCTGATGAAGATACGAGCTTGGCCCAAGCCATGATAGATATCAAGAAAGAGCTTGACCAACTTGATGATTTGCTTAATAGGGACAGTATACTTTTCAAAAGTGCTAGGTGGAAGGTATGCTATCTGCCTTTTCTCTGTGTGGACTGAGCCTTCTCTTTCCTATTCTCTTGGGGATCTTATGGGTTGTGTAATTTCATAGTACACTTTATTGGTTTTGTTGTCGAAGGTTCTGTTCAGTGATAATTTTGTCAAAACCTTCTCAAAGCTTCCAACAGCCCGGGCAAAGAAGTCTGTGATGAACCTACTTGTAAAACTATCAAATGGTTGGCGGCCTAAGAAAATCAAAGCTGATCCTGTTTGTGAGAGCACTTTACAGATTGTTAAACAGTACAAGGTTGAAGGTCGTTTTGTCATTTGCACAAATGACATAATTCAGGAAGGAATATACTTCCAAGTGTTGAAGATCTGGGATATTGTCCCACTAGAAGATGTTGCGAAGTTGGTGAGAAGACTTGAGAATATTTATAAAGCATTCACTGATGATTTCTTGAGTCGTTGCAGAGACAGAAGTCTTCAGGGGTATGTGATCTACAATTTTATTGGCCCTAAATTTGTCTAATGACTGCTGAATATGTTTAATTCTTTAAAAAAATTATAAAAATAGATGAATAAGTGCTGTATCTGCAACTGATAAAATGTTCGAACAAATTATTGCACTATTTCAAGGAGGCCAGATATGGCAGTTCACCTGTTGTCAACCATCTGTCTACTACTATATGTCATACAATTTTATCAACCCTAATCTCAGGTTATTTCAGGGAGTTAGAGGTCCCAAGGACATGGAACACTTCACTTGATATTGTCCGCTTCAAGGGTTATAATCGTTCTGAGTCAGCAACTGTTTCTGATGATGACTCAGATGGCATAAATTATGCTGAGAATGCCAAAGTGAGCGAAAGTCTCTTGTTAATGAAATTCTATGCTTTATCTGCGGGCACCGTCAGCCACCTCCTGTCTGACTTAAGTGGTAGAGCGTTGGACTTACCATTTGAAGTAACAGATGAAGAGAAACGGATAATCCAGTACAATAGAAGCAGCTTTATTTTAGGGCGGTCTGGAACTGGGAAGACGACGGTGCTAACTATGAAACTGTTTCAGAAAGAGCAACTGCATCACTTGGCTTTGGAAGGACTCAGTGAAGGAGATATAGATGCCAGCAATTCCAGCATCACTGATGTTACAGATTGTTAAACAGTACAATGGTTGAAGGTCGTTTTGTCATTTGCACAAATGACATAATTCAGGAAGGAATATACTTCCAAGTGTTGAAGATCTGGGATATTGTCCCACTAGAAGATGTTGCGAAGTTGGTGAGAAGACTTGAGAATATTTATAAAGCATTCACTGATGATTTCTTGAGTCGTTGCAGAGACAGAAGTCTTCAGGGGTATGTGATCTACAATTTTATTGGCCCTAAATTTGTCTAATGACTGCTGAATATGTTTAATTCTTTAAAAAAATTATAAAAATAGATGAATAAGTGCTGTATCTGCAACTGATAAAATGTTCGAACAAATTATTGCACTATTTCAAGGAGGCCAGATATGGCAGTTCACCTGTTGTCAACCATCTGTCTACTACTATATGTCATACAATTTTATCAACCCTAATCTCAGGTTATTTCAGGGAGTTAGAGGTCCCAAGGACATGGAACACTTCACTTGATATTGTCCGCTTCAAGGGTTATAATCGTTCTGAGTCAGCAACTGTTTCTGATGATGACTCAGATGGCATAAATTATGCTGAGAATGCCAAAGTGAGCGAAAGTCTCTTGTTAATGAAATTCTATGCTTTATCTGCGGGCACCGTCAGCCACCTCCTGTCTGACTTAAGTGGTAGAGCGTTGGACTTACCATTTGAAGTAACAGATGAAGAGAAACGGATAATCCAGTACAATAGAAGCAGCTTTATTTTAGGGCGGTCTGGAACTGGGAAGACGACGGTGCTAACTATGAAACTGTTTCAGAAAGAGCAACTGCATCACTTGGCTTTGGAAGGACTCAGTGAAGGAGATATAGATGCCAGCAATTCCAGCATCACTGATGTTGACGGCGACAGCAACAATGAACATGTGTTACGACAACTTTTTGTGACAGTTAGTCCAAAGCTTTGTCATGCAATAAAATATCATGTTTCTCAACTGAAAAGGTACCTATATTGACTTTTTTGTTCATCGTTTTTCTTTCATGATCTATATTGTACAGTAGGTAATATAGCCAGCGTTTAATCTATGTACGTGTGGTCTTTGCTTGTTTGTTTTTCAGAAAATTGCTATAAAAGGGGGTTTCATTGCCTCGAAATTTTGATGATTTTTTTAATCTTATCCTGATTTGGGGACATTGTAATATTTTTGTTGACGATTCTGAGGTTTATTGTCATTGCAGCTTTGCTCAGAGTGAAAGCTCTTCTATGGAAAGTGTTGCCACCGTTGTTGATTGTATTGATGATAGAGATCAGTTCAGGGGTATCCCAGACTCGTTTGTTGGTATACCTCCTAAGTCATACCCACTTGTTGTGACGTTCAACAAGTTCTTGCTTATGCTTGATGGAACATTGGGTCCATCATACTTTGATAGATTTCGTGATGAGATGAAACTCACTGATGGAGGAAATAGTAGTTCAAGATCAGCTGCCCTCTTGATGAGAAGGAAAGAGGTTAACTTTGAAAAATTCAGTGCCTGTTATTGGCCTCACATCAATTCTGAACTTACCAAGAGGCTTGATGCGTCTAGGGTTTTCACAGAGATAATTTCTAGCATCAAAGGTGGGCTTCAAGCCGGGGAAACTGATGGTGGTAAGCTTAGCATGGAGAGTTATCTTCAATTGTCTGAGGGCCGATCTTCAACTTTAAGTTGGCAGCAGAGGGAGATGATATATAGTATTTTCTTGGACTATGAGAAGATGAGAGTAGAGCGAGGAGAATTTGATTTGGCTGATCTTGTGAATGATCTTCATCGGCGGCTCAAGCATGAAAGATATGATGGTGATAGCATTGATTTTGTTTATATTGATGAAGTGCAAGATTTGACCATAAGACAAATCGCACTATTTAAGTATATCTGCAGAAATGTGGAGGAAGGATTTGTTTTCTCAGGTGATACAGCTCAGACCATTGCGAGAGGGATTGATTTTAGATTTCAGGATGTGAGATGTTTATTTTTCAAAGAGTTTGTGATGAGGAAAAGGAATGATGATGGCCACGAAAGCGAAGAGAAAGGACAGATCTCCCCTATTTTCCATTTGAGCCAGAATTTTCGTACGCATGCTGGTATACTTAAGCTTGGAGATAGTGTAATTCAACTTATCTATCATTTCTTTCCTCAAACTGTTGACATTTTGCCTCCTGAGACTAGTCTTATCTTTGGAGAAGCTCCAATCTTGCTTGAGTCTGGGTCTGGTGAAAACGCTATTGTCACGATTTTTGGTAACACTGGGAATGTTGGGGGCAATCTTGTTGGTTTTGGAGCTGAGCAGGTTATACTGGTACGAGATGATAGTGTTCGAAAAGAAATATCAAGCTATGTTGGGAAACATGCTCTTGTCCTGACCATTATTGAGTGCAAAGGATTGGAATTTCAGGTAAATGAAAATCGCACTATTTAAGTATATCTGCAGAATTCTGACTTTTGTGGGGGACATGTTGTGTAACTAGCAAATAAATTTGGTTAGAACTTGAATCTTTGATATTCTCAACTCAATTACTGTTAATACTGTTTTTACTGTGACACCTCTGTATGCAACACCTCTGTCCCGCAGGATGTTCTCCTGTACAACTTCTTTGGGTCATCGCCATTAAGAAATAAATGGAGAGTCATATATGAGTACATGAAGGTGAACGACTTGCTTGACTCCACATTGCCTCAGTCCTTTCCTGATTTCAACCCTGGAAAACACAACGTTTTGTGCTCCGAGCTGAAACAGTTGTATGTTGCCATCACCCGTACAAGACAAAGGTTGTGGTTATGTGAGAATAAAGAGGATATTTCTAAACCTATGTTTGACTACTGGAAGAAGAAGCATGTAGTTCAGGTTAGACAGTTGGACGATTCTCTAGCAAGGGCAATGCAAGTTGCAAGCAGTCCGGAGGAGTGGAGAGCACGGGGCAAGAAGGTGTTTCTATTCTTCTTCAGACTTCTAGGTTTATAGTTATTCTTCTTTGATGCTTGGCATATAAATACAATTGATTTGCATTCGTTAAATTGAACAAATATGAATTACGGGCATTCTTGGTGCGCTAATCTGTTGATGCTCCCCCCCCCCCCCCAGTTGCTGGCTGTGAATAACTATGAGGTGGCGACCATGTGTTTCGAAAGAGCGGGAGATAAGCATTGGGAAACCTTTGCTAAGGCTGCTGGGTTGGAAGCATCGGCTGCCAGAGCTCAGAATCCTGAGGAAGCTTTCAAAATTCTTACTCAAGCTGGTGAGCTTTTCGAAAGCATAAATGAGTACAAGAGAGCTGCAGATTGCTACTATGAATCGAAGGACTATGATAAAGCCGGTATGCCGCTCGCTATGTGCTTGTCACCCTAGATGTTTGGGTACTTGCCCTCCCCCCCCAAAACAAAAAAAGGGTAAACTTGCAAATGGAAAAGGCGTATGCTCCATCTTTTTGGTGATTAACCTGCAATCAAACATTGTATATTTGTCTTCTTTGAAGAATATTTGTGTAAATTTCATTGGACTGCTGAGAATGGACGTCCAGATTGCTAGTGATGCATTTCTTCGACCCTGGATTCAATGCCTTCTGGGGATGGGAGCTGTCGTGATTCTGGCTGATTTCCATTTCAATTTTTATTGCTATGACATTATTTGGCATTTAGGATTTTGAATTATATTTTTGCTTGCATGATCAGAGCTATTGTGATGTAGCACATATTGTTTTGTTTAGATTATTATGATCTTTGAATTATATTTTTGCTTTCGCAGGTAGAATTTACCACCAGCATTGTGGGGCATCAGAGCTTGAAAGAGCTGGTGAGTGCTTCACCTTATCTGGGTGTTACGAGCTTGCTGCTCAAGTGTACGCTAAAGGAAACTTCTTCTCAGAGTGCTTGTCTTCATGCACAGAAGGGAACTTACTTGATTTGGGCCTACAGTATATTCAGTGCTGGAAACACCAGGCAACACTGAGCCAGTGCTCACTTAAAAGGCAAAGGCAATTAGATGCAATTGAACAATCATTTCTGGAAAAATGTGCGCTTTCTTATTATGATGGAGATGATAGAAGTGGAATGATGAAATTTGTTAAAGCCTTTTGCTCTGAGGATGCCATGAGAAGCTTCCTCAGGAAGTTGGATTGTCTTGAAGAGCTTCTGATGTTGGAAGAAGAATTGGGAAACTTTTCAAAGGCTGCAGATATTGCAAGGGAACGAGGGGACTTTTTACTTGAAGCAGGTCTGCTAGAAAAGAGTGGACTTTACAAGGAAGCATGCGACCTTTTTCTGTGGCACGCTTTTGCAAGCTCTCTCTGGGCTGGTGGTGGTAATGGTTGGCCTTTGAAACAACAGAAGGTGGACGTGTTATTGAAAGCCAAAAATTCTGCTTGTGGTGTTGGTCCGCAGCAGCTTTATAACACTGCTTGCATTGAAATCCTGATTTTGTTGAATAGAAACCATTCACTGTCCGTCCTGAAAGAATTGTTGATCATGTGTCAGAGTCAGAAGTGCATGAGATGGGAGATCATACTTACCCGGAGAATTCTGGATTCAATGCTTGACACCCATGTGTCGAAGTACGAATGCGAAAGTCGCCTTGTCGATGATTTGTGCGCACATTCAATGCACATGATTTCCCAAAACAAGGTCTCGGTGGAGACAATGATTTACTTTTGGGACTCATGTAAAGAGACCATCTTAGCAATTTTTAAGTGCATGAAGGTATTTGAGCATGATGAAACCAGTGATCTGGAAGAGATTGGAGAATTCTTTTTCAATTACCTTGGGGTGCGAAAGCAGACTTTAAATATCAGCACAATTTATGTTTGTTTGTACCCGGAAGCGAAGTGGTTGGGAGATCTCAGCCAAAAATCCCAGAAGTCTGGGAAGTTGTTTAGCATTGACAAACAACGCTTGTTATCTGCTGCTCGTGACTATTGGTCAGCAGAGTTATTCTGTACTGGTATGAAAGTCTTGCGTATTCTTGAAGCACTCCTGAAGCATACTAGCAAGGCTTTCATGTCTCCATTTAGTAAAAGTAGGATTGCCACTCATGTTTATGAAGTTGCTCAGTTGCTATCCTCCTGCGAATATTTGGAGAACACCCATCTTGATTCAAGGTCACTGCAGAAGTTCATTGATCTCTCACTTCATGAATACTTTGGCAATGTGTTTCCTTTAAACTGGAGAGAATCAGTGTGCAAAGACATGATCATGTTGAGGGAGACACATGTTTCAAGCAAAATGCTGGAAGAAGTTGTCAAGAATTTGCATGGGAAAGGTAAATTGACATATGGACAGCTTGGACGGGTCACATTGGTGCTGCTTGGGTTATCTAAGGGTAAAACTAAACTTTGCGAGACTGTTTTGAAAAGCCTTGATGTCAATTCATCTTGGATACCATTTTTTAGGGTCCTTTCTGGTTGTGAAAGTTCTGATTGCCCAAATGATGGTAGAAAACAACTATGCGCATCCCTTGCTTTCAATCTCCATGCAGTTTTGAGTGAGCTTCATAGAGCCAACTGGCGAAGGGAAAGGGATTACATAATCCCCATATGCTTTCTGTATCTGGTTGACCGCCTTATGGTTTCCCTTGTGGAGTTCCGGGGTTCCTTTATAACATGTAGATCTTCTTTTGTCGAATGGCTCATTCATTATGAATGGAAGCCAACATGTAGCACAGATTTGGCATCTACCAATGATGGAGCAGCATTTGAGAGTGATACCTTTGTCTTTCTGTGTCATATAGTTCATCAGCTTATTGTGAAGAAACGTGAGACTATTGAACTGTTTCGAAATGTTGGCATCAATGTGAAGGACTACCTTGTGCTACTACTCAGATTAGTCATTCTAATGTGCTTGCTTCATTTGAATTATGGGATGTGTTGGCACTTGCTTCGAGATGTCTTACACAGGGGATACATCACTGCGGAATTACCATCTGCATTTTGCAATGAGCTGTGGAGGAAAAATAAGTGGGTAGTCAATCTTGTTACCGTTGCTCGAGCACTGAAAGCTATTGGGGATCCTCTGGTTATAGTAACCTCACGGGAAGGTCGTTCAGATTTGTCATGCGAGGATGCCATTCAACTTCTGATGGTTAACCAAGATAGAGAGGGCCTGCTTAGAAGCTTGTTTCCAGACGATGTCAAATTCTGCCAAGGTGGAGCCGTACTGCACAAGCATTCACAGTCTACTTTCACAAGTCAGGATAGTCAGCTTCAAAAGCTGAATGGAGGATATATTGAGCTCAAATCTGGGGTTGTGTGGGAGCTTTTTGATTCATTGAAATTGGTTGAGAATGAGGTTGATCAAAGTAGGCAGAGGCTTGTGTCCTGTGCTCCAAGGATTAAGGTAATTACTCTGTTAGCTATGCTATAGGAAAAATGTTGAGAGTATTCTGTCTTGCTGAATATCTAGTAATCTATGAATTATTGTGAACATGAGAACTAGCAAACTTATATATGAGAATATGGGAGGGGTTTTAATTTTGGGATACAGTGGAAAAACATTTAAAATGGACCCTGACATGGGTTTGTGAGATTTGGGATTTGGGAAGTTTGTGGAGCTAGTGTTATGTTCTCGATAGTGAGAGGAAGGAAGACGAGGGAACACAGATTATAGAAGAGATCATTGGCTAATTATTCTTGTTTGTGTATCTTCCTTGTTTCATCTAATGTTTTAGCCACCCAATTAATATTGAGTTACAGAACTTGTATCAACCAGTTCAACTGGTCAAATCCTTTGGGTGGAACATAGAACCTGGGTCCGAAACCTCCATATGCTTTTACAGCGTGAACCCCCCCCCCCAAACTACCCTCAAGGAAAAAAAAAAGATCGGGCAACAAAACAAAAAGAAAAACCAAAAGAAAAAAAGAGTTTGTGCGGTATTGCATGCTGTTCCCCGAGATCATTATTAATTAAGCAGTAGACGATATGTATGTTTTTCTCAGTTAGAATCTAATATATTAGCCCTCTTGTTTTGATTAAAAAACATGTGTACAGGGATTATATGTGCGATGCTTGGTGTATGGAAAAATACGATTGTTGGTGTAAGTTAACAACGATTTTAAGGGTTCTTCAGGGGTTTCTATGGGTTTAGGCTTTTTGTTTCATTGAAAGTAAGTTCAGCTTTTGGGTTATTGTTAGTGAAAATTTGGAATGAAGGCATCTTCCATTCTACTTTCTTGGTGTATAGATTTATTCAGAACACAAAAGTGTCATTTTCAGTTTGGCTTCTTCCTCTCTCAAACAGGCTCAGGTTGACGGAGTATATAACCGTATGACAAGTGTGATAGCTCAGACATCAGCAAAAAATTGTACCATGGATGACGAATCCAAAAATTTTGCAGCAAAAACTGAATGTTTACTTCTCGAGTTACGGTTGTTATCTGCAGCTTTGGATGCAAGGTTAGTTCAAATCTTACTTGTCTATGTTCTGGGATACTTTCAAGTTTCAACCATTACATCTACTCTCTTATGCTTCCTATTCTCATAAAGCTTACAATAGGAGCCTTTTCGGGCATCTGGATTCTTGATTTTTGTCACGTTCTCCATACATTTGAGTCCACCTATGGATTTGACTTTTTTTTTTTTCCTTTTTCTGCGTGCTTGATTTCAGTGGAGAGCAGCTGAGGGACCGCATTTTGCTGATCAAAGACATTTTCGAAAGGCTGGAATTATTGAAACCAGTATTCGAGCATTTCTTGGGTCCTCTTGTACCCCAAAAACATACGACTCCCGTAGTGAAGGAAGTGAAAGTCATCGAAGACAGAAACTTAGAAGAGGCTCAGAAAGATGACCCTTCAGTTCCTGATCCCGGAAATCAAAGTAGCAACCGTGGCAGTGAGACAGACTTGGAAGATCACGATGATGCTGAGAATGGTGAGGACAGCAATCTGGACGAGAGTCAAAGGGACAACTCTTCAGCAACCGGTGCTGTAGCTTCTGTTTCGGCTTCCAGAAATCAAAATGACAGTCAAGGCAGCAAGAAAAACAACCAGAAGGGAAACAAGAAGTCGAAAAACAAGAAAAGGAGTAAGAAGAAGAGGTAGCGGGTACTTGGTCTTCTTTTGTCAGGAGAGTCACCTGGTTGTTTTGTTTGTAGATGTTCTTGTGCCTTACCTTAAATGGCTCTGTTTCATGTATGTATGACCGTTGAGAAGCTGGAACTTCTTGCTATTGAGAGGGGTGCCTTTCTATTCTATTGGTAACCTCAGTGATTATGTCTGTGATACTGGGATCTGGGACTTCATCAACTAATACAATCGACATGTACAGCTTTTTGATGAGATTCCAGTCGAAAAGGGTGTGCATGTTGAGCAATGTTGTGAAATGTCCTTATTTGATGGGGCTTGTTTCATTAAAGTAGACAATTTGATGTAGAGATCTGAAGTCTTGCTGAAAAATTTATGTAATTGTTCCATGTCAAACCAACTCAAAATCAAAATGAGTCTTGTATTGTATGAATAATCATGTGAAATTTTCATATCATAATTTGGTACTATGAAAATTTTCACATTTTTGACATTCCTGACAATAATTTATAGATTTAGGGTTGAAAATTAAAGGTCTAACACCATACATGTCATTTGCATAATATTAGATTTAGAAAATCCTGAAAAAATTTTAGAACAGAACTTGAATAAGTGTACGGGCTTCATCCAAAATTTCTAAAATCCTACCATTGACAATGTGTCAATTTTCTCGGGTTGGCTGGCTTCAACGGGTCCATCTTCAACTCTTCACCAAGCCCCCGTTTCTCCCTAGAATCCTTATCATCTCTCTCTCTCTCTCTCTCTCTCTCGTCAGAATGGATTCTGCCTTAGCTACAGCCTCCACTTTTCTCCCATTTCATAAACTCAGACTCTCAAATCTCCTCCCCTCTTCTTCAAACGCCTTTACCCTCACCTCCAAAATTAAAACCCATAAACGCTCATCTATAGTCTCCATCACTGCCAATTTTTCCTCTAATCATGAAATTAGCCCCTCAAATGGCTTCAATAAAGAATGCCCATTTGCCAGAACTCTCAGGAGCACTGTTGGAACCCTAGTTCTGACAGTGGCAGCCACTTTAATGGCTGCCAAGTTCAAGGATACGCCTGCAAAGGCTGAGCCTTTGGCACCCAATGTTGAAAGTGTTGCAGTGGAAGAGGAAAAATCTGCTGAATCGAGGAAAAATCCAAGTGGGTCTGAGGTAAAATATCCATTATCAGAGTTGATGGAATCCAATGACGAGTTTGTGGAGAATTTGATGGCCTTGTTGCTACAAAAGCTTGATATTGGTGAAGATGAAGAGGCATTGAAGATTCTGGGTAAGTTGGTAGAAGCTCAACCTTCACAAATGGAGTGGAAGTTTTTAATGGCGAGGTTGTTGAGTGAATTGGGCAAGACCCAAGAAGCAAGAGATGTTTTGGAAGAGATTTTGGCAGTAAACCCTCTAAATTTTGAGGCTTTATCTGAAAATGCTTTGCTTATGGACCGATGTGGTGAAGGGGATGCCGTGATTGCTAGGCTAGAGAAGGCTCTGAGGATTGCTGAGGATGAAAAGAAGACTAAGGAAGCAAGGGATGTGAGATTGATCATGGCTCAGATTCAGTTCGTGCAGAAGAATATAGATGAGGCATTGCAGAGCTATGAAGAGTTGTCCAAAGAGGACCCTAAGGATTACAGGCCTTACTTCTGTAAAGGCATTATTTATAGCTTGCTTGATCGGAGTGCTGAGGCTAAAGAAGAGTTTGCTAAGTATAAGGAGCTTTCACCCCATGAATTTGGGGTTGAAGAGTTCTTAAGGACCTGACTTTCGAAGATGAAGCTCTTGGGGACAGATTCTGAGAATTGAATTTTCCTGTGGTTTGTGAAAATATGTATTATGTTAAGGCATTTGTGATAGGAATAAACAAGGGAGGGTTTTGTGGGATGGAAGAGGATATGTGATTGAATTTAGGTAATCATTTGTCCCTGCTATATTGTTATGTTAGTTGATAGAGTATGATGTTTCCTTTCTTTTTTATATATAGGAGATCTCTATGGCATAGTCTGATCACTTTCTGTAGTAGTATAGAGAAGTAGAGGCAATGTATAATGCTTGAACCAAGAAAATGAATCAATGAAATTGGTTTCTGACCATAATATTATGAGTGATGAGTAATTTGTTTGATTGGAAACAGCTTCTCTTTTTCTCACGGGCAAGTCTGTGGATTGGGCCCTGATTCAGCGGTATTTACATTGGAATTGTTGTTGTTATTGTGGTAATTGTTTGCTTGTTTAGGTCTTGTTGAGTAGTTCTGGTTCATGTAACTTGTGTTTCCCTAGTACTAGGCAACTAGACTCTTCATCCGTCTTGACGTGCCCCTCAGTAACTAGACAGGATATGGTACTTGGTTCCAAGAATCGGAGCGAAAAGAGGGAAGAACCTATCACAACGTCCAACCCTTGCGTTCATACCTATACCTGATCCTCGACATGAACTAGTGACAGACATATTTGGCTTTCATTTACCAGCCACTTTCTTCTTAATGGATCAGCTTCAATTGATCTACTAAACGACCGCAACAGCTGGATTAACTGTGATTTTAGGCATCCATATGCAGTCCTGTGAAACCCTGGTTTGATGTTGAAAGAACAATGATGCTAAATTCTTCACCTCTACTGAGTCCTATCTTCCCTCTTATGTAGGCTGTGCACTTGTATCCTTTGGTTATCAGCCATCTTATGTACCAAAAGGCGGCTGTCTTTCCTCTGAATGGCTTGAGTAGGATGTGCTATCTCCACCTCAAATGAATATACTTCTCTATATTATTCATGGTGGTTATTTTGCTTACATTGCTTCATCCGTTCTTTTTAATTGGGTGTGATACTCAGTTCTTTTTGATGTTGCTGGATACTGGGGTTTAACTGGGGTGGGGACAGAGCATTGTGGATTTAGCCCTGCTTTGTCTTAACCTTGCTCAGAACTTGGTCATGGAAAATTGAAAACACCATTTCCTCTCCTTTTTGCTTTATTTTCTCTTAGGTGAAGATGGAATTTTGACAAGCATATATAGTAGTTAAATGAAAGCTCAATAATACATGTGAGTGGGAAAACCTAAGACTGCACAAGACACTTGCATTGTAGAGGCACAATTGTGCTTATTAGAAATGCTTTAGTAATGCTCTTTTGTGAGATTGCTATATTCTTCCAGTTCCTTCTTGTCAGGCAAACTTGCTGAAGGTAAGGTTGCACTGTGTATGGACCTTGCTAAATCCTGCATAGGTTGAATCCGTACTAGAATGATTACTGTTTATCGAGTCATCTTTGTGAAAATACTCAACCTCGATAGGGTCTTGGGAAGATGGTGATCTAACTTGAGCTCCCTTGCTTAATGATGCTAAATATGAAGCTGTCAAAGAAGCTTGCGAGAAAATCGCATTCTCATGGTATGGACGGCCCCTGATCTTTGGAATATTCCATGTTCGAGATTTCCCATCCATGTTTTAGGACGATCTACCACATAGCTATTAGTTGGAGGAACAAGATACAAAACCAAACAAGTTGTGCAGGAACCTTGGATGTTAGCAGCTCATCTCATTTCAGCAACCTGGTTTGACCGAGCATTAACCTATGGCGTATAACTGATGATCCGCAGGTATGGCATATGATTGATGATTCAGAGCGCTAATTCTCCTGTTTTGCTTTTAAAGAGATTCAAAATGTTATGGATGCATGCTCACATATGCGTATAATGCATATGCTTAACAGTTTTGTTCAAATCTCCAACCTAACCTGACGCATCTTTCTTCTGAGATACTCTTTACCATTGCATCTGCTGTTTCATGCATCTTATTCTTGTAAAGCTTACAAGATGAGCCTTTGCCCTTTTGGTCATCTGAATTCATATTGAGTCCTCCTATTGATTTTATTTTATTTTTTCCCGCATGCTAGATTTCAGTGGGGATCAGCTAAGGGAGAGCATGTTGCTGATCAAAGACATTTTCCTCTAGACTGGAGACAATCAGTAAGGAAAGACATGACTTTTTTTGAGGGAAAAAATTACTTCAAGCAAAATACTGGAAGAGGTGGTTCTTAAGAATGTGTGAGGGCAAAATCGGCTTTCACATGGACAGCTTGGACAGATCACAATGGTGCTGCTTAGGTCACAAAGGATAATAGTGAATATTACGAGACAGTTTTGAGAAGATTAGACACGGGTTCATCTTGGAAACTGCTTTTTGAGGCCCTCTATGGGCACGGAGGGTTCGAAGCACCATTTAATTAAATGAATAAGTCCTCTGAAGATACTCTAGCTCAACTACGGGCATCTTTTGCTTGCAGCCTTTGTTGTGTGGACGGATGTTTATGATGCCAATCTTAGGTGGGAAAGGAATCACATAACCCCTGGTTGGTTTCTATATCTAGTTGACCGTCTTATGGTTTCCCTTATGGAGCTTCAGGTTTGCTGCTGTTTACTCTATCTTCTCTTGTTGAATGGCTTATCCATCATGGATGGAAGGTGAGAGTTAGCACAGATACGGTGAGTGACAATAATGAACTCGTGGAGGCCACTTATTTCTTTTTGGCTTGCAAAGTTCAAGAGCTTCTCATGAAGATCATGAAACTCTGGCATGGGTGACAAAAGTTGGCAGCAATCCGAGTGACAACCTTTCTGTGCTACTACTCAGATTAGTTGTCTTGTTATGCGTGCTTCATTTGAATTCTGGGATGAGTCGGGATGTAATTCTGGGCGTATCAAGAAGGAAAGACATCACTGCAAAATTTTCGCTTGCTTCCTGCAGGCCTTATGAGGATCAGAAAAGGACATCACTCCCTGATGCCATTGCAGAAGCACTGAAGGCAACTGGGGATCCTTTGGTAATAGTGAGCACAGGAAGAAGCCATCCAATATTATCAATCAACAATTCCATTTATTTGCAGACGGTTAACCACAATAAAGAAGATCTGCTTGGAACCTTGCCCCATATAATGTCGGAACTTGCCAAGATGTAGACAATGAGGAGAAGTTATGCATGCATTCACCATCTGTTTGCACTGATAAGGATTCACAGCTTCCAAATCTGAATGAAGGGTGTAAAGGGTTCAAAAGCCGAATGTTTGGGAAGTTTCTGACACATTGAATTTGGTTGAAAATGAAGATGACCGAAGTAGGCAGTGTTTTATATCCTGTGCTCCGATGATTAAGGTGACTGCCGGATTGCTTGCTTCTTTATGCAACATGTTAGGGTTTTCTAAACCCACCAATGTGGTGCTTACATCATTTTACTGGATGATAGTAACTCATGAATTGTGGCTGATTGATCAATTTTGGTTAGCAATGGATAGGCAAGAATTATGAGCATTGATCATTTTCTTAGAGGAGAAATTGGTCATCTATTCTTGTTTTTCTTATCTTTCTAGTTTGATTTAGTCCTTGACTTCCTAATTTTGATTAACTCCATGGTGTTAATGTGGACTTATGGGGGATCATGGGATTCATAGTTTGTAGGAAATGGTGAGGCAAAGTGAGTGTGGATTCCTCTAGGATGTACGTGGGATTTGGAATAGTAGCATTGAGAGATTAGTGTCAGGCTTTTCCGCATGATTTATGTGCCATGAATTTTTCTTATGTTATTGATAATTTTTTCCCCCTTCAACCCAAAATGTTAATTTGTCTTTTTGCTTTTCCCTCTCGTGCAGTTGCAGGTTGATGAAATATATGACCTGATAACAACAGCACTAGCAGTAACATTGAAGAACGATGCTTGTGTGGAAGATGTTCACAAAAATTATGTGATAGATGCTAACTCTTTGCTTATTGAGTTGCGGCTCTCGTCTGCTACTCTGGATGCACAGTCAGTTCAAATCTCTAGCCCAATTCATCTATACTTTAAGCCCTCAATAACAGTAGGCTCATTATATTCTCTGCTGTAAATTCTGTACTGCCTATGTGGTAGTTAATAGGATTGTGGATTACTAACTAAGGTAGTCAATTGCGGCAAAGAAACAAGGTTTGTTAGTTTTTCTTTCTTTTATTTGTAGTTTAGGCTTTTTGTCACCTGCAACTATGGTTTGAATGTCACTGAACGATGGTTTATACCCAGAAAAAACTGTTTCCTCCACCAATTGTGTGTAATTTCATCTCTTTTCTTTGGTGCAAAAGAAGGCACAAACAGTCAACATCAAGGTAGGCAGGATTGGAATTCCGACTGTAGTACCAACCCTAGCATCGGATGATTAAGTTGCAATTTGCGATAACTTAGACACTCAGAGAATAATGACAGCATAGTTAGAAGCTACAATACCTGGACTCTCCATTTTGCCTTGCCGTACCCCTGTGTCGGACACGACACTTTGCGGATAGGACATGGGATCCTTGTCGGACCCTTATCCAAACTCTAGAGCACCAAGGGTGAAAAAAGTTTGGAAGATGTGGTCTTTTTCTTTAATCCTGCATTATTATTTTAATGGATCTCAACCGCTTGGCAAGTTGAAAACGTTGTAACTATTGAAACATTCTAAGAAGATTAACTTGAAATTGCAACTTCCATATATAAAATTATGATTCCTCATATCCATGTCTAAATTTTGGACGGTGTTCCCATATCCTAAAGTTAGAGTTTTGATGAGTCGGACACGTGTAAAGCTTTGTTTAAGTCTTTCTAGCAAAGCTTATGCAGTGAAGTGAACTATTTTTAGAAGTATTTGAATACATATTTTGTCATTGAGTTTTCTACAAGGGCCTTGTTTCAGTGGACAGCAACCGAAAAAAAAACATGTTGCTGATCAAAGACATTTCAAGAAGAGTGGTATCAGGAAAACTAGTATTTGAGTATTTCTTGCTTCCCACTGATGCCACAAAGTGATGCAATGACGTCCTTGGTTATGTCAAAGAAAATGTCATGGATGAAGGAGGTGATCAAGATGATGCCAACGCAAGCGAGAATAGCAACCTGGAAGAGGGTGAGAGAGCCATTCCAGGAAACCAAGATCACAGGGATCAGGAATCAGGATGATACTGAGGTCAGTGAGAATGCAGTGTAGATGGCGATCAGATGGGCAGCTCTTCGTCCACTACTTCTACGAACCTAAATGTCATTGGCTGTCAAGGCAGAAAGAAAAACAAAGGGAAGGGAAAGAAGTCAAAAAACAAGAATAGGGGAAAGAAGATGAATTGATGGATAGTTTTCTTTTTCTTTTTTTTTTTTAAATCGTGGGATTCCTTGGTTTTTGTTGATAGCAGGTCTTTTGTCATAGGATAAATGGTGTTGTTTCTTGTATGTGTGACTTTAAGAAGCTCTAAACTTATAGCTATGATAGGGTGCCATTTATACATGACCTCATTGATCACGGTTTTGATAATGGGATTTCATCAATTAAGGCATAAAGTACATGCTAGAATATCACTAAATATAAGTGTGATTTTAGTAGTTTTGTGTGACCATCTTTGTTTGATAGATGAATGAGTCTTATTAAGTAAACATTTTTTGAAAGTATTTTAGTACTATGTAAGAATTTGTGAAACCTTCTATGTAAAACTAACTAAAACTTAAAAAACGTATATTATATGTTGTGTTGAGTGCTACTCCAACAATAATATTTTTTAGTGTTTGATGCGAAACAACCAAAGAAAAATTCTATAGGATAATCATTGTACTTGTATAAGTAGAAAAAACTTTAATATTCTTTTGCGGTAATTTTTTTTTTTTGGTCGGGTTATTCCTTTATCCCCTTTCAAAAAATCCTTTAGATTAGATTTTTCAAAATAAAACTACAATATGGATCAACTCGTCCAAACTTTCTAAAACCCCGGTGTGGAAAAGGCATCAATTTTCTAGTGCTACTTCAACGCAGTAATTTTAAGATATATACTCATGTACCATGTTCAGGTACATACCTATGTAAGAGATATTATATAATTGGGCTACACCTCTATTTTATTCCACCAATCGAACAAATATTTTTGTAATTCTGCCAGCCCAATTGCCTAGAAAAAGATACACTGTAAGGAATAAAATATATACCACATATAAGAAAAGATACACTACGGACAAGAAAAGATACATTATAAAAAATAAAGAACATACTACAAGAAAAAAATATACACGGTAGAACAAAAAAAATATATTATTATAGAAAAATATATCCTACAATATATCAAATGTGTATTCAGTATATAATTTTAGAGTATATATCAGACTAAATATATATATATATATTTGTATCTAGGAATTTTCTGCTTCAACGGGTGCATTCTCTCATGTCCCGTGCTCCACCCATCCCATTTAAAGTCGCGACCTTGTGTGATCTCTCGCCTACCCAAAAACCCACCTGCTTCTATCAGTCACAAACCCCCGTTTCTTCCTCAAACCCTTATCAGCTCTCTCTTTTCTCTCAATCTCCATAACACGCGCTCTCGCTCTCTCTCTCTCTCTCTCTCTCTCTCTGGGATGGATTCCGCCTTAGCTACATCCTCTACGTTTCTCCCATTTCACAAACCCAGACTCTCAAATCTCCACCCCTCTTCCTCAAACCCCTTCACCTTCACCACCAGTCAAACTCATAAACTCTCATCTAGAATATCTATTACTGCCAATTTTTCCTCTAATCATGAAATTAGCCCCTCAAATAGCCCCAACAAAGAATACCCATTTGCCAGAACTGTCAAAGCAGCCGCCAAGACTCTTGTTCTGACAGTGGCAGCCACTTTAATGGCTGCCAAATTCAAGGAAATGCCTGCAAAGGCTGAGCCTTTGGCACCCAATGTTGAAAGTATTGCAGTGGAAGAGCAGAAATCTGCTGAATCGAGCGAAAATCCAAGTGGGTCTGAAGAGAAATCTCCATTGTCACAGTTGTTGGAATCCAATGAGGAGTTCGTGGAGAATTTGAAGGCCCTGTTGCAGAAAAAACTTGAAATCGGCGAAGATGAAGAGGCATTGAAGATTCTGGGTAAGTTGGTAGAAGCTCAACCTTCACAAATGGAGTGGAAGTTTTTATTGGCGAGGTTGTTGAATGAATTGGGCAAAAGCCAAGAAGCAAGAAATGTTTTTGAAGAGATATTGGCAGTTAATCCCCTCTCTTTTGAGGCTTTGTTTGAGAATGCCCTCCTTATGGACCGATGTGGCGAAGGGGATGCTGTGATTGCTAGGCTAGAGAAGGCTCTGAGGGTTGCTGAGGATGAAAATAAGACTAAGGAAGCTAGGGACGTGAGGTTGATAATGGCTCAGATTCAGTTCTTGCAGAAGAATATAGATGAGGCATTGCAGAGCTATGATCAGTTGTCCAAGGAGGACCCTAAGGATTTCAGGCCTTATTTCTGCAAAGGGATGATTTATAGCTTGCTTGATCGGAATGCCGAGGCTAGAGAACAGTTTGCTAAGTATAAGGAGCTTTCACCCAAGAAATTTGAAGTTGAAGGGTTTTTGAGGAGCTCGCTTTCAAAGATGAAGCTCTTTGGGACTGATTCTGACAGTTGAATTTTTGTTGGTTTGTGGAAATATGGATTATGTTGAGGCATTTGTGATAGAAATAAACAAGGAATGGAAGAGGCGATTGCATTTAGGTAATGATCCGTCTGAGCTATGTAGCATTAGCCAATAGAGTATTTTGTTTTTCTTTCTTTTTGATACATAGGTGATCTATATGCCATAGTATGTATCACCTTTTGGAGTAGTGTAGTGAAGAAGATGCAATGTATAATGCATGAACCGAAAAAATGAATCAATGAAATTGGTTTCTGATCATTTTAATTACGAGTGATGATCAATTTGTTTGCTTGGAAACGGCTTCTATTTTTCTTATGGGCAAGTCTCTGAACATATGGACTTAATTAGACCTGCTTCAGCACCCTGCTTCAGCAGGATTTACGTTGGAATTGTGCCATTGTTGTTGTGGTAGTTGTTTCCTTATTTAGATCTTGTTGAGTAGTTCATGTAACTTGTGTTTCCCTAATACTATGTGACTAGACTCTTCATCCATTTGGACGTGCCCCTCAGTAACTATGCCGGATGGGATGCTTGGTTACATGAATTAGAATGAAACGATAGAAGAACCCCACCATGATATCCGTTCTCCCTTGAGTTGGGATCAATACTTAAACCTTGCCAGGAAACGGGTGATGTGGACATATTTGGCTTTCGCTCACAACACATTTGACAAGTAGTCATATTGGGATCATTCTTCTGAATGGACCAACTTCAAATGATCTAGTAGACTACTGCAACATGAGGAGTAACTGAGAATTTTAGGCATCCAAGATGAATTGTGAAACCCTCGTCGGATGCAATAGAAACAGGTGGATAATAGATGATAGATTAGTGTGATATATTGAGGTGGAAATAACTTGATGCTAAATTCTTGATCTCTATTGAGTCCTGCCTTTTCCCATATGTGGGCTCAAAGCTCATATCCTTTCGTTGATTAATTTGTTATGCACCAAAATACAGCTGTTTTTCCTCTTGAATAACTAGGTAGGATGAAAAATGTTTGAGCCTTCCTTTTCTGGTGACTTCGACGTGTTATCTCCACCTCGAGTGAACGAACTTATTTGTATCATTTTCATGGTGGTCATCTTTGACTTTTCTTTGTCCATTCTGTTGGATTCAACTGGGACAGAGCATTGTGAAGTTAGCTCAGCTTTGTCTAACTTTGGTCAAACCTCGATCACAAAAAATTGAAGCGCTATTTCTTCTCCTTTTTCCTCCATTTTCTGTTAAGTGAATCAATTTTGTTGAGCATGTGAAATGCAAGACTTCTTCAACATCAAAATTCAGAAGACAATGCCACTGTAGAAGAAACAATTGTGCTTACAAGAAATTTGTTAGTAGTACTTTTTTGCAAGGTTGCTTTATTCTTCTAGTTCGTTCTTGTAAGCAGACTTGCCTGAGGTAAGGTTGCATTGTGCATGGATCTTGCTAACCCCTGCTTTGGTTGAAACCATACTAGGGTCATAATCATTGGTGCTGATCTACTCATCTTTGTGAAAATACTCAATCTCAATAATTTCTTCGGAAGATGGTGATCTAAGTTGAGCTCTGATGCTTAATGATGGTAAATATGAAGTTATGAAAGAAGTCTGACAAAATTGCATTCTCATGGTATGGATGAACCCTAGTCTCTGTGGATGACCCCTAGTCTCTGTGGATGACCCCTAGTCTCTGAACCAATACATGTTTGAGATCTCCCGTCCATGTTTCAGGGCATTCCACTGCATAGCTATCAGTTGGAGGATTGAGAAACAAAATCAAACAAGTTGTGCAGGGTTTGGAACCTTGGATGTTAACAGCTCATCTCATTTCAGCAAGCTGGTTTAGCCGAGTTTTAACCAATATTTTGCATGCTAAATATTGTGTGCCCTATGCTATATAGTATGTTGGATTCAGCATAATCACCTAAATCCACTGTTGTTAACACTACCTCTCTAGTTTTTGTTTGGTAAACTGTCAAAGTGAAGTTTGCCATTGCTTTGAAATCTAAGTTTGCCATTGCTTTGAAATCTTAATATACAATATACATACATTGCTCCAGGCATTTCCAGAGGGATTGTCTTTCAAAATTGCCCTTTTGTAAACACCTCGATGGTTTGTTTTGTCTGCGCTTTTCTTGAATTTGCAGGATCACAAATTTCTTGTTAATGCTGGGAGACAAAATAAGCGACAAATAAAATGAAAAGAAAAGCCTGTTTTGGAAGAAAATTGGCATTTAAATAGGGAAAAAAAAAAGAAAAAAGAAATTGGTTTGCTTGAGATATCAAAGAAAAAAGGCATTGCTGGAGGAGTGGCTCTCAATTCTCTCATACCTTTGAGTTTTGACAGCGTACAACCCCTTCAATGGAGGTTGCTCCCCACTCATTCATTGTTAGCTGGCAACGCCATTACATTATTCTTCATTTCCTTTTCAGTTTGCCCTCTTTGATTTTGCTTCTATACCAATTTTTATTATTTTTTTCAGATTGTGGAATTTAGTTGTAATTATTTTCTTCTATAAAAGTCTTTTGGAAAGTTGTATACATAATATTTATGTTTAATGGAGTACATAGATATTTATGACATCATTCTTGCGACCAATAATAGCGTATTTTCTTAACAAGAAAGATGCAAATTGGATCAACATGACTTAAAGACTCAATTCAATTCTAAACTAAACTAATTTGTTGGATCTCGAACTAGAGAAAGTACCTGTAACTTTTATCGCGAACCTCATTTTCAAAATTCGCAAATTTTGTGTGATGAATAAATATTATAGCACAATCCAGTCCCAATTATTTTCTTGCCTAGGGTTTGACATGGTGGGTTATGAAGAGGGTCCAACGGAGAGGTGTGGTACGGCACTACAAGAGAGAATTATGGCTGATATGAGACAGACTTGGTCCAACAATTTTCTTTCCCCTCTGTTTTGTTTAGTTTAATTAGATTATATTACACTTCCAAAAAACAACCAAACCAGAATGGCAGGATCGTTATTTTCTGTTATAAAGAGCTCATCCTAGAGCGAAAGATTATTGAGTGTTCAAACAAGAAAACAGAGCAAGAGAGAAACAATGGCAGCAGAGAAGGAGACAAAGAAGGAAGCAGAGACCAAATCAGCGGCGAACACCTCCGACGAGAAACCCACTGCTGCTTCTCCTTCAACAGCACCGGGACCGGCTCTGGCTCCAGCTCCGGCTCCAGCCACTACTCAACCCAAAACTTCCACCCCTGCTGTTGAAAGTATATATATCTTTTTCTCTAATATTTCTTTGTTGAATTTAAAGAGTTAGCCCAGTTTTCTCTGTTTTTTCTTTTTTTGTTTCCATTAATGGGTGTTTTGCTTCAGAAAAGTGATGTTGATTGTTGGTTGTTTGAAACAGAGGCTGAAGATGCTGAGGCTCAGAGGAATAGGCAGTCAGTTGACAGGGGTGAGTGCCAATTCACACATGAGACAGTTCAATGAATCGTTTTTTATTAGACCAATTGTTCTTTGGTGAAGCCTCTTCAATAACCAAACTATTTCTTTTCCCCGCTATACTGGTGCTTTTCTATGAGACGGTCTCATTTAAGACAAACTCATTGATTGCTGAGCGAATGTGTTAACACTTTGTCCTTGCTATCGGTTGTCTAGATTTAGCACTAGCACATGTTGAGCAAGAGAAAAGGTTGTCTTTCATCAAGGCTTGGGAAGAGAGTGAGAAAACTAAAGCCCTTAACAAGTAAGCCCTCCTTTCTTACAAATCATTTCTAACATCTACCAATTACTTCATGATCCTCTGTCTCGATCGCTCTCTTATCAGTCAGTTTTTCCTGCTAACTGAATGATCTTTCCACTGAATAGGGCTCAAAAACGGCTTTCAGCCTTAGATGCATGGGAGAACAGCAAGGTTGCGTCAGTCGAGGCTAAATTGAAGGAGATCGAGGTATGTAATTTGATCATATAAAAAATCCTCAAAATGCAAATTAAACTCATATCCTGTTATCCATGCGAAATCACCATAACTGAACCGCCTTGAGGCAAATCCGAACTCTGACTGAATGACCAATTTGCTAGGCATAGATCAATTCTATTCAAAATAAGATATAGATCAATTCTATTCAAAATAGATGTTTGTTGTGTGAGCAGGAAGAGCTACAGAAGAAAAAGGCGGAATATGCAGAGAAGATGAACAACATGATAGCTCTAATCCACAAGCAAGCAGAGGAGAAGAGGGCAATGGTTCAAGCCAAGAAGGGGGAAGACATCCTCACAATCGAGGAGAACGCTGCCAAATACCGTGCCACTGGTTACACCCTGAAAAAGTTCTTAGGCTGTTTGTCATTTTAGATCATCCCAGACATTCAGTTTCTCCAGGAAGAATTGGGCTTTAATGTGTTCCATTTTCATTTGAAGTTAGTATGTTGTTGTGGTGGGTAAGAAGCAAGTATGTTGTAAGACAAATCAGGGAAATAGTGGTAATTGTTTGCTTTCTCTTTGTTGCAATAGGAGATTTGATATGCAAAGGTTTTTGTCCAAAGTTTTGTGCTTTCTATTATGCTGGTCTTCTAGTAAGTATTTGATATAGCATTTGGCAATGTCTGCCCCATCCCCCCAAACAAAACAAAACAAAACAAAAAATTTGTTACTCAACCTAAAAATAAAAAACAGATCAAACTCTAGTTTGAAATGACCCGGCCTAGACCTAAAATGAGAAATATTTGTTGTCTTGATTCAAGCGAAGAACCAAATTAAAAATGATGGCTCAATGTAAATCAACCAATTCCATTCAAGTATACAAATAAATTGATAGGTGTCCTAAGTAGGTTTCAATAACATGACCCCATTTAGGGCTTTACCATCAACTAATTTGATATCACCCATAAACCCATTTTAACACCATTTAAACCATCCAATAAAACCGACGATCTTATAAGCTAGTTTTCTTGCTTGATCACAATTTCCTCACAAAGAACATGATACATGAACTTGAAACCATGTACATATAACTGGATCAAGCTGGTGAGAGAGTCAAAAGACCATAACCAACTTTCCTAGCGGACATCAAAACAGATACCAATTGGGATCAACCTCACCTAAACTATGAAATTAGGCATCATATTTAGCACAATTGATCCCTTATCACCTCACCAAACACATCAACATATATGCCTAGCTTAGAAGAATATGAATCCAAAAATAGGACCATCATACTTACCCCACTTAAAGGCCTAATACAATACTGCATGAACACAGGCCAAAAAAACCCCCGACTGATGTTTAAACTAGCCAGCAGTCATCAAAGAAGGGAAAATAGAGTACCCATCGACGTGATCTTCCAAGAAACTCATGTCATTGTTGCTGGGGAAGTCCAAGAGCAGCTGCAAAGCAGACTCCGATGAATCCTCCATCTCATTCGAGCTGCAAGAATCAGACTTGGCATTCACATATGCTGCCTTTGATACAGAGATCGTACACTCAGCTTCATCATTTGCATTAGCAGTGAGACCAGAATTCGAGGCACATTTTGTGGAAGAAGATGCCTGAGAAACCGGGCTATGGGACCTCCCTTCTTCCTTGATCGGACACTTTCGAAATGATTCTCCAACTTCAGAGTTCCAAAGCCTAAGGAAGACATCAGAATCAGAGGAGACATTACTCCCTGATGAATGTGGGTTCCATAGTAGGAGGGACTCCTTTGAAAGGCGCGCCTCTGCTTCCAGCCTGGCACTCTCCCATTGGGCCATGTGGCGGGTGGAAGGGGAAGCAGAGGACTTTGAGGAAGGCCCACAACATGGAGAAGCCGGCTCATGGGTTTGTGGATCAAGGCCCATACTCATGAGGCGTTTCTTAAGATGGGTGTTCCATAAGTTCTTGATCTCGTTGTCAGTTCTTCCCGGCAATTGGGCCGCAATTGCTGCCCATCTGCAGCATAAAGTTTCAGTGTAAGAACATCGTTATGTCAGGTTCTTTTTTTATCCTAATAACTTTACCGGGTAGAAGATGCATATACCTGTTGCCTAGAATGGCATGCAGCTGAATCACAAGCTTTTCCTCTTCAGAAGTGAAAGGTCCGCGTTTAATGTCCGGCCTAAGATAGTTTGTCCATCGAAGCCTGCAACTCTTTCCACATCGTAGGAGACCTACAAAAGGAAAAAACACCATCATTTCAGTTTCCTTTTTTCTTTATTCTTCGAAGTTGGATCCCATTCTACAAGTCCTAAAATTGCCAACAAGTGGGTGGCTGAAAGGGTTTGATCAAACCTACATTACTTGGACTCTTCATTTCACCTCTGTCCACCCATGCCATACGCTCAAAGCACCGATATGGATATGGGTGCTGACATTTGTTTTACTACTAGAATCATCCATAGTTCTTATAAAATGATAAAGTGCACAATGCACATATACTGTATTAGACGAGACAATGGTAGCCAAGTTTGAGTTCACATCATTGGAACATATGCACTACACTAGAAGGTTGAGTTAGAAATCTGCTTATAAGTTAGAAGTATGCAAACTCACCCACAAGACATGGCAGTTCATTTCGTTTCATCCGAAATTTTCAAGTCCAAAGTTTTTCAGTAGATTTAGAAAATCCACATTTGATGCAAGTTTGTTTGCAGGAATCTAGTGCATGACTTCAACATACTCCCTGTTACGTATATAGATTTTGTTCCTTGTTAGCTTGAAGAAATACAAAGTGCGGATAATACACAAGAAAAAGGAATAACGTATATCATACACCTAAGAGTGTGTACTCTCTCTTGCCATATACATATATATTTTTCCAACGTATATTTGTCATACAGACAATCTATAATATGTGTTGTCGACGTGGCGTGCTGGAGTTTGTACTCTTACAAGTATGATATAGGCTTTGAGAAAATAATTGCAGCACGTAAGAATACCCGCCCTCCCCTCCAAAAAAAGAGTAAAATCTGATAGAAGCAATCATGACAACTGTGAACTGTCCTGTATAAGAATTGCTGTCAAAATTAGACTGTGAGTTGTGCCATTTTCCTCAATCATGAAGTCCAAGCATAAATGGAAATAGAGCAAAAATGCATCGCAAATAGCACAACAACTAACATTGCCTGCATCAATCTTAAACCTCTGTTTATACCCAAAGAATAAAAAAGCTAATTAAAAAAAACTCACTCAGATTTGAGAACACATAAAGAACAAGAGGATTAGGGCAAAAATCAATCTTATGGTCACGTTTGAAGTTCATACGATTCTGTTTTTAATTCATGACTTATATACAAACTAATTTGAATTGGATGAGATTTCTTAAAGTTTTGGAATTTATACTATCAGATTGTCAGAGGCAGAGACTGTAACTAGTTTAAAACCGGCCACAACCCTGAGTTCAGAAAGATACAAAACTCTTAACAGAAGCAGAGGAAAATCTAGGAAGAGAAAGAACCTGCTTGCTTGGGGAGAGATCGCCAATTACCCTGGCCATGTTCGTTGATGTAATTGACAAGAATTTCATCTTCTTCAGGAGTCCATGGCCCTTTCTTCAACCCTTTTTTGTCACAGCAAGGCAATCTTCCCATCTTCACAGAATTCACAGAGAGAAAACAACCAGAGAGAGATAAATGAAGCCCCTGCAACTGCAAGCAAAATAATGGACGCCCAGTAATCAATTTTTGAAGCAGAATCAGCTTTTAATTCAATACATTTCTCGAATGCAATGAACAAGACGACCCAGAACAAAACCCATGTCACCCAAAAAACAGAGGAGAGACACAGAAGAGAAACAGAGATGTTAGCCAAATGGGTGAATTAAATGTACTTATATAATGTCAAATTGTGAGAAAGATGAGTTGGGTTTTGGAAATCTTGGGAAATCAGAGGGAGAAAGAGAGAGAGTTTGAAGGTGAGAGAGAAAGGTGTGAGAGTGCACTGTTTTTTGGGGTAGGCATTGAATGCTTGTGCCCCTACAAATATTACATCAATCAAGTGCAGTGAAATAATTGAAATCATTAAATTAAGGGGTCGCAGGGGAAACAGAATCCCAATTTGAATCAGGGTTTTTACCAGAATTCAATGCTCAGTGCAGTGAATTCACTCTGCCAAAACCCACATCAACACAACAGAGGAGCACAGAGGGGGGAAAAGAGAGAGGAACAGTTGATGAGAAGAAAGAACAGAGCGAAGAAAGAAAGAGTAGAGCTTCATTGAATTAGAAAGAGAGACGAAAAGGACGAACGAGAAATAAATATGAGAGAGAAAGGAAAATTTAATGTCGGTGACAGAGTACGGTCTTCCATTGTTGCCCCCCTCTCTCTCTATCTCTCTCTCTCTCTCTGTTGTGAAGAAGATGGGGGTGGTTCTATATTACACTACAAATATCCAGTATCCACCAATCAAAAATAACACTTTGACCCTATTTGTCAAACTATTGTCAAACTGCTGTTATCTGTTAGTTGTTCGCTGTTTGTATTAGCTGTTATCTATTAGCTATTTGAATTAACTGTTTATATTAACTATTTGTTAAAAATTATTTGGTAAAATTAGCTATTTCTGATAAAGTTGTGAGACAAAAAGCTAATTCTTCAAAAAGCTCTTCCAAAAAGCTCATGGAATTAGCTTTTTCAAATTAGCTTTTTGGACCCAAAAAACTCTTTTAAAAAGCTCTTTCACCAAACACCCAAATTAACTTTTTTACTTGATCAAAAAGCTAATTTTAGTCTAATAAACTCTTTTTAATCAAAAAACTCTTTAAAAAACTTTTTGCCAAAGACCTTTGATTTTGGGCCTAAAACTTGACAAAAAAAAAGTGGTTATCTAAGTTCAATCCCCTTTTTTCTAAGCCTTAAAACTCAGAAAAAAAAACATAAAGTCAAAGGTGAAGTACAACATTAGTTTTTAGGCCCATCTGATAGGGAAAAATTAGAAATCAAAATGAAAAAATTCACGTAAATTATTCAATCCGTATTAAAGATGATAATAAATTGGATTCAGATCGAATGGTTGATATCTGAATACGACTTATTTTTTCCTCCAAACATTCAATTCGACAGGGTAGATCTCCCTTTGAGTCAGATCGAGTCGATTCGATTAAATCTGACTACAATTTGATCAGACATGATTTTCTTTTTCTATAATAAATTTATATTATTTTATCTAACTTTATTTTGTCCATCGTTCAATGTGATAACAATAACATGCATCCGTTTATCATACCAATCAAATATTTGAACATTTACCAATATAATAAGGATAAATAAAGATGCAGGGGGAGGTAGATATTGTCAACAGTGAAGCATGGTAGGACTGATTGAACATTGAGAGACTAAGATGAGCATGAAATAGAGAGAGGGTTGGGGACAGATTGAGCGAGAAACTAAGATGAGCATGAAATAGAGCAAGTCCAGTGCTACTCGGCATGGATCATGTTTTTTGGGGAGGAGGAGTGGTTTCGAATCGGATTACTTTTGTCTTGGATCAAATTATTTTTGCCTTGAACTCATATCTATATTGTTATTCTTACTACCGGCTTGTGGCTGCCCATAAGATATATGCATAGCCTTGTTCTTTTCTGCTATAAGATATAAGAAATTATAAGAAGTTGTAAAGAGTTTTAAGAAGCTATAAGCAATTATAATAAGTTATGAGTAGCTTTAAGCAGTTGTGAGGTAGTTGCAAAAAACTGTAAGAAGTTGTAAAGAGAATGAGAGATACAAAAAGTTGTAAGAAGTTGAAGGAAAGTATTCTTTTTCATAAACATTTATCGTTAGCACTCAACACCGATCAGCAATTATCATTACTTGGTCATATTTTCTATCATAATTTCAATCATGATCAGTACTGATCAGCACTCATCAGCTCTAATTAGCATTCATCAAACCTATGAATAATAAATTACATATGATAAGTTAAAATTCATCCCATTCTTTGCATGACTTGACAAAATACATATATTAAGGATTTAGTCAAAAAGATTGTGATTAACAATAATACATTTAGCTCGATAAGAGTAAGTGCCTCATAATATTGACCAAACTTATATAATTGGCTCATTAACCATTGAAAAAGCACACATTTATAATTTACAAAGTCATTAATCGTTATTCTTTTTTTTTTTCTTTTGAAAATTATTATTCTTTACAAGGAAATAAAAAGGTAAAGAAGTCTAACTAATTACCTACATATAGAAACTTAACCAAAAAGAACTTACCTATATATAAAAACCAAACGAACAATATGAAACATTCATAAAAGAAACAAGAGGTAAATAAATTGGCCAAATAAAGTAATGAACTTTAAACGGTACCTTAAAGTAAAAAAGATCAAGATGGTAGTACTTATCTTATTCCTCTTTTTTTTTGGGGGGGGGGGGGGGGGTTTCCATTACAAGGGTTAATGGTCCTAATGGACAGCAATTGGTCTATGATTGTCAAACCCTAGAGGGGAAAATGCAGGCACCCTAATCACAAAAGGCTACTCACAATAAATAAAAATAAAAAATGGGAGTTGCATAATACTACAGAGTGGTGATGTAAACACAGTGGAAGAGAAGTCAGAAGAGAGAAGAAGAAGAAGAAAGAAAAAAGAGTCTCTCCTCCCAAGTTTGAAATAAATGTGGTCAAATTGCAGCAGGATGGCAATTCAAGTAACCCATAAAAAACAAGGCCACTGTCACTCCCATGGCGTTTTGCTTTATTAGTCTGCCATTCATATTGCTTGACTAGCATGGCAAGCCCTACAAGCTACGACTACAGCCTATACATATTTATCGATGGGCACCAAATTCATAGATTTCTCTTATAAGTCCTGTCAATTCAAATTCACTTCCATGTAGCTGGAACCACCTTTTGTATACTTAAAAGGAAAACAACTGCTGTGTGCCTGTGTCTCAGACCAACTGTGCAAAACCAATGCATGTTTTTGCCAAAAATGGAACAAAGAGCCCAGCTACACATCATTACAGGGCTACAGAGAAGGGCACATCAAAGAGAAAAGAGCAAATACTTCTCTTTCCTATTTTTTTGCACAAAAAATTTGGAAAATAACAGCAGTTATGAGCAGTACTATCTTACATTAACCATATTTAGTTGGCGCGTCTTACAACAAAACATCTTTGAGATGATCATCAAGGTGATAAACCTTCTCAGGTGAATATATGCATGTAATTCTCACGTACAATAACCAAAACATCATTTAGCAGGAAAAAAAATGAACAAAGAAATGTTGATGAGGACTCACACTAAAGTTTTTTGGTTTTTGGTCTATTAAAATTGATTTTTCTACTTACATGAATATTTGCTATCATAAGATTGTCTATGTTTAAATCTTTCCAAATCTTACAAAAGCAAAACATATACTTAGGGCATGTTCTTTTCATGGGTCAATTTTAAAATACCAATTTCAACCCACTTCAACCTATTTTCACTATTTTGACCAAGTTCAATTTATCACATAAAAAATTCAACTCACTTCAACCTATTTTAACCCACTTCAACCTACTTTAACTCACTTTATCGTTTTACCTATCATAATTTACCTACGAAAAGAACAGATAGAGTGGTTATTGTTGACGACCATCCACCACGTTACCAAGCAAAATGCAGGAAGCATTGGGTGACAGACAAGACCACCAATTGCTACAGTACCTTTGACAGTAGAGATCTGTTTCAGCCTAAAATATAAATACGCGATAAGACAGCCCACCAACGGCGGCACATTTCTACAACAATACCAGCTTCGCTGATTCAATTCTTTCCTCTTGAAATATTTTCTTTTTTTTGGGGGGGGTGGGGGGGAGTGAGTTCAAAGAAAGACTTCATTTCATAAAATACTTTTTCATTTTTTCTGTAATAACAATTAAACATACTGTAAAAGAGTGATCCATGCATATCTTGTAAGACCAAAGCATAGGGAGACCACAATCGAATTCAGGGTGCTAGGGATGACAATCAACAAAAGCCACTGAACATCCAAGCTCCATGCAAAGGAGCACAAACTTTATTTCGGAGACACCATCAGCAACAGAAAGGGCTACATATTCAACTACTGTGGTTGTCGAAACACCGGATTAACACAAAATGAAATGAGGATGAAGACTAATAGGTGGCTCAATCAAGTTTGAACTCAACAGATAAAGAGCATCTTTCCACCCGGTCTAGCAATACAACGAAAGTTAAATCCTGAATTATTTTGCCCAGATCAGCATTACAATTATGTAGAAGTAGAGCCAGGCACTGTCTTCGATTCAAAGAGCTCCAGAGATCAATTCTCTAACCACAATCATTGGAGCTAGCCAGGCAAATCAAATCCCAATCAGATACCTGTGAAGTTAAATACCTTCGTCAAAACATGTACTGTATTATAGTCAACTATTATTGCAAACAAGTATCAACATGTCGAATGCCACAAGGTATCAACATAATTAGTGAAAACCTCAACTCATTCCGAGCAGTACTACTCTCCGACACAGAAGGTCCTTTCGAGGAAGTTAAATCCTGAGGGAACTTCAACCTTAAACAGAAGTCTCTATAATACCTAATACCTCACACAGAACAAACACTCCTGGTTTTTGAGATCAGAAGTACATTGATATGGAGAGATGAAGGAGCAGGATTACTAATTTTAAAATTTTACAAGCAACATCATGCACATGACTCTTGTATTTGGGGAAGGGGGTTTAACCCTCCCTTGCAAATGTTTTCCAAGTTTATTTGTTCATTCTTGTCTGAGAAGAGAAGACGTAAATGTTCAAACACCCAGTTGACTGAACTGATGCCTGAACCAAACTGAACTGCCCTAATCATTAACAGATTAATCACATCATATTTTTTTTTTTGGTGGGGCGTTGGGGGGATTGGGGGGAGCCTTGGGGGAAGAAGGGGGGGAGGGATGTGATCAAAGACTATGCTGCAACATTTTAAAACCAGAGAATGACAATACAAGACAAAACTTATAACCTATATGCAAGTATGCATTGATACCGGTTGATACACATTCCGCATATCCAAGGTTCCAAATCCCAAACTAGCAAGTCAACAGCAATAAATGTGATCGAGACGGCTGGAATATAATAAGCATTGGCATAAGGGCAGGAAATGGCACACACAATGATCAAATGTGGCTCATTGCATACAGATCAACATCTCTTCAATTCAACCAGTTAGCGACAGTAGATGGCTTGATCGATGTGAGGAGGAATCTGCTTTATCTCAGTTCCTAGTTCTTGCTCAATCTTGTACCTGTTGCAGACAGCATGAGAATTAGAAATATGTTGAAATGTTGAAGAACTGTCCAGAGAGATCTAGATCAGAAAAGATGCACACAAGTTGAAACGATCTTCGTAGGTGATCAAGTTCACTGCTAAACCAAGATGCCCAAACCTCCCTGATCGACCAACCTGCACAAAAAGTTGAAAAAAAGCACACCATATTCAAGCATGTGTATTCAATGGGAAAAAACAGAATCTCGATCCCAAAACAGAACAAGTGTACTACACATACCCGATGTAGGTAGGTTTCAGAATTCTTTGGAAAGTCAAAGTTAATGACAACATTGACAGCTTGAATATCTATTCCTCTAGTAAATAAGTCTGCACAGTAAGTCAAAAAGCAAAAAAGTTGAAATAATAAAAATGTCGGGCAAAGAGCCCAAGAAAGGAATGGGGGTAAGGATCTTAACACATTCAAAAGTACAAGATCCTATATACATGACATAGTTTCCCTTTTCTTTTTTCTCCTTTTTTTCTGCCATGTCCCACCGCATATGGCAGGAGATGCGACAAAACTGATGAAGCACTCATTCCCCACACTCTCCTTCACAAAAGATATAAAAATTTGAATTAAACAAATATTTTCAAGAATTGACTAAAACACATTTTGTGGAACTTTGTTTATAAGTTGATGTTGCTTTAACTCTGTATGAAATCCTTGATGTTTCTCTAGAAAGTAAGTTCGCCACGTACAATGGGATAAGCGAAAAAATTGGAGCACCTGGACACAAGCGCAAGAGGACTCAAAAGAACACAGATTAAGGAGAATCAAATACGTAACTCATATACAGGAGTTTAACATCACACTACCATGGCCATGGTTCATGTAACAACTTCAGATGAAAAGACAGCACAACAACAGCTTCCAACTTAGCCAACACCTTAAGTTACAGCAAGCAAAAGCACAGCAACTGTCACTCAGCCAGATATTAAACTCATGACAGCAAATTTTCAAACCATAACCAGTTCAACAACTCTTTCTCGACAAATAGAAATATCCCAACTGCACTAGGTATTTGAGTTCTTTTAGTTTGCAGCCACTCCTGAAAGGATATGACTAAACAGGGAATTCCAGTTACAGGTCATGTTCCCTTTACAAGACTTGGCTCTTCCACAGGTCAATGACTTATACCACGCATCACAGAAGAAACCACCTGACGAACAATCATGTTTCCATGAAGGATCAACTTGTAGAGGTTACCCTTCATAATATCTTTGGTTGATTCACCATTACAGGCAGTTTTTTCCTCATTGTCTGTTTAATGCTGTTAAGGCAGTTCAGTAGGCATCACTATTTTGTTCACAGTATATTGCCTACACAAGATGGAATGCACCACTATTTCAAACAACCTATTCCTCAGAGGACTACAAATTGAAAAGAGTTTCCCCCACTCCTGTGAAGGAACAACTGAAGAATGTGATTGCTCCAAGGTCGGGTCAATTGTAGAGTATGAAATACCAAACAGAAAGCAAACTTTTTTTTAAAAAAAAAAAAAGAAGACAAAAAAAAAAAGAGGAGCGCAAACTGCCACAAAGAGGTCAACACTACCATCCAACAGTGAATCTTTTTATTGGCAAGACCCTGCCCGTGATAAGTGAAATATAATAAAATTAAATTAATTGGAAAGGTAGGAAGTCCTATTCTCTACGACTCTACCCTATCCTGAAATTTCAGAAACTTCAACTGAAGCTACCCACACCAGAGTCTCAGTAGGATCGTTGACTACACTCGTGCAACCACAAAAAGGATCCAAGAAGTGTAATTACATAAGAGACGCCACATCAACAAAATGATTGCTTACACTTAACACACTGCCAGAAATCATGGAGATTTACTCCAAGGTATCTAAGATTAGAAGAATTATAATTTCTATATTATCATACCTGTACACACCAGATTTCTGCATGCCCCATTACGAAAATCATGAAAAACTCTGTTGCGATGATCTTGCAACATCTTTGCATGAATGTAAAAGCAAGAATAACCTAGCTCTGTGATCTTCTTGGCTAGCAACTCAACACGATTCACAGAATTGCAAAATATAATTGATTGATTGATTTGAAGCTGAAAAGCAACACAGGACACAACATCCAATCACTATGTGCGCCAGAATCATCAGCAATGACAATTGACACAACTTTAAATTGAGAACAAACCTTTGAGAAAAGAGTGTTCAGGCAGTGGACTTTCTGTCTTTCTTCAACAAAAGCATAATATTGTGTTATACCTTTCAGAGTAAGCTCATCCATGAGGTTAATAACATAAGGCTTCTGCAAATATCTATCTTTAAAGTCCTTCACAGTGACAGGAAATGTAGCAGAGTACATCAAAATCTGGCGATTCGATGGCAGAAACCGGATAAGCTGCTCTATCGATGGCTGAAATTCTGGAGACAAAAGCTTATCAGCCTGCAAGCAAAAACCAAAACTGTGAGAATCTACAGGCTGAATGAAAAGCCAACCAGCCAACCACTAATATACCCAACATGGGTTCATACTTCAACAAATATTTGCACAGAGGGGGGATTACGAAGAAAGAAAAATACCTTCACAGCTCTTCTGTATACATTAGGAAATTAAAAAAAAAAAACAAAGTACATAAAGGAGCCATTATTACACAACTAAGAAATCATGAAAAAGAAGTGCTCCCAAATCCCTGATGATACCAAAATATAGGAGTCCATCTAGTTCCTTGACTAGCCCCCCCCCCCCCAAAAAACACACACACACACACACACACACAAAAGAAAAGCCAAAAAAGGGCAAAACGGTTACATGAAGGCCCACAGCTTAAACACACACAGAAATTCAACTATGATTCCTAACACCCACAGATTGGCGAGGCTCTATGATACCGCATAATACAATCACCTCCTAGAGGTCAAAATTCCTTCCATTGTAAATCATAACCCCCCTCACGGCCTCATCCCAAGACTTGTTGAGGTACTGCAATCAACGGATCATACTAAAAGTAATTTGAAGAATAGTAATATAATAAAACAATTGTAAAGGCATAAGGTTGTAACAAGGTCTCATCAATCAAAAGATTGAACATGTTTACCTCATCCATTATAAGCATTGAACAGTCTTTCAAAATGCAAACTCCTTTCTTTGCAAGATCCAGGATTCGTCCAGGAGTTCCAACAAGTAAATGGACAGGTTGATACAATCTCATGATATCATCTCGCAAGCTTGTACCACCAGTCGTAACCATAACCTGGATTTTGAGATGTTTTGCAAGCTCTTTACAAACTTGTGATGTCTGGAGAGCCAATTCTCTGGTGGGAACAAGAATGACAACTGAAAAGAGACACCCACATAAGATGGGGACACTACAAAGAACTGAAATATTAATAATACAACATGACACTTAAAAAGATCAAATATGATTACTCTTGGATGCCAGCTATAGGGAAAACTTGGTTACAGGGTTGGTACATTGCCCAGTTACCCTCCACATGAAGTCATGAAATATAAAACACTTAAACCGTCCACATCAGAAGCCCAGTTTGTCTATAGAGCAAATAATTCGATAGGATAGCCTCGCATTAAAAATACTTCCTTTTGAAGCTCAGCCACAGGGAAAGCTTGTATACAACCCGGTGGCAGGCTCATAACTTTTTACAACGGCATCCCATTTTTTAGTTACCTAGTATTTGATAATACGAGTTACTTTTTTGTAGATGTTCACTTCAAAATTCTTAAGGACTTCCTCACACAATTTGGATAATTTTTTCAGGCGCTGTCACCAAATATATGCATCTGCCCTATTATTACCCACTTGCCCTTTTATTTGAGGTCTTGATATACAAAATGCTATCATGAAGAAAACCAGTCCGTGAAAAGTAAACACAGGCATAGCAGCATAGCCTTTCAATAAAATGCTTCCTCTGTTTTTAATTTTTTTTTCCAGAGGCACACTTGGCATTCTTTTCGGGGGGTCAACAACAATTTTGAGCCTTCAGTAGCAAAATATTCAAGGATGATAAATGACATGAATGCACAGCAGTATAGTCAGGACTCAAGAGACAGACCTTGAATAACATTGTTATCCTGATCAATTTTTTCCAAAGCCGGAATGCAGAAAGCAGCAGTTTTTCCAGTCCCATTTTTGGCTCTTGCAAGAATATCACTTCCAGTCAATGCAATAGGAATACTTTCCTCCTGGATAGGAGATGGCCTTTCAAAACCCTTCTCATATATACCCATGAGCAACTCACGTTTTAGAAAGTAGTCTTCAAACTCATTCCCTTTAGTAGCTGTCACATCCTACAAGACAAAAATACACCATTAGATACTTGAAGAGGTACCATTGGAACCAAAGGAGGAGGAGGGAAGGCGCTGAACCGCATTTCATCCATCGAAAATGTATTTCATCATTCAGTTGCTCAAAAGGGCACCAAATATGGGGATACATGCAGTAAAAATAGAAAACACGCAGACCTTCAAATAAAAAAAGGCTAAATTACAGTGTTTACCAGCCAATTCTACAGAAACATCATCAAATTAAACAGGACGCATCACGCAAAGTCGGTATTGCAAGTTCAGAAGTGGAGACACTTTCTACTATTATGCTTGAATTTATAACTATGTCTCAATAAACCCAGATAAAGGTAGGTCAGCAATCCATTATCCTGTTCGATGTAGCAAAAATCTCCAAAAAGATGGATTACAATATCACTAACAGAAGTGACTGCAAGAAAACGAAAAAAGATATCCTATTCACCAGACAACAATCAGCATCAATTCCAACTGTTCGTTTTTTTTTTTTTTTTTTTTGATAAGCATCAATCAACTGTTTTTTTTTTTTTTTTAATCAGCATCAATTCCAATGGTTATATACGTGACTTCCTCATCTAAGCCCTAAGGAGGTTTTTTCCCCCAATAATAACCCCACTGACCCTCCATACCAAAGACCTTAATTTAACATTGACACAACCTAGTAGACTAGCCATGCCAAAAGCTGCCCAAAATAAAGCCCTAAAAAGTTGGTAATAAGCCATCACCCCAGGAGCTTATACATAGGTTCTAAACTCATACCTCTGTTCTGTAGCGTGAATCTGGTGGTGGTAGCTTCAACTTTGCCTTCCAATCCTGCGAACTGAACAAAAAAGGAAACCAGCAATAATTAATTGTAGAATAGCTGGGGAAGAACTAAGAATGAATCAACTAGACAAAGGCATATACGCTGTGTAGCAATCCAGAGAGCTTTGTGCTTTATTAGCACTGAGGTTACCTCCAAATTTGAAGGTCTCAGGTCCAATTCCAAGTTGCCAACAGAAATTTGAGCCAACGGGCTGGCCTTTACCCCAGGCACCTGACCCACCCTGTGGCCATACAACCCCCCCCCCCCCCCCCCCCCCCCAAAAAAGGCAGCACCATCCTAACCATCTCCAGACCAGTAATGGCCCAATGAGAACATAAGCCTAATTTTTTTTTAAAAAAAAGAGGAGGTGAATGAACGCTCAAACTCAAAGTGTGGCATCTGTATTTAGCTCCAGTTCTTGACCTCTTTGTCTGTATTTTCTGACACCTGCAAACTGCTCACAAGATGATCTTGGAAGTGCAGTAGGTCAAGAATCATCATTTCCTAGCCAAGTTATCAAGATTCATAAGGCTAACTTCATCTCTTCTACTTAAGGGCCAGCTCCATGAAAAGCGCAAGTTTCACACAAGGATGAAAAATTCGCATGTCTCAACATCAACTCATCAAGCACATTTTTATAAGAAGCTCAAGCAATATGATTGTATAAGAATTTTTGCCAACCAACCCACATCCATGTTTGTCAGTGCAACAAAAATGATACACCACTTATAAAACCTTCAATCTAACAAGAGAATCAGACTTAAACTCAAAAATTAGCCATGGAAACAGATGAAAACCAAAATGTATGTCCCACTGCCACCACCTAAGAAAGAGCTCCCCATAGAGCGCCAAAACAGGTGATTCCTAGACATATTGGAAAGTCCAGTAATAGTTTCAAGCGTGCAGGAACAATACACTAAAAAAAGGAAAAACAGAAAAAGAGACGCCACACGGAGAATTATTATCCACAACTACTTCACACTGTGAGATCTTCTGTGTTACTTTGTCTGCTGAGACCTAATCATATTAGCAATGTTATATGCATTGTAACTGATAGCACATTTTCCAAACCCAATGCAAGCACATGAACCGTTACATTGCCCGACTAATACAGGAAACAAGCTGTCTCAAAATATGCTATGCAACTTTCTTAGAAAAAAATTGTAATAAATATGACTTCTTTGGATACACTGACATTTCTCGATGGCATGAATTCAAACTACAAATGATGTTATTAGCATTCCCTTCTCCTTTAACCTACTGAGGGTTTTTTTTGGGGGGGGGGGGGAAGGTTAACCTACTGAGGTATTTGTCTGATAAGTTACTGCAACTTTTCCGATGATTTACCCTCTTGCTCCCACCTTGTTTCCTTTTTCCCTCCTTTCTCCTTTTTTATTTTTTAGGGTAGGGATTCAGGGTATGGGAGGAAGGTATGAGGATTCTCTCCTGTGTAGGGTCCAACGTCTAGTCTTCCAAACCCAAACAACCACAACCCTGCCCCCCAAAGCAAGGCCAAACTGGGGTTTAACAAATGGGAAGAAATGGAAACATTTCCCAAACATTTTCACCACTCCAAGGAAATATATCAATTTAACGTCCATGCAAGTGCGCATAAGTAATCCAGCATTACCCCCTCCCCACCGTCGACAACGGATTACACACCTCTGACCCCGCTCTCTTCATATAAGAGAGGATTTTTCAACCTAACGTTTCAAAAAGCTATCTTCATCACAATCTACTCTAAATTCTAAAACCATCAGGAGACTGACACTTGGGGCACATGATAAAACGCATAAATGAATCAAACCCACAAAAGTGAACCCCAATTACACAAAAAGACTAATTTCAATCTCCATACCTCCTGTCAATAGCTTCCGACTGAACCATCTTGTCAACTTCATCAACACTCGACTCCTTAGTACCACCTACTTGATTCCTCCTAAGCCATTGCTGCTGTTGTTGCATCTGCTGATGCATCTGTTGTTGTTGTTGTTGCTGCCGTTCCTGTTGTTGATGGTAAGCGTTCTGCATCACCTCCCTCTGCACATACTGTTGTTGTTGTTGCTGAAAATTTCTCGGTTGAAAGTTTTGATTCGCATTCATACCGCCTACACCTATACCAATCCCACCTCGCCCTCTACCCATTCCGGGCGGATAACGGCCTCTAACGTTGTCATTCATTTCCAACAAAACCCTAGAAATCAAAGCACAAAAACTAACCCCCTAAGAAGCCCTAAACTATATATACAATGCAATTGCTTTGCTCAATTCGAAGCTGTACAATAGTTGACGTCAAAAAAAAGTGCCACTATTGCAAATATTTCCTCAATTCAACTCAGAGATTTCAGATCTGTACTCGTAAAACAGAAGAAAGAGATTTCTAGGGTTTCACGATGCGAAAATGTTTCAGGACCGAATTGAAGGTGAATTGTTTAACAGGAATTGAATTCACAATTCTAGAGTTGAAATCAAGAGAATAGGGTTTCGATAGCAATCAAAATTTGAGGAGAGAGACAATGACATTGAGATATTTCGAAGCTTGGGGGGGGGGGGTTCTTCTTTCACCGGCTTCCTTTTTTCTTAGGGCGTCGTAGATGAAATGTTGAATTTTACAAAATGACACCTCTACTCTATTTATATTGCGCTAACCAACCCTCTTGTGTTGCTCGTTGTTTTGATGGCAAGTTGTGTGAATTTACAAGATGAGCCCTTGAACTTTTCGCATTTTGATAACCGACCTTCAGCTTTTTTTTTTTTTTTTTTTGGGAGGGGGAGACGGGGAGAATGTATTAAGACTATTTAAAAGTAGAGTTGGACAACGGATCGGTTTGAGATGATTCATTTAATAAACAGATTAATTTTGTGTCAGTCTTTTAAATAGTTTAGATCTACTCAAAATTGAAAAATAACATGCTTTCAAATTCAGTGGTCAAATCGTGTCGACTTTTGGTCGAAATTAGCTCGGTTCGTGTCAGGTTCGGATTTCTCTTAGTAACTTCAAGTCGGAATACTATGTCGGGTCAGACTTTCTCAACTCCAATTAAAAGGGTGTTTGCTGAAGAAACAAAAGAATATAATTTGATACCCGAGTAACTTGAATCCTCAAGTATCAAGTTCTACTTCTTAATGTTTGGTGAGCATTAAGAGCAGTGAGTGATGTAATTTTTTTATTGGTTAGTTAAAAATTAGCAATCAAAGTCTATCATTATTAATGGTTTTTGCAGATTGCCTTCTTATCTTATCCAAACATTAGTAAAATCTAAGCATTTTAATTATACCATAATCATCAATAAGCAGGATGTCAATATGTTATTCTTGTTATATCTCACGCTCAATTATTCTTTAATTTTGCCCGTTTTTATGATGAAAAATAAGTTAGCTTACATAAGAAAGTTCTACGTTTTTCAGGTCAATAATAAAATTGAGTCTTATGAATAGGGAAAAAAAATACGTGATATGGGAGCTTATTTCGAATAACTGAGCACCAAAACCCAAAAAAAAAAAAAAGGAAACAAAGCTATGTCCTCTTTTTTTTCCTACAACATGAATTTGCAAATGTGGTCATTATGAAGAAATCGTAGACTTTATAAACCATGGAAATTGAAAAATTAGAATATATTATTCTTTTGGATAATCAAATATGACAGTGAATTGACTTCCAAATATACATGAAAGTCGAAGAATATAGTGCGATCATCACTCGTTACTCTATATTGACATCAAAGCAAAAAATATAGGTACAATACAATTGTACTAAAAAAATGTTAATCTCTTCCCCTCTTCCCTATTTTATCACCATAATAATTTGTAATACTATTAACCTACAATAAGGCTGCATTTATGTTTAATTTTTATAGCACAAGTGTGTCTTCTTCAAATGACGCTTGTGTTTGACCTCAGATAACCACACCATTGATGCGCCACTAATTTGTTGTGACAATTTGTTATTTCGCAAGAAGAATTTGTAGATTCTATTTTTCAAATGGGGCGTATTGTGATTTGTGAATCCTTCCATTACATTTTTAATTAAAATTCTACACACATCTGTTACATGCTAATTAAAATCATCATTTGTCCTTGTAGGTAATCTTAACAATATAAGAAATTATGTGAATATTGCCTCAGTGGTTATCGGTAAAAGTTAAATCGATATATTTGGCACGAATTCAAGACATATAGCTAAATATTCATAAAAAGAGAAAAATAGATAAACTAGAAAATACTTATGCCATCAGTACTTTTATCAATACAAATAATTAATTTTCTATAACATATAGTGCAACCTTTAAATATAGCAACCTCATATTGTTTTTTTTTTTCCTTCTTTTGCTATGATGCAAGCAAATTGGAGAGGATCACATTGACAATACTGTCAATACATGACCAGCAAGTAACAATAGTGTTGGACAGAATAGTATATGTCAAAATGACACAACAGAGGGCAATAAATTATAATTCTGCAAATATTAAAATTTTGGAAGAACAAGTTAACACAATCAACCCCATTATTTTTATGGTGAACCCAAAAAATAACTTTTATATGTCAATATAAACATTACAATAAGCCTTCCAAATGTGCTTTAAAAGATTACAATTAAAAAGGGGGGGAAAAAAGACTCGCTATTACAACATGAATAACCCAACATGTCAAAAATCGAAACCCCTAAGGTTCTGTGGTGCTGAGCAAAACATTTGCTATCTTTTTTCTTTTTTGTTGTTGTTGGGTAGCAGAGAAAGAATGATGTGAAAGTATACCAAAAGAAGAGGAAAAATCCACTCACAAGAGGAGCTGTCAGATATATATGGAAAGGACCTAAAAGATATCAAAAATAACTTCCTTCTTTTTAGGATTATTCTTCAGCAGAAGGAGCTTCTGTAGGTTCGGGCTCAGCCTTCTCAGCAGCCTTGGGGGATCCTTCCTCAGCCAGTGGCTCGCCGCCCTCTGCATCGGTAGCCGAGGCTTGGTTCTTCTTGGCAGCATTCTTTACGTGGCTGTAGTTGCCCTTCTCCATGAAGAGCTGCTGGAAGTGGTGCTTGCAGTAGAGAATTCCATCGAGTGCAGCATACGATGAATGTGTGAGAGGGCAACCCCCAACAGCACATTTGAAGCATGACTTGTGGTAGGATTCTCCCTCCATAGTTATCTGGCTCCCCCCAAATACCAGCCAAAGGGGGAAAAAAAAGGAAAAAAAAAAAAGAAAAATAGAGAGAATTTTAGTTACTTGATATCATTCAGCTATGATAGCAGTGGGTTGTATAGTCTTCTTAGAAGGCAGTTCATTATGTGGCAAAGGGGTCCTTCAGGTTGGCTGTTTGGATTTGGATCAAATTGAGGTTAATTCAGATTGACCTATTCTATCTGGTTGTCAGGTTTAGTTTCATGTCGTACAGGTGGAGTAACTGGGCATGGATGAGTTCTGCTACATCTATGATATGGAAGATCATTACAAATAGGAGATACATCACCAATTAAACCATCAAGCTTTAAACCTCAATCGGAAGTCATAACATAGCAACTTCTTTGGCTCCATAGTGTTCTTTCAGACTCTCATCTTCCCCCTTTTTTCCTTTTTTGGGGTTGGGGGGGGGGATATTGGGCATCGATGTTCAGAAAACAGACCTTTTCCAAAGGATAGACGGTTTTGTTGCAGGCAGGGCACTTGTCTTGGGTTCCAGAGAACATGGAGGAGACTTTGTTCGGAGTCCTATTCTGCTCAATTTGCCTGTCTGTCTTTGAGACTGAACACAGAACAGAGAAGTAACCCAACAAAAGAACAAAAGGGGAGGGCGTGGAGGGAGGCTTAAAAAGCAAGAAGATTTCTGAATGAAGACAAAAAAATGTGAAAAGTTTACCTGTTTGAAAGTTCTTGCGGAAATCCCCAGATTCTTTGAAGAGCTGTTCAAAATGGGGCTTGCAATAGAGAACTCCATCCAAGGAGGAGTAGTTGCTCATCTGTCAAACAACCCATGTTACAAAATGATCTCATCTGTAATCAAATTTACTACAAGATCTCATATGATCCTATCTTCATCACTTATAAGACGGGCATTGTGAAACACAACGCATTTTCTACATTGAATCATACGATATAACGTGGAGGGAACGCCATTTTCTTCCCTATAATCTGCTATGAATGTGTAAGGAATCATGCAACATGGAATACTAAGACATTATAATTTGTAGCTTCTTTCAATCTCAACCAGAAGAGTCCTACTGCATTGGAAAATAAGAGGAAACGTACCACAAGAGTTCCTTTGCAGTGGCTGCATTTGAAGCAGGACTTATGGTAAGTCACCCCATCAGCTGACAGCAAATCAACAAAGTAAACAGTCTTGTCACAAGCCTTGCATTTATCAAGAGTTCCGGTGAACGACATGATTTTCAACCTTCTCAGAAGCGAAGAAGTCTTTTTTGGATTATGTCGAAATGCCGAGGGAATATGATTAGCAAGAAATCTTTATTCAGAGAAATCAGAGAGGGGGAGAGAGGATTTAACGAGGAGCGTTTTATTCAGAATCTTTAGCCGCTTCCTCGATCTGGACTGTTGATCAGTTTGAACAAAGTCTCTGATTTTTCAGATGAAAAACTAATTTATATTAGGCGTTTGCCATGTTTATGAACTCTCAGAAAATAGAGTTTCTATTGGGACATCCCCAAATTATGGGGTGAGAATTCAAGGAAAATGCTCTAAATGTGGAAGAGAAAGAGATGTAGGGTGATCTGCGTCTGACTTTTTCCTAAGGATACAAAAAGCAGAATCAAGGCCAACTGTATCGCTATTGTTGTGTTTTGACAGTTATTTCCGTTTGACCTTTTTTAGTGTGTGAAGATTGGAGAGAAAATGTTTCATATTTTCTATTGGTCAAAAACAAAAAAAAAAAAAAAATTAAAAACTGAAGACCACAAAATCAAATAATTTGTTGGCATACAGAAATATAACAGGTGTGCACCATATTAAAAAGACAAAAAGTTCATATATATATATATATAATAAAATTATATATATATATATATATATATATATATATATATATATATATATATATATATATATATATATCCTCAACAATCAATGGAATTTGATAACTTGGACAAATATATTTATTATAAAATATCCAAAAATAAAAGAGGTCTTCACTATATAAAAAAACTACATGAAGACCAATCACCAATGACTAAATCGAAAAGTAGGGAATGTACATGCATTATACGTTAAAAAAAAAACTACCCTTTTTTCAATTTTTGATGATTATAGGAAACAAGAAGGGTAATACAAGCTAGATTTGATCTTGTCTTCAATACACCACAAGATCAAGGATTTGTATCAATTAAACCAATTGACACCAATCATTGTTAATGAATTTGTAGTATACAAATTGTTATCGATGAGGCTAGTTATGACATAGAGGCCCGTCACCTATGCATGCAAATGCTCAGCTTCGTTGCCCAACAAAAAAGGACTAGTCTTGAATGGAACCATCGTTCCTTTGCTACCATTGGACCAAGACTTGGATCATCATTTACATTAACAGGTGGAAATTAAAAATTAAGAAAAGCATTTACTTGCCTACCATGAGGGGATAAGCCATAAGGACTCTTCGCACAACACATCTCACGTAAAAATGCCAGAAAAAGAGGCCGGGTAAGCTACAGAATCTTGAATGCAATCATGAAACAAGCACAGATATGAGAAAAGATGTGCAAATTCAGTGGAAAACCAAATTTCAAAAAATGAAAATTAGTAAATAATATTAATTTTATTTGCAGCTAGATGCTGGTGAAAGCCCGTAACAAGAGAAAATAGACTCATACAGTAAAAGAAATTGATCAGAAAAACACAGATCCCTCAATGATAGAGCATATAGTGACCCTTTTATTTTGGGGACTTTATAAATACTTGAAATTACAGATTTTTCACCGCAGATGACAGCTCGTTTTATTCTTTGGGCGCTGAATATCTACGTCAAGATGACTTGCTGGGAGAGTATGATATCAGAAATGGTCTTCCCATGTCTGTCAATCCTTCGCGAGCAGTTAACTCCGCCATCAAGAATATTGCGAACCACAACATTTAAGGAATGAATACCCCTAACTTCATAAATCTCCACTTTAACATTTTCTTCAACCCATGCATCTCTTTTCCGGATGGCGTCTGGGTCAAGAAATGGTGAAGGGTTCAAAAGGGGAGCGAGTACTCCCTTTACCCATTGGGGGTTTATGATGATCTTCAGTCTCTCCATATCTGAGGGGAAATGAGGGATGATGGAGAAGTTGAGGTCATTGCCTTTATCTCCCACCCTGCTATGTGCAACTTCATACAGAGGGAGTTTCTTGCCCGATGGTGCAGGATACACATCTTCTTGATTTGCAAAAACTTTGAGGTCTTGATCAGGCAGATCATAATGACCAAATGACAATGGGATTGACTTGGGCAAATTGGATGTTTGCTTGTTGACTACAGCAGTTTTATCACGTTCTTGTTTCTTTAAGTAAGTGGAGTTTGTGCTCCTAGCTCCAACGTGCCAGAAGATAGAGTCACGTGAGACCTGCACCCAAAAAAAAAAAAAAAAAAATCCCATCAGTTATGCCTCTAGAACAAATCAGTACAACTCTTGTCAAGAGTTACTCCAGGGTCAAGACTGAAGGGTAGATCAATCACCAAGGAAAAGGAAAAAATTGAAAAGAAAAAAGTGCTCTTGTCCCTTCCCCTCACAGTTGCTCCATTCCCCTTTTTGATCCGGCTACCTAAAGATGGCCAATGTCTGGTCTAGGCCAAGCCAGGCTCGATTCTAACCCAGATACAAAAGGAAACAGACAGTGCCCACTGCAACTCGGCAAGTTTGAGCTACTTTATTTTTTTTTCTTACCCCCCCAAAAAAAAAGTTCTGAAAATCAAAATGTGAAACAGCAAGGAACTTCGGTAAGCCCAGACTGGGCCGGTCTGGGGGCTGAGCTGCAAACCCAGAAAACAAGACCCATAATCAAAACAACTAAGACGAGGTTGTTTAATTTAGTGGTTTAGGGCAAGCCAGTTATGCTCATTTTTTATATGTTAGAATGCCTTGAATCTGTTTTTAGCCCCCTTCGCAGGGTTAGCCCTAAAAACTAAACCCTATATACGTAATGCGTATCTCTGTATTCCTATATCAATAAAACTATCCTCTCTTCTGTCTGTGGACGTAGCTAACACATTGTTAGTGAACCACGTTAAATTTGTGTGTGTTTGTCAATTTGTTCATACTTTCTCGCATCCGTTATAACATTATAATTGCCTAACAGAAACAGCCGATCTGTGACCAGAGGTAGCATCTGATCCATGCCCCTACTTGGCAGCGAGTCCAGGGCATGAGTATCAGCTTTTTTGCGGTGGCGGGCACATTCTCATACACAAACTTATATGAGAGGGGGGGGGGCGGGAGATTTTAATTTCCCAGGAAGTAACAGAAACAGATACTAATCCTGAGAACAAAGAGAAACATTTGTTGAAGAAGCCCAAAAGGGGAACATACCAGCTGCTTCTCCAATAGGACTTCCTTCTTGTGGCCAGTACTGCAGTTGAAGGCAAAATCAGCAGAAGAGACAGACTTCACATAACAATCAGGGAGTAGTGATCAAGCTCAATAGTAGTTGCAAATTGAATAATAAGTTTTCAGAATTGTTCCTACTGTACCTTTTGTTTCATGTGCTTCCTAAGATGATTATGAAAATGTTTCAAAAACAGAAAACCAATGTCCCACCTCGGTGGGGTATAAGAGGTCCAGATATTTGTAGACTTACCCTTGAATTTAAGAAAAAGCTATTTATGCTACCCCTCCACCGGCCCAGGGGGTGGATGGAAAAAAAAATTTACCTAATGCCACCACCACCAGCAGGCCCATTTGTATATAAAGCAGTAAACTCTCTGACAAATTGGATTGCATGCTCCTCTCTTGTAAATAGCCCATCCATGCGTAGCCTAATGTCTCGACATTCAGCCTCTGTTGAATGTACACCTTCATCGCCAGCTGCTTTTAGGCTATCAAGTCCAATGATATAAGCATTTATGCAGCTATTTACACCAGGATTTAATTCTTCCATCCAAGATCTAACCTGAAAATGTGTGACACCCAAAAGCATCCATGTCAACACCAACAAATGCGGAGCAGTGCTTCGGTGACATCTCAAAGCAGTATATTCCACCGCTAAGCACAACTGACAAGTATCAAAAACAGTGCGTCGCACAGCATATTACCAGATACTCAGCAGCCATAGCACGCTTCACGCATTTGGAGCCTCCATAAGATATCTCTCCCCAACCTTTCCATCCACATTCCTCAACAAGACAAAGAAAAGGCATGGTGAGGACAAAATAGTCATCAGTGCATGGCCCGAGAAATATTTCAAGCATAGCATTTAAAACAGAATTTCTATTAATTAATAGAAAAGAAAGTAGATAACTGCAAAATTGAAGCATAACACTGCTTGGAAGAACTACCCCAATTGTCAACGCATTGATAGCCTCCATAAGATATCCCTCCCCAACCTCACCATCCACATTCCTCAAAAAGACAAAGAAAAGGCATGGTGAGGACAAAATAGTCACCAGTGCATGGCCCGAGAAATATTTCAAGCAAAGCATTGAAAACAGAATTTCCATTAATCAATAGAAAAGGAAGTAGATAACTGCAAAATTGAAGCATAGCACCACTTGGAAGAACTACCCCCATTGTCAACCAAGACCGATTAGCTCCAAGGAGGACCTGTTCTCTTCAGGTCAAGTCCTCCATATTCTAAGAACTACTCATATCTATCCAGATTCTAATATTTACAGGTTTATCTGGATTTGTCCAGATTTTACCATACCTATACATTAATAGTCTCCATAAAATCAGAATTATCCAAATTTATAGAGGTTACTGATATCAAATATCACATATAATGAATTTAAACAAAACAATACGGCATGGGAGAAGACAGAGAAAACAGCCTGAATACACCAAAGAGCAGCATAAATAGCTTGGTACCGTAATGATGAACCATGCTTCACCCAAAATTATTTCATGTAGATCAAGAAAGCAGAAACGGTCTATACCTTCTGTACTAATTGGAGCAGTTTCTCAGGTCTTGACGTAGATGAGGGTTTCGCACCAATGCAAAGAACCTTGTCGCTAGATAGAGGTCTAAATGTAACATCACGAATATCTAAGACCTAGCCAAAAGAAAAGGAATCCTGTATTCAGTCAGCCCATTAAGTTTACACTTTCCAGTCAGCATCACACAAATAGCAAAACATCTACAATGTCTCATACCACATCAGGAGTAATATAAGCACTTGGATCAGCAACCTCATATAGTAGCTGCTGAGCACAAGTGCTAAAATTTAGAAGTCCACCACTAGCATTGGCTTTGGCCACACAAACTTCTCCGTGGTAACTGATTTCAGCAAAAGGAAGTGATAGATCTAGAAGACGTGGAAATGGCATATCTCTGTATTTGTCTCCTACAAAAGGAAAGCACATCTTCAATTGTTTAGACTAAATGAATCTGTTGACCAATGCAAAATAAAACTGGAATCCAGACTACAGGAAGTTAGAAGTACAAAAAGTTAACCTGGATGCATAAAATAACCTCCAGTCAGCTGACAACCACACTCCAAAAGGTGGCCTGCTAAAGCGCCTTGTGCTAGCTGCTCCAGGTCGCTCCAGTTCCACCCCAGTTCATAAATCTGTCAATCAGGCATGATTTCGTTTACGCAAATGCATTCAAATACAGCTGAAAAATGAAGAAAATGATAATTTTTTCAATGTCACTGATAATTTCCGTCCACAGGACAGTTAGCTACCAGCAGATACCAATCCACCAACACGCTTTTTTCTAAGTTTCAGAAGGGGCAAACATTCATCTTATGGAGGACTTAGCATAATACAGGAATTTTGGAGGTCTACAATTAGGGTTGAAGACCTCTTACCGTACCTTTAGGGTTTTGGACATTTAGCTTGCATATCAGTTTAGACTGTTTGCTATTTCGAATTATTGTGTTATACATTTTCCCACCCCTTGTTATGTTGTTTTATCTAAAGAAACTTGCTATTATCATTATTATCTTGTGCAACCACTTTTGCCTGTTTTGCCCCCCTCCTTACAAAAGGCTTCAATCCACCAACGATGTATTCTTCATTAAAAAAAAATAGTGGATCTCTGGGGATCAGTCTCTCTGCTTGCACAAGTATGACTGCCTACATCTAAGTCTCCCCATATCCAAAGCAGGATCCAAACTAGGTTGTGGTGTCCATTAGCAACATGAATACCATTAATGTTAGCACTTCAACCCTCCAAATGTATAAACAATATGCCAAATGAAATCATTTTCCATTGGTATTTACGCTCCTTGTTCTGCAATCTCCTAGAGGCATGAGAAATAGATGGAGAGTCCAGATTTTTGTAGTAGAACCTCGAGAAAAACTATTGTCCTTTCACCAAAAATTGAAAGTAATATAAATGACAAGCATGTCCTTTTAGGTGCAAATAGAGTGGAAACAAAGCAAAATACTCACCAGTGGAGCTAAAAATAGGGCAGCATCAGCAACACGACTGGTAATGATGACACTTGGCTTGTATAACTCAAGGCACCTGACGATAGGAGCTGCTCCCAGATATGTGCTAGTGGTCTTCAACGAAGACAGAGACATAAGTCGAATTCATGCAAAGAAGACAGTTTTTCCCTCAGGAAATGGAACATTTCAAATAAGAAGCCAAAGAACTGATGTCCAAAGCAGTAAGATACAAAAAGGTCCAGTCTCTTACTCCATCCATGTACCTTGACCCTGAGTTTAAAGAAGAGAAAATACAAAAGAGACGTGATTTTTGTAAGAGTTGGGTATTTCAAATTTACTTTTTCCATTAATATGGAAAAAAAAAAATTCCCAGATTTCACTCCCAATCACCATAAATACTACCTGAATCATTAGAGGCAACTTCATGCGCAACAGCTACCACTGCATTGAGCCCCAGGCTGGCAGCTATCCCCAGGACCTTTTGCTGGGCACCAATTGCATCCACTATAGGCAAATACAAAAATCAGATTAAAACGATCACAGAGAAATCAGTTAAGATCACGAACTCAAACACACTAGCAAACTCCAAGCTGAAAATTCTCTCACTTGCACCCATATTGGTAATTATGCAAGTTCCTCTCTCCACAGCCAAAGGTAAGAGCAACTGCATCCACTCTGAAACTGCACAAACATCAGAGGCTGTTAGATCAAGGGTACACGGTGCTTCATGAAAAAAGAACCAAGAAAGTGAATTTTGGGGATTCTATCAATTTTGTCCAAATACACCCATTCAAATGATTCTTGTTCTTTTGATTTCACTTTTTTTGGGGGGGGTGTTCAGGAATGACAAACCAATAAATAAAACATGTCAGCAGAGCTCAGAAGAAGACAAGGACAGGAAGACAATAAGCACAGAAACACATACCGCATGGATCATAACCATCTCCACCAGATATCATTTCTTTGTACCGGTCAGCCAGAGTCCGCTCAGCGAGACATTCGAGTATAAGATAGTTAAGCTCCTTCACATTTTGAAGCAACTTCAAAGCTGCCAGTGGTCGGTCACTGTTGAAGCCAGCTCCACAACCAATATAAACCTTGTCCCGCCTCCTCATAGGATTGACCCTCTGAAACAACACACACACAATCACGCTAGTACATAGTTAAACATTAATGCAAATCATGGCATATTGAATTTGAAAACTTAAAACTGACCGGTTTGATCAGGTAATTATGAACTTCGTCACTGTATTGGTTCTCCATGGCTCCCAAATTGTGACACTATGCGCAATCCAAGAAGGCAGCATCAAAGAATATGTTAGCTCCAATAAAAAGGTAACCTCAAATAGATAGAATTTTGGGGGGGGGGGGGCGAAAAGAAATAGCAATTAGATTAGCTCCAAAGTAATGGGAAACATACAGGTAGTGTTCTCACAGGCCACATTAATTCAACAATTTCTCACCTCTCTCTTACTTATCCAATTTCCAAATAAAATGGCAGCAAAGTCAGCATTGTATTCTTCCCATCCACCCACCAAGCTCTTATCTTCATGAAAGCAGATGCCACCAGTCCCCCCCCCCCCCAAAAAAAAAAAAAAAAAACCCTCAATCGCTTAAAATGCTAAATGATTTCTCTTTTTTTGGGCCCTTTTTTTATGTAAAGTGAGACACAAAGCCCATACAAGAAGCCATGTCTTTGGCAACAATTACTCTTTACCAATTGGTCTAATTGACACCCACAAAAACCAAATCATTTCTAAACATGGTGTATCAAGGTTTACCGCTACATAGATGCAAAACAATCAAATAATCCGCCCGTATTCTGAATGAATTTCAAAACCGATATTTTCAAGAGCACAATTTCTGACTGTCTCATTCTATGCCCATTAGCAGCACCTTGTTCTTCTACCCTAATTTGCAGCAGGGTCATCAGCAGACATAGAATCCGAACCACCCTTTTTACTTCCACGATGAAATTTCACTAGGGCTACGTGCATAAGCGATTCAACGACTCTAATTTTGACACAAACCATGTTCTATGTAAGATGTTTCAAATCAAATCTATGCAGATCCAGATAATCAACAGATAACGGACAAATCGACATAATTCTGCTCAATATTGCGTGCAATTTACATACAGATATTGAGAGAGGAGTACAGTGAGATTACCTGGGTTGTAATTTCAGCTTACTGGAGGGAAAGTGACAGTTGAGGGACTCAAAATCCTCTTCAATTCTCATCCCCCTTCTATAGTAGTTTCGACTCTACTAGACAAGTAGCGCTATTTTTTTAAAAAAAAAAAAATACCGCTGCTTTTTTTAAAAGATTTTTAGTATTTATTTATATTAGTTTCATTCATCACATGCTCACGTTGCTTGGCCCAGCCAAAAAATAAATAATAACTATAATAATAATAATTATTATAATAATAATTTGAAGAAAATAACGCTCATACCTCAAGGTGCATGGAATGACCGATGAAAAAAAGTGGTATAGGAGTAGTGATCTATAACGGACTAAATGGATTTGACTATTTAATCTAATTTGTGATAACATAAAGTGTATGCATTGTGAAGTTCATTGTCATTGAACAAGCTTTGACGAAAGCATAAGGGAATAATATACAGCACTCAATGTATGGACAGACTCACTATAAATAGTCCGAGCTTTCCAAGGAATATCATGAGTCCCCGCCCAAGCTACAACACTTTTTACAAGTTGCAAATGATATTCTCAAATGTTGAGTGCTCTTATGATCTTTGGAGTCACTAGACAATGGGTCAAAGAAGCGCATGAATAAACAACATTAGCTCGCAGTGGGAACATATGTCCATAAAAAAGTACGATTTTTTTTTCCCATGCGTTACGTATTACATGTATTATCTGCTGACCCAAAAAAAAAGGCTTTTACCACAGTGGTTGTGGCACTGCTAAGGTCGTATTCGGCAACAATATTTTGGGTAACGTTTAGCGTTTTGACTAGATCAATACACTAATTAGTTGATTTTTAATGTTCAGTAAACTAGTGTTTTGACTAGTATTTTAAGTAGCGTTTAGCGTTTTAAGTAGCGTTTTTGAAAAACTAATTGTGTTAACGTTTGACATTTAAAAGTAGCGTTTTATATTTTTTAGCCAAAAAATATCCTTTAAAAATTTTATCTTTGAAAATTATATATGTCCTTTTATGTCAATTTACATTGATCAGCTAGCATAACAGTTAAATTTACCGAACACATTAGTTTCAACTGCTAATCTAAATAGCTATCCGCTAACAGCTAAATTAGAAACCCTATCCGCTATCTGAACTGCTATCCGCTACCTAGACAGCTAATTTTACTGAATAAGACCTAAGTCTAACATTCATCTTTATTCGCGGTTAATATTCTTTCAGTTTTTGCAAATTAAGGTGCCTTAATTATGTTTCTTACGTATAAATGGATGGTACGATTGTTGGTTAAGGAGATTTCTTTATAAGGATTGACCCCGCAGTTTTTTTAGAATGAGGATGGTTCCATATGAATATATCATATTTAATAACAGCGTTATTCTTAAAACTATACAAGACATCACCAGTTCCAAATTCATACATTTTATTATTTTGTTATATATTTCAAGTTCGAAATATTTTTCATGCACAATTGAGTAAAAAACTCTTACAAGTAAAGATGCTAACCTTGTTGAATACAACATCGTTAATACACTACATGTTTAACATTGAGTTGAACATATGAGGACTCACTATTGAGATATTTAACTGATCAAAACACTTTTAGTAATTTCATGTCAAGAGTGAACAGGAAAGCAAAGATATCGCGAAAAAGGGGCATACGACTATTGAAACCAATAACTGCCTGATAATTTTTGACTTTCTACGACTTATGTTTTGCTTTTTCAATCAAAACAAATAGGGGTGATTAATAACAATATTTATATCGTAAATTCGAGCCTATAGATTTATTGATGTGACATAATTTAAACACATAAGTTTTATTCTTTGAAATTAAAACTTGTTAAAAACAGGAATCAGTTTTGGGCGGAAACTATTTACGATACCTTCAAACTCAAAAAAAACTTAAATCTACCTAATAATTTACGGGATTAGTAATTTAATTAGTATTACACATCACTACACCTTAATTTGTTTGGCTGAAGTTGTGTACATGTATTCCAATGCATGTCATCATCTATAACTCTTATTTGATTGTGTGCATCTATATAAGATGATTTATTTAGTTTTTTTAGCGTTTGTTTTGGTGCGTTTGGGTTCTCTCTTCCACTTCCATATGCTTTGTTCAACTTGTCTAAATCCAGACTTCTCCAATTCCAACCTAATGCACCACTTCAAGATTAATAATTAATAATGGCTATCATCATTAGCGGGGATTTAGGTGTAGTTATTTAATTGTCTAAGGCCAATTATACAATTAACTATGAGAATTATGCAGTAATAACAGTTGAACGACATTTGTTACAAAAAATATCTACTCGTTACTTGTAAGAGTTGAACAATACATTTGTCATGTCAAGAGTTGAATGGTTACACTAACAAAAAAAGTTGCATATTAAAGTTTAATTACGATCATAGATGAGTAAATTATATCAACTGGTTCTTCCTCGATATCATTCACGACTAGCTTGTTGCAATCGTAATACGACTCAGTGAATATATGAGATGCAACGGCATGACTTGCGAGGAGCGCAACAATAACCGAGTTACGACCACAAGTGGTACACAGTAGTTAGGGTTTTGTTGTATAAATTACATGAATTAGGTGAAAAAACACACATAAAAATAACATTTGTGTTCTTAGAAAACCGTATACACTACTATATCACAATGATTCGATATGATACGCAACAAGAATGGCATTCAATTGCCATAGAACTATCAAATGCTTGGTAACATTTGTCTTTCCTTTGAAAAATAAAAATAAAAAATGGAAGTTAGCGCATCCCTTCCAATAACAGCTGGGGTTAGCAATTAGAAACGCTAAAACCAATTAGTAGTAATCAGAGCAAAGAGTGTTCCGTAGTTATCAAAGGATGAAATGTATAAACCAACATTGTTTGTTTGAGTGGGATCAAAATAAATTAATCATTGACCCCTATTGTATCAGTGTGACAATTGACAATACATAAAAGCACTGGTCTTATAAGAGCAATTGCAGCGCATGCCTTGCATTCAACTTGAGGGATCCGCGTTTGAAGTTGGTTGTTGTCGTGCACATAATGCATGTAATGGAACGCGGGGAGGAACAGACTGTCGTTCCATCCCAAGTTCCGTCTATTTTTGTTTTTTTATGACTTTGTTGTTATTTTTCTTTTTTTTCCCTTCAAAAATTAGCCTGGGTGGTTAAAAAAAAGTTATATATTATAGAATAGTTTCAAATAAATATTTTACTGATTGATCCAAATTTCAATTTTATCTATTGAAAAAAATAAAAGAATGTAAGTTTTTTTTTTTTTTTTTTTTGGGGGGGGGGGGGGGGATGGTGTGATATGAAAAAAATGCAGTTCCAAAATTCGGAACTCAAAGAAGATAGATACTTTCCTTCGGGAACAAGCAGTATCCCGCGTCACTTCCTGGAGCCGACCTCCAGTGTTGCACAGAGAGAGGGGGAGAGAGAGAGCGAGAGATGGTGGCGTCGACGGTGAATGTATACCCATTGTCAAGCTACACATTCGGGACGAAGGAGCCCAAGCTCGAAAAAGACACTTCTGTGGCTGATCGCCTTGCTCGTATGAAAGTCAAGTAAGCGTTTTCCCCAATTGTATCCTTAGATCTATTACCAAGCTAATTTTGTTCTGTTTCGTTCAGATTGTATGAATTTACACTGTTTCCATCTTCAAATTTCGATTGCAAGAACACTAAGGAGTGCGATTTGTTCTGATTTCCGATTCTTTAATTTTTCGGCGCATTCTGTTTCAACAATTTCATGGCCTTGTTAGAATTTCATTGCGTTGTTATTTTCTGTATGAGCTGTGAAATATTGATATCCTTGTTGAGAATTTGAATAGATTATTTATCAGTTCTATGTTTTTGGGGCGCCTAATTAGGGCGGAGTGCGTTTTAGGGTTTGTTGTGACCGACGTGCCGTGTATTCCTTCTGCGCTGGAAAATTTTGGATTTTTTGACGCAGGTGAAGACAAGCAGAATGAAGTTAGAAGAAGTATTGATTTAATTGGCGTGTGAATTGTTGTTCATGTAAGAATTTCAGTTTTAAATGGATAATTTCCCTTGTTGGCCCCTGGTATATTATACGGTTATACCAGGATGTGATAGTGCAGCGAAGAAAGTGCAATTTCTCGTGACTCGGAGCTTATGTAGTTTTAGCTTCCATGATATTCTGCATGCTGAAACAATGGCACTCAACCTGTATAATTTCCCTTTCTTGAAGGGGCGGCAGAGAAGTGGCGGAGGTTATTGGCGTGTTAACAAGCTTGGCTACCCCCCTCCTCTTGGGCATTAGCATTGAATTGCCTGTCTCCAGTTGGGGCTCGAGGGTAATGTTTTAGTGCTACTATTAGTTCCAGTAGCACTGAATCCAATGGTCAGAGTTTTGGCTATTTCTGTAACGGTGGCCTTTCTTTCTTGGAATCAATACATTGGCACTTGAAAATGGCTGGATAAGTATCGTCATGGTTTTATATCTTGAAGAGTTTTGGTGCTGCCCTTGAGCTTTGAGATGTATGGAAAATGTGTTCGCTTTGAAGTTGAAATATTTAGGATTATGTCGAATTGATTATTGGAGTTCAATTTAGTACACTAGTAGTTAGGTTTGACCGAACCAGCACTGATAATTTTGAGTTTTGACGTGCCACATGAGTCATTGTGTGGAACCCCTGGAACAGAAAGGGTGGATGTACTCTGTTAAGCAGAAGTCTGCACTTCTGGAATTATTTGTTAAGAAGGTTTGCTAATGGTGTTCAAAGTTCAATTCTGAGTGATTCTTTGAAGTTCATTGTGGAGATGTGATTGAGTATTCTCTTCCTTTTACATTGACCATCAGTATTCTGAAACTGCTTTGTAAAACAGAGATTAGTTCCTTTTGCACTTTCCACTGTCGGGTCCACTGATGCTCCCTTATCATGTAGTGTTGTCAACCTCATTGATGGTCATCATAGTAGATGTTAGGAAACACATTTTCAATGTTGATTGTCAATTATCAATTATTAGGCTAAGATTGATGGAAGTTGTAGACTAGCATAATCTTCATCACCAACAACCAGCACTACTGCTACTCAGGGTATAAGGTATTCAGACCTCCTCGGTATTCAAGATTAAATGGATTGTGAAACTAAATCTTTGTGGAATTTGATATTCAAATTTCAATTATATATGTAATCACATATGTGGTCATTTCTTAGGAGTATTTGTTCTAAATATGAGAGTCTCCGTTATTCTATTATGTTTGGTACAGTTGCTTTTATTTAGTCTATAAAAGTGAAGGGACACAGAATCAAGTTGAAATCACTTAGAGAACTGTAAATATACACGCTTCTTGTTCATTGATTTGTCTTAGTTCTTTGCAACTCGACTATATGCTTGGCAGCGGCATATTCTGATGAAATGGCTATTTGATTTGCATTCCTTCTGTATTTCTGTTGCTTGGTTTGGGGATGGGATGAGTAAGCTCATTCCGGATGAAGGTGGGGGCTTATGTTTTTCCTTTCTTTTGCTGGATGTTCCTAAGGGCTTTTCCATTTCTAGTTACTTTATTCTGATGACGTGAGGGATGACCATTTTACCTTCTTATTGACAGTTATATGAAAGAAGGCATGAGGACCAGTGTTGAAGGCATTCTACTGGTAAGTTTTAGCTGGGTACTCTTCTCTTGTAGCGTTGTTGAATTTTTTTATACGGTGTGGTAATACAAATTATAACCTATATGACATGCATCTTTCTGTTTAGGAGCTTGCGGATAATCTTAATCTCTATAGTCTATAGATTGCAACATAGGGAGCTCTAATTTCACCTGCAATATGTGGGTTTCCAATGATCTCGCAATGCCAGCTATCTGTGCAAAATGTTATTTGCATTAACTTGAATTGTCTTACTACTTTGCCTTTTTCACATCGATACACTTTGTCAATCCTTTGGATTTCTTTTGGCAATGTATGGGGCAGCATGGTTCTGTTTTACAAAGCCCCTGTGATTTTCTAGATAACTCAACTGGTCCAGTTCAGTTACGTTTTGATCTTCCATTGGAAAATGCTTCAACTCCTAGTTCCTTTTGCTTTTAGTAAGAATTTTTTTTCAGGTTAGAAAATCAGAAGGGGTGTATGGAAAGCAAACATAATGCATAGGCACTGAATACCTACCATTAAAAGCTATGCACAGTTCAGCTTCTGGTGGAAAGCAAAAGTTCCTGTTGTCCCAGCTTCAGGGCATTGTTATTGACCAGATCACCAGACACCGTGGATCACTTGGTTATCTTTATTTCATGCCTTTCCTCAATTCCAAGTCTACAGTCTATAGGCCTGCCCAAAAATTGCCATTTGTTATGGCTATGCATCTTATGTAACTGTTCGGATGATACTCTTTCTATATCCACGTTTTTAGCCTAGTTGGCTTTGCTTGTAGCTGGTGACTAGTTACCTTGAACAAGGACCAACAAAGTTTTATACAGTTGATGAGTTGAGTTCCTTCATTAACCTATAAAGCAGGGAATCAAAATGTTTGCTATCAACAATAGGTAGGGCAGAACAAATGCATGAAACTGATGCCAGGTGGGAAAAGGGTTGAAATGTTGGGTTGGTTATTTCTGCAATACATGTAGTGGTTCATGATTAACCTCTTTTCATATATTATAAGCATGGGTCTTGCAGAGTTTATTAGCTCAATAATCTGTAAACAAATCGCATGATCTGAGATTGACATTCACTGGCCAGGTTCAAGAGCATAATCATCCTCACATTCTACTTCTTCAAATTGGGAACACTTTCTGCAAACTTCCTGGTGGTCGTCTGAAGCCTGGTGAAAATGGTATGGTAGTTGTCTTTCATTGAATTCCTTTGGTATTCTTTATCTGTTGCTGATGATATTTGGTATTTTGTTTCAATTTTGAGCGTTCAGAAATTGAGGGGCTGAAGAGGAAACTGTCTAGTAAACTTGGCGCGAACTCAGCTGTTCATCAACCTAATTGGCAGGTGTTCTCCTTGGTGTCATCATATTATTATCTCTTTTTGTCTGCCTGAATCCCCTTCCATCTGCTGTTAGTGTAGCTGCTTCTGACTTCTGAATTGGAGCTACACAAAAAAGTAGGAAGCAGCCATCGTTATTCCTCTAGAAGATGAAGTTCTGAATGTTAGGGTTACATTTCCATGACTGCAGCTTCCTAATGGGGGATTTTCGGTTTCAGATTGGTGAATGTGTGGCTTGCTGGTGGAGACCAAACTTTGAAACGATGATGTATCCCTATTGTCCTCCCCACATTACGAAGCCCAAGGTGAAGGATACTTCTGAATACACTGTAGTTTTCCTTTGAGGTTTCGAGCTAAATTAACTGCAGGCTATTTTCAATGCAGGAATGTAAAAAGCTTTTCATGGTTCACTTGCCAGAGCGAGAGTACTTTGCTGTACCTAAGAATCTGAAATTGTTGGCTGTGCCTCTGTTTGAGCTGTATGACAATGTACAGGTATGTTAAGATGCCGCCTATTCCTCATACGCTTCTGCGAACCCTCATATATGTCATATTCTCGATTAGTTGCTCGCAAAAAAGAAAGGGAGATCTAAATCTGCCCACATTGAAATGACATGCCGATGCCGGATGCTTATTTTCAGCCATTTCTGATGTGGACATGGCAGTTGCTGAGCCATAGACTAGTGATGTCTGTTTGCACGTCCTTTGTTTAAGAGTATTCTCTTTTATCTTCTTGCAACTTGACCCCTTGCCTTGTCTAAAGGAATTTGAAGGGTCCATTCCATATGTTGATGAGTCTTGCTTGCTGCGCCTTGATTCAAGTTTTTGCTTGGCATTGCAGAGATATGGTCCCGTGATCTCCACAATACCTCAGCAATTGTCTAGATTCCACTTCAACATGATTTCCCCATGAAGTTGCGAGATTGATGGCTTCGCCTGTACTAGTGAATCTGAGGCTTTGGTTCGTAGTTTATTTGATCAGCTGGGATGAGATGCTATGATATAATTAACTTATGAATCGGCAAGGAGAGGTCTTATTGCTATCAGTCTCCTGGCTTTGGTTAGCTGATTCAGACATGCTGGAAACCACATTTTGACTGCCTGCCTAGTTTTGATCAACTTCTGAATCTTTTGCAGCTTCTCTTCAGTTCAGGGTATGAATAAGTTATTGAGCTGACTTTGGATTCTTTTTTTATTTTTTATGTGTCACCTAGGATAGAGGAAAATGGCTGTCATATGCGAACGATGTCGCATGAGTTATGTTTTGGCGTCTAGATTTTTGACTTTTGACACTCAAAAGAGACGTAATGTGACATTTTCTTCTATTTTCTTGCTTATAACTTTGTGTGTGTGCGTGTTTTGGTTTTTTTTGGGCGGTACTCGTTATACTCGTTATTCTTGCATGTCGTTTGTGTTAACTCGCATGTGATCTACTGATCTATGCCGTGAACAATCAGTTTTCAGACTTCTATCCTACAAGGAATATTTAGCAGTAATTTAGGTACTGAATTCAGACTATAAGTTACCGGTAATTTTCTTTTGCCTTCCAAATGCACTAATGTAACATTACTCGCTAATTCAAGAAAAAGAAATGGAAGTGACCAGATTTAGTCACCGTACAAACCTAAGAACCATAATATTTGTCTAAAGTGGTTCAATTTACTTACTCTTTGAAAAGGGCGTTGGGACCAACCAATTGTATAAGATGGCTTCATGTTCGAAAATTTGAACTTCGCGAACTATTTCTCAATATGAGCTTCAATTCAGCAGGCATTGAATTAGCTTCTATTCGGTGGTTATTGAATCAACTTCTGTTTGCTTCGAAAGCTTAGGAAGTATGAGTAAAACTGTTTACGCTAGCATTGAGACCTTCTAAATGACTCTTATTATCTCGTGGATCTTAGTATCCACGACTTGTGCTTTCCTGTTAACCATTTATTCCAGAATTAGGAGGACTCTAATCAATTTTTGATACCCGTGACTCGTGCTCATCCCTGGACCTTAAATACTAACAAATTCAGCCAATATAGACAACACATGGGTGGCAAACCAACAGTTCATAAATCATGATACAGTTCATTGGTACATTCCTTCCTCTCTCTCGCCTAAATACTACCCCCCCAGAAAAGAGGGAACCAACACAACGCACCCTACGAACCACCAAATCATGGTGTTCCTAGTGAAGACACAGAAGGTGGCGGCACTGAAAGGCGCGGTGGCGGCAATGGCAGCCATCGAGGGGGTGACGACATCGACAATGGAGCTACTTCCAAACGCAATGCTGATCAGAGTACTCCACCCGAGCCAGAACATATTTGCGGTTCTGAAGATGAAGTCATCGGCATTCTATCATTACAGTTGCAATCGCCCGTACTTCCTCGACTTCGACATCCATGACTTCTTCTATGCCCTCTCCTTCGCCTCCGATTCCGATGTCATCACCATGGCCGCCTCCGATCCCCCTACTCACATTTTCTTCAACTTCGACAGCCCCGGTATTTTATTAACTAACTATTTATACTCCTCGCCATATCTTATCATATCATATCGTATAGTATTGTATCATGTCATGTCATATCGTTCATTAATCTCCGTTGTTTCCAGTCATGGTGATGATGATGATAATCAAACTTTTTGTTCTGTTTGTTCTACTTAAATTAGTGGTTTAGATGAATGATCTAGAACACAAATTGTTGATACTTCACGTTCAGCTATTCGTTGTTGACTAGTTGGATGACAATCCGTTTGTTAGGCTAATGGATACAAATGTCACGTGGTAGATCTACCAAGAATTATATGTGTAATTTTATGGCTGAAAAAAAAAAAAACGTAAACATTTAATTTGCTGATTTACACAATTACACCATTTTTGAATACTTATAACCTTAAAGTCTTAAACTATGCACTCCATTAAAAACTTCAGTCCATTTTTTTCCAAAATTTGTATCATACTTCTAAGAGTACAAACTTCCACACCCTACATCGGCGCCACATATTAAAAATTGTATATATAACAAATACACGTTGAAAAATACATATACATGACAAGTGTGAGTACACACTCCTAAGTGTGTGATATGCATTACCATTTTTTTCTTGCCTAGATTAATGTCTTAGATGGTTTAGAGCACAAAATTATCCATAGTTACGGTAAAGTTCAAAATAGCTGGAAAATAGTCCGTTTACAAGCAATTAATTGAATACAAAAGTCATATCATAGCTGAAAAATTGCAAATAATACGGCGATTCGACTCCATTTGTGAGCATTTATTAGAATGTAAGACGATACGTTCCATCATTTCTAATTCATCCGCATCTGACGGAATAATTTCTAGATCAGATAGATACAAAGAATTTCGTCTTTACTCTAGGCCTGCATCATTTTTGTTTCTGCTTATGTATAGATTAACAATATTTAGATCGGATGGATACAGAGAATTTCTTTTTCTATACGATTTACGACTTTTGTTTCTGAAAACATTGCGAAAATATATTTACAGTGCATGTATATATGTGAAAAGTACAGTGTAGCGTCACTCGTGAAAATAATTTTTATATTTTGATAAGTTTATCTGTGTTAATTCTTTTATATACGCTTCAAATTAAATTCAAAGTTAATTGGAGTAATTTTTGCAAATTGAGGACAAGCTACACGGCAATCTAAGAAGACACAAATCAAAGCAACAGAAACCAGCAGTGTGCATTGGACTACTGATGAATCTGCTTATCAATATTGTGTGGTCTTGTCTTCTACTGATTTCAGGGACAAATTCAAGCTTTTTAAGCAATTTGATGATACTGGTTAGTCATTAATTTATCAACTTAGCTTAATACTACCACCTAATTAGTAAATTTTGTTTTAATTGCCTGATTAACTTAGTCACTGTAAATAGTAAAAAATTAATTAATGCTAATTAGTTATGATTTCCTATTGCAGTTAAAATCACCATAGGGGAGAAGATGGTGAAGTTAACAGCAGGAATTTTAGCCGTTATTCTTAGGAAGGAGGTATGTTAACCTAGCCAACATTGAGCTTACATTTTGGAAATGATCTCATAGAAAAACTTTAATGTAATTTTGTATAAATAAATGAAGAAAAATGAGAAAATTCAGTATTAGGTCAAGCTTAGTTAAGTCAAACAATGCAAAATACAAATGAATTATATATTTATCCAATTTATCTCGATCAGGATAGATGAATTAGGAAAATTTTAATTCAGGAGAATTCATGTTCAGCTCATGTGAAGGAGGGGTAAAAATTATCGTGTCAATAGTAAAATTCAGTCAAAAATAACTGTTTTTTATTTTTCACGGATTACACAAATTCAAACAATCAAATAGGGCATATTTTTGTCAGCACCAGCCTAAGGTTTTGGGAAGGGCAGGAAAATGGAGTAGAAACCTCATGTTGCAAAATTGAGGCCCTGAGTATATGTACAAGCTAGTGAGTTATTCAAATCAATATCAGTTGATTTTGAAATTGGATCTTACGTAAATGTCTATACATTGCTCAGTTAGTCAAGGCTCGGCTAACTTTGATCATAAGTACATATACAAATTCATAGTATATTATACATGCACGGGTCATTACGTGCGTGCATACATATGCGTACGAACTCATAATATATTGTAACATAACATGCATGGGTCCATGCAGGCAGGAGAATGCATGATACAAGGAATGAAAGGAGGAGACACAAAACACAAACTGCTTGTATCTCTCGTTCACTTGGATGCAATTTTGAAGGCTGCAAATCTCACTTCGGCTGTCTACATATATGATTCTTTTGCTGTGCCTCCTTTGAGGCCTCTAATTAGCTGCCCTCTTGGTCCCTTTGGTAGCATCATGTTCTACTTGCCTCGCCCTTTCTATTTCTTCTGCAATTCTTCCCCTGATCAATGAGACATTTCATTGTTTGACTGCAACAACAGCAACAACAACTCCTTCGAGTGTGGATTCTGCACTTTTGCTTGCACGGAATTTGGGGAGATCCAGATATAAAAGGCCTAGCCTATGTAGGTATCGCTACCCACAAAGAGGCCGGTATTTCATTGTTCGATTGCAATGTTATTTTATACTTATTTTCACATTTTGGTTTTGAAAAAAGGTAGGGTATTAGATAATACAGCAAGGATAGTCGATTTTCTCTCAAGAGTTTTCCATAATGTATCCCTATACAACGGTTGATGTCGATGAACAGTCCATTCAAGCACTCCGATGGCTATGTGGTGATATTGATTTTGTGTCGTATATAAGCGATATATGATCTATTTGTTTGGTCAATCGCCTCCATTAAAAACATCATCAATGTAGAGATTATGTCATGAGTTCCCATGAAAAATTAAGGCATCCTTGATTATGGAGTAAATATTCTTTTCACAAACAAAATTGTGTGCTAAATTCTGAAAATACACAGCCAATAATACACATAATTCCATTAATTAAAAGTGAAACAATTTGGCTCATTAAAAGCACATGTTTCGTTTTGATTAGAAAAAGGTCATATCAATCCTAATTCGCGAATGACGTTTCATATTTTTTTTATAGTTAAGATAAATTTTTTTTCTTTGATAATACCGTTTTTCTTATAAGACATAGAACCAGTGATGATCACTCAGGTTAAGTATATTCTTTCCGAGAAAATTTTATTTCATGTGAGATCGTAATTATAATATAAAAAGAAGATATATCAAAATTGAATAGCTCGATGACTAGCGTACCCCGGTATAATCACATGTCCTAAACTGTAAATCGACAATGCGTTTGCTCACATTTGAGAGCAACTTAATAATAGAATGATTGATTTTCATAAAAAGTTAACTATCTAAAAAAAATAACCTATGCTTTTGGCCTTTTGCCAATGGCTGGGCTCCCTTTTCATTGGGCTTTCAGATTGGGCCTCAAATTCTTTGGGCCTTCCCGGGCCCGGGGGGTTGATTTGCGTGGTCCCACTTAGCCGTGAGAAATTTGAGCTGCTCGTCGGCCAATTTCTCCGGCCATCCCCCCCCCTTCTCTCTATTCTTCCCCAAAATCATCAATTCTGAGTTCCTTCAAAACCCTAACTCGGAAATATTGCTCAGTCCACTATCACTGCAACTCACTATCGCTTCCGGCTGCGTACTTTGAAATTTTAAGGTATGCAAAATGTGATCTATTTCTCAGTTTGTTAATGTCTGATTTGAATTGTTAATCCGATCACACTGTAGCAAGATCATGGTCGAATCTGAGCATTACGAAGTTTTGAAATTGCAAATCCTCGATGCTGATTGCATTTTGAAACGAATGATGTGAAGGAAGTGGAATGGCGGCGAAGCAGATGGAAGAGATACAAAGGAAATTGACAATGCTGAATTACCCAAGAGCTAATGCCCCTGCTCAGTCTCTACTTTTTGCTGGAATGGAGCGATATGCCCTTCTTGAGTGGCTTTTCTTCAAGTAACCCTCTCCCCCTCCTCTATTCACCCCCCTTTGTTTTGGGTGTGTGTTTTTTTTTTTTTTTTAAAGAACAGATTTTTGGGCTGTTTCTGTGTTTTTAGTTATCCTGAAATACGTTTCGCAAATTCATGTATGATCCTAAGTCTTGATAATAGTCTGGGAATAATTTGATTTATGCCACAAGATGGATTTGTTCAATCTGGATGAGAATGCCGCATCAGTGTGCTCCCCAAGCCCATTATGTACTTCTATGATGGAGTACTTTCTGAGCTACTCTGTGACTTAGAGCATTAACTGGAAGTGCCCAAAATCATGTTTCTATGATGGAAATTATGCTTTGTGTCTCTTTCGAAGAATACTTAAACAGTATATCTGACCTGTGTCTAGGAAGGGATTAATATTGTTGATTTAATTTCGAGGAAGTTGTGTATATGAAATTGCTGTTGGTGCTTTCCTGTTGTGTGTAGGCGTTTGTGTGTAAACAAATTTGAAGGAAAAGGAGCAAAGCTGCTGTATCTATGTTAATGATAAATTAACGAATATAAATGGGTGTAGGATGGTACATAATGAGACAATTAGGGCTAACTTGATGAGGAAGAAGGATAACGAGGTCTCTAACTCTAAGAAATGCCGCTTTCAATGTTTTGTGTTCGGAGTTGAGCGCACTGTGGCTTACGGTCTGCAATTTGAGACGGCATTTTCACTATTGTGTTTTGTGGGGTTAAAAGTTCCAGGCTTTTGATCAAACAATGGCATATGGACTTTATTGTTGGATGGCTTGCTTCTTTGTTGGCTAACTTGTTTGAAGAGAAGGGTCTTATCCTCAAGCATGTATATGCTTGGCAACACCTTAGTTTAAAGCATGACTTTTTGACATTCTTTGACCATCAAACTTCTGCAACTGCAAGCTGGAAGGAAGCCTCACTTCTAGCCTTCTATCCTTGGATGTATAGAAAATGACATGGCAGATCCAAAAAATCTTGCCTTATGAGAGCTGAGTTTTTGGTATCAGTTTCCCTGAAGAAAACTCATTCATTACAAGATACAAGGGATGATATTGAGATATTCACAGGGCTATGTTCTGACCTGGCCACAGCAATCATCTTAAAGTCTACTGCAGTTGTCAGCGGTCTGTTGAGGATTACTTCATTAGTCTTTTTTTTTTTTTTTGACGGCCAGCCTTGCTCTATTCATCTTTTATTTTAGCTTCCTTGTTTGTGGTTTTCCATTTTAGCGCTGGTCTATGCAGGTGCTGCCTGCTGTGTGGTGTTTCTGTAGGGTACTTTCTCAAGATATTTGCCTGTCTTCGACCATTGTGTACCAGAAGCTCTCGGAAAGGCTTTTACGATTTATTTATTGCAGGTTGTTGGGCGACAAGTCACCCTTCTCACAGCAAAATCTACAAGGCGATGGTGTTGATCGCGATGAAGAGACTTCTCGCATTCAATGTGTGTTATCCTTTGATGTTAATTTTGTTGAATTTTGTTGATTTTATGAAGGTGACAATAACTGATCTATTTTGTACTGAAAGAGTGAACTTGTCATGCTGCTCCAAAAATGTTCTTTCGGGGCTCCCATGCAAATTTTGAATTTCTTTTCTTTCTGCTTCTTTTCTAATTCTGGTTCTCAGTAGCGGAGTATTTACTTCGCCTTTTCCCTCCCCTAATTATTTTCTTGTTCTATATCTTACTTGCTGGTTTAGAGAGAAAGTGATATAATGAGGTAGATAATGGCAAACAAATTAAACCATCCAGTACCTTACCATGAATTTGCTAATTTACAGACTTGGCAGAAATCGCTAAGTTTTTGGGCATCACAACAACTGTAGATACAGAGGCCATTCAGGTAAGTTCAGTGATATCTCTTGGAACCATGATTATAAAGTACTGAAAACTTTTATCAGATGGTCCAAATCGTCATGATAAACAGTAATTCTATAATTAATCATGTGAAGCCGGTGACGAAATTACCCAAGTTTCAGTATCTATGGCTTTTTATATCAAGCTGTCATGTGAATTTTGGCAAGACTCCTTTTTGTCACCTTCCATGATCTATGGCAGCATACATTTTATACGATCTCATTGTAGTTAGCAGTGGAAAAAATTCGGATGTGGGTCAAAATTAATTCAACTGAATCGTATGAGGTCCAAAATTGGGACGATATATTTTGTTGGATGCCCCTTTTTTTGGATTGGACAAATCGAACAAGCCTAAATTTAGATCTATTGGGGTTCGGACAATAGAAATAGGAAAAAATATTGTGTCCGGATTTAAAATATCTGGATGAGAAATTCACGTCCGTACCCATTTTTTCGAGTCGGATAAATTCGGGTAATCGGGTCGGAGAAAATTTTGCCAACACTAATTTTAGTTGAGAAAAAACTGAATGGTGCTCTCCTGTTGTGTATACTCGTTAATTGTCATATGCTTTATTTGAAATAGCTTTCATTCCGTGCATTTTCTTTTCAAGGTGTTTGTTCTTATCCCATTATTTAGTCATTGCCAGCCTGTCAGAGGCTTGGCAAGGCAAAGGGTGGGTTTTATATGTTAGGGAATCCTGTCTTGTACTTTGAGTTGTTGATCTGCTTTCTATAGCTGAACATTGTTTCTATGGTTTTCAGGGGCGTGGAAATTATGAAGATCGCACAGAAATGCTCAAGTTGATAGTAGATCTTGTTGAGGCCAGTATCTCTGCTGATAATCCTGATTGGAGGTTGCAATGTTGTTAATATGATGTTTTAGCGGACGACTTTATTTCTTTTTCCATTGACAAGCGAATGTGTTTGTTGCTTTGCACAAAAGGTAGGAGAGTAAGTATAGAGGGTGAGAATTAATGGGTTTATTCCATGCATTAAGTACGCATAATGTACATATAGGAAATGGTTCGCAATTTGAAACAGATGGAAGTATAAATGGGGACAAATAATATGATGAAACTGAGGGAGCATTATCTGTTACTTTTTTTAAACATAAACTTGGGCTGTGATCTGATTCATGGTGTGTAGAAGTCCCTAATCTGAGTACTTGTTCTTTTCTTTGTTTTTCTAATGTGGTTTATCTCTATTTGGCAGTATTGATGAACAGGTGACAAAGGACATACAACTGATTGATGCCATTGCAGAGAAGCAGGCACAAATCTTCTCTGAAGAGTGCAAATTGTTCCCAGCGGATGTGCAGATTCAGTCTATATATCCCTTGTAAGATAGTTTTCTGTGTTCATCCTTGTGACCTTCTGTTCTACTAGGACTATGAGCAATTCCATGAGCAAGTTCAAACGTCTAAAGGGAGCTATATATTTGTGTGGATCCATTTCATTTGGCATATTTCTATATACGAGTTTAAGATATTTGGAGATCAGCTCGCTAGCTTTGAATGAACTAAACTAAAGCTAGTTCTTCCCTCTATTGGCTTTCTTTTTTTTTTTTCTTTCCTCTCGCGCAGAGAGAGGGGGGGGGGGAGCGAGAGCATAAAAGAGAACGGGAGGGAGTTGCGGTCAGATCTATGTCAGCTTACCCTTAGAATGGAATAAGGAGAGCTAGCCTGCTGGAAGTGAAAGATCCCAGATCTGCTAAAATATGGATAGAAATGAATCCCTATACAACTGATTAGGAGGATCAGATTTTTAAGATTTTCTGTGGCTAGTTGTTGATATTATTATTCCTACTTTTTTTTTTGGGGGGGGTGTCTTTGGCTAGGATAACTAATGTATGAGTCTCTTAATGTCTTTAGTATTTTATTTCATTTTATTTTAGTTTTTTTTGGGTTTTGGGGGGGAGGGGGGGGAGAGGATGAGGGCATGGCTATGGAATTTTTATCAGAATCAGACAAAGTATGGATGTATTTTGACAATCCTGGCTGTATAACAATGGAAGGTGTGATATAGTGAGATTTGCTCGCAGCTCACATCAAGTTGGTGTTGTTTCAAATCCCAGAGGCATGGGAGGCTCTCAAAAACTTCTACTTTCATGCTTGTCACTGTCTTTGTTGTTATGGAACCATGAGTTTCAGATTATGGTTGTTTAATTTATCACTGGAAGATGATCGAATTTCACATCCTCATAGAAGTCTATTTGCAGGCCTGACATTGCTGATTTGGAGTCAAAACTATCAGAATTATCAAAGAAACTTCTGATGCTCCAACAGAATGTTGATGATTTGGCTTCAAAGGTTTGTTTCTTTAGGTAAAAATGAATTGTGTTCTTTGCTTCCAGAGAATGAGAGGTCATTGTGTTATTTGGACCCTCTGCACCATCATGTCTGTACTTGTACTGTGATCACAGAATTCTAGTTTAATTGATTGTGGCAATAACAGTGCCATAGGGGTCCTAGGTTTGGTCTCTCATCTTATGAATGCTTGACTTTGGTTGTGGTCGACATATGCGATTATGCTTACAGATCCTGGTGAACTCATTGTGTGACTTCTTCTCTGGAACTAAGGCCCCCCGCCCCCTTATTTCTTTGTTGACTCTTGTTTATGATCAACTGTTGGACTACCCTTGTGCATTCAATCTTTGTAAAATGTTTATTGACCCCCTTACCATGCGAAATGGGATATTTCCATTTAGAGCCCTCTTAATTACTGATACATCCATAACTGTGGTCTCTTTGGCATTACATTGATGCTTTGCTTGTTATTTCGTCTGGTTCTGTTTTCCTTCTTTATTTTAACAATGCGCTTTTATGTTCATGGTTTCAGCATCCTTACAACCCAGATGAGGATTACGCAGGGGTAGAAAGAGAGCTGCGTTCTCATTTGGAGTCTTTTCTGGAAACAGCAAGATTGTTCAACGTGATTTACACAAAGGTTCTGGCTGGTTCTTGCTCTTGTTAGGTTCTCTATAACCAAGTTTCTAAACTTGAGGACTTCTGAATGATATGTTCTCTTTTGTTAGGTTCTCTATAACCAAGTTTCTGAACTTGAGGACTTCTGCATGATTTATCATTTGGAATGTTTATGCTGATGTGCCATTTGAGATGCACCTTTTATGTTCCCCAACTGTCTAAAAGCCCCGTGGAAGGAAACTTTGTCTGCTATAATGTTGCACTGTCTATGTAATGAATTTTTGATCCAACATTGTGCAAGTGCTGAGGCACTTAATGAATGCACAATGGAAAACATGCAACCTAGGATGAGGGTTTTGAGAGGTAAGGCTTGAGATGTAAACGATACAGGAATTGCTTATGAAAGGCCTCAGGAGAACATTTTAGGTAAATTAGTTGGATGGGGGTTAAAAAAAAATTTAGAAATATGAGCAGGCAGAAAATGTTGACTGTAGAGGAATGGTTCTGTACATTGATTGCATGTTGCAATGGAACCTTTTTTTCGCATGGCATTTATGGGAACTACATAGTTGCCACCCTCTCTTATATCATGCCACAAGAAAACTTGCAACAGAGTCAATCTGTGGACACCACCATTCTGTATCTTCGGCTCCAGCCCATGATATTATTCTATTTTTTGTGCATATTTAACGATCTGTGGATTATGCTAATGAAGGATTTCAATTTTTCTTTTCTCTATTTTGTACTTTGTTCTGTAGGAAATACGCCCTTGGACGCATATGATGGAGGTACCTCAGCTTCATGGTTTTGGTCCTGCTGCAAACCGGTTGTTAGAGGCGTACAAGATGCTGCTGAAGGTACTTATCTCTTGGGATTTCTTTTTAATAATAACAGAGGACTGAGTAGTTTTCCTTATGTGATTGTTCCATGCTTCCCCGATGTGCATACTTGTACCGTACACACATTTATCTCAGTTCATTGGCTGACAAAAAACCCTATTCTCTTGCTGTTGGCTCTTGATTTTATTTTCTTTCTCCTTTCTCCTTGTTTTGTTTTTTTTTTTTTTTGGGGGGGGGGGGTGTTAATTGAATCCAGTTTGGGTTCGAAGGAAACCTGAGGAATCTTGGCAGGAGTTTTCCTAAAAGGAAAATGTGGTGAGAGATGGATTGGGAGAAGTGAAATTTGTTTTTAAGAGAATATGAAACTGATCTGATGGGCATTGATCATGAAAACTTTTTGGGTGGTCCAGAATCACTTTCTTTCCTACTATCGATTTGCTTGCTTTACTGCTTTCGGTTTCCTTTGTCTTGTTACTGCTAACTAATGAACCTCGAGGGCTTCTATTTCCACTCTGACTATGATATTACTCAATATCTTTGTCAACATTGATTGCCTGACAATTTGCTTCGTATCTTTCACAGTTCCTGGGAAACTTAAGGAACCTTCGAGATTCACATGCTGCAGTTGCAGCTGGATTATCTGACACTACAAGCGGTGAGCCTTCATCTGTCATGAGAATAATCTCAGAGTGTGAGTCAGCTCTCACATTGTTGAATCGGGACCTTGGTATTCTTTCAGCTTCTATTGCTCGTGAGCGGGGTGAGCTGACTTCATAGGCTTTTAGGAAAACCCTTGTATTCGCTATGTTCATGAGGTTAATGTTTTGTACAGAAGATTGTCAAGTGTGAGTTTGCTCTCACATTGTTGGAAGCTTTTGGCCTCCATTACTAATGGCTTGAATTAGGTGAATGCTTAGGCCATTGATAATCTGGAAGAAACCATCAGATCACTGTTTTGTATAGAGTTATTTAGTTTCAATTCAAGCATTGACACCGGAGATGTTATGTGAGCAGTTTCATGGGTGAAATGTGCTGATTCAAAAACATGCTTCGTGAAACTTTGATGTGAAATATAGTTGTTTCTGACAATCAAAATGAACCTTGAAGGTTCTGGTAAGTTGTCCCATGGATATTGCTCACTCATACTTTACTCCAACTCCATGGGTTTTGAATAAGTTCCATACTCTACAGGCATGGCAAAGAATGCAATAATGGCAAAAGAATCATAATCATAGGTGTATTGTGTTTAGCGCATCCTTGTATTGGAATTTGGAATTGGAAGTGAAGGAAGGTAAAATATTGATGAAGAAATATCAATATGAATCTCATGTACCAGTTTGAAAATTCTTTGTATATATTTTTTATTTTTGACTTTTGGTTTAAATGATGTGTAAAGGTCAATATAAAAATGTTTTGTGTAGTTCAATCAGTTGATACTCGTGGTTTATTATTTTTATTATTACTATTATCATCATTATTAGTATCATCTTCCTAATAATCACAGTTTAAAGATTAGCTATTAGTCAGTTTAACTAATAAAATTAAAAGGGTCAATATTAAAAATCTAGGTTCAAATTTCGGCAAATTAACTTCGTGCGGTGACGACTCTTTTTTTGGGGGGAGGGGGGTGTATGAAATTAGAACTGGAGAAATCTACTTGATTTTTTTTTTAAAAAAAAAACATTAAAAAGGATAAGGCCTTGGATGGTTGGGACTGGGACAACGGTTTTTGGTTTCTTCCCAATAAGCTTGTAAATGGGCACGAAGTTTGGAATACTAAAAACGAACAATCTAAGTTTTTGACACATAAAACGAATAGAATTTTAAATGCCACGCATTTTGTTCTCCCCTGTTCCCACTTTCTGTCATTTTCCCCTCTAAATTTTTCCTAGAATCCGCCATTGAAGAAGCTCCTCGGCTGGGTGATATTCATCCACTAAACAAACAATCAGCACTGCTTTGTGTGATGGGTGAACTTCTCCTTATCTCCAACTTTCTCTCTCATGCTTAGTGAATAATCACTTGCTAATTTCATGGCTTCCGTTTCATCAGTATAATACTTTAATACATGCACTCAATTGGGTACTCCTTGTCGATTGTAAATGCTACTTCTAGTAGTTGGTAAGCTTGCTTTGAAATTTTGGTGCCTACCAGATGCTCGTGTTTTTGGCAAGGATAGGTCTTAGCTGCTTGGTAGTTGCTGTTGTTGTTGGCGCTGTTTAGTAAATTTATGAAATGGACTTAGGTTGTAGTTTCAATCAGTCCAATTTGATTCGTGGTATTGAGTGTGGAAGATGCAAGACATCGGATTTTGTTCATTCAAGGTCTAGAATTAGTGGGTTTGGTCATAAATATCTTGTAGCTTTGAGGCCTATCTCTAGAATCCATTTGTCCAATGATGTGAGGGTAGTTGGTAGTGTTAGTGGTTTTTCTAAGAGGGATTTTGATGGTCGTTTGTGGAGTTTAAAGTTGAGAACACCCATGCTTGGTCGTTTTGGGAATAAATTAGAGATGTCAACTTTGGTACTTCGGTGTCAGAGTAGTGATGATGCAGTTTACCTTGATGGGAATGGACGAAATGTAGAGCTAGGAAAAGATTCTAAAGAGGAGATTTTGAAGGAAGAGGATAATCCCACGACAGAGTCAAATAACTCTGGAGGGGATGAGAAACAAGCTGAGGAGGAACCAACTGTGGATGAATTGAGAGAATCGTTGCAAAAAGCAAGGAGGGACTTGGAGGTTGCTCGATTGAATAGAGAAATGTTTGAGGAAAAGGCACAGAAAATATCAGAAACTGCCTTTGCCTTAAAGGATAAGGCAGAAAATGCTAGGAATGACGTGGATAGAGCTCTTAAACTGATTGAAGAGGTTGTAAATCAAGAGCTAAATGCCAAGGGTGCTGTTCAGAAAGCAACAATGGCTCTTTCTTTGGCAGAGGCTAGGCTTCAGGTGGCAATGGAATGTATAAAGGCTTCGAGAAGTGGGAGTGCCCCTTCAAAAGGCTTAACGGGGCGTAACTCCGAGAATGAAAGCGAAGAGGAGGTGACAAACTTTGTGAAGCAGGAGGAGGAAGCCGTTCTGGCTTCACAGGAGGAGATTAAGGAATGCAAGTTGGCTTTGGAAAAGTGTGAAGCAGAGCTGACACAGCTGCAGCACAAGAAAGAGGAGTTGCAAAAAGAGGTGGACAGATTGGGGGAAGTTGCTGACCAGGCACAGATTAATGCACTCAAAGCAGAAGATGATGTGGCTAATATAATGCTTTTAGCAGAACAGGCTGTTGCTTTAGAGCTTGAGGCTGCACAACGTGTGAATGATGCAGAAATTGCCTTACAGCGAGCTGAAAAGCATCTGTCCAATTCTCAGGCAGATGTAGGAGATTCGGCAGATTACCAAAGTATGCCTTCCTTGAGTGAAGATGGGCCTGTTGAGGAAGAGATTTATGGTCAAGGAACTGTGCATGCTCATGGATTTGAAGGTGAGAAAGATTTGGTGGCAGAGGGTTCTTCCGTGGCTAGCCAACATGATGGCCATCCTAACATTAAAAGCCAGAGTTTGGATGATGCTACTCTATCTGATGGTTGGAGCGATAAAAAAATCGGAAAATTGGGCAAAGAAGCCGATAAAGATGCTGATTTTGACATAGAACGAGTAAAGAATACATTGCAAGCCAAGAAAGGGGAGGCTCAAAAGGACATGGCCGGTGACAGTTCACCTTCTAGTACCCCAAAAGCTTCATTGAAGAAGTCATCTCGATTCTTTTCTGCATCATTCTTTTCATTCGATGATGATGGTGAAGAGTTCGCTCCTTCCTCTGTGTTCCGTGGCTTGGTAGACTCTACAAAGAAGCAAATGCCAAAGCTGATTGTGGGATTGCTGCTTTTTGGAGCAGGGTATGCTTAGACAGTTTTAAAATATCTTATTTTCATGGTAGTCGCATGTTGCTTTGGCTGTCATTCATGATCTATGATATAGTCTGCACTGAATAAAAAGATTTATGATATAGAAACCAGGAGATGATCTAGATTGTAGAGCCTATATCTTTTTTCGCTTCACGTTTCTTATATGCTAAATTTAGAAAATTGTAATTCATTTGCATCACTTCCTTTTTCATCGTCATATTACGTAATTTCCTATGATTTTAATGGATGCCATAGTTGGATGTGGATCTAAATGCGTGTTTTGTATGTCAGATAATTCAAAATGAATTGTATGAGTAAATGGACTGGATATTTGTTTTAGCTTAAATTTTGATTTGTTAATTGTTACTTGTCCAGTTGAAATTGCACTAGACTGTTTTTGAGCTAAAAACTTGAAATGGTACTGTAGCATTTCTTGTGCTAATACCATAGTAATTTATGATGGTTCTGTAACTAAGAAGAAAATAGGGGTCTGGAGGATTGCTGAGGCCAGGGTTTTTGGGCATTTAAACTTTAGTTCTGAGTTTTCTTTGAACAGGAAGTGATGCTTCAGAGCCTCCACAGGATGTAACCTCTTTACCGACACTCCTAAGGATGGGGGTAGTTATTTTCTTTTGCTGTAGCACTTTGAACATGTAATTTTAGATCACTATAAGCTGAGGCATCCTCAATCGTTCACATTGTTGTTTAGCAAGATGGTTCTGTCAAGGTCTTAGTTCTATGAATATCTAAGTATTATCTTTAACTTTCGGAATTGAGATTAAGAGCTTCTTGAAGCTATGAAGACGAATGGTTTGGCAATGGAGAAGACAGTTTGTCTTTTTTCCATTCTTAATGGCAATTTACTAGTTGTCGAGTTTCCTAATACAATATAACATGTAATTCACTATGTAAACATTAATTGCCCACTGTATACAACAACTGGCTCCCAATATAGGTCCCGCTTCCGCGAGATGTGGGAGATCGAGATGTAGATGGACTTATCTTTGCGAGCATTGTTGCTTGCGAGAGATCGATTCCAAGAGACCCACAAAAAACATTTGTGAAAATTGTTTGGATTTGAAAAACTTTTGACACACGTAAAACTTGGGAAGACATTAAATATTAAAATGCAATAACATATATAAAAAAACAGAGGTACAAGTGATACATTAAAAAAACCACTATGCTGGATAATACCAACCCCATGTTAGCATCAAAGTACCACTAGCATACAAAATTAGACCCACATTTCCTATGCACTCATGAGCCAAGGGAAGGGAAAACGACAAGCTACCTCCGATCCACAACCTTAGTCCTAAGCCTCCACAGATTCCTATCTTGAGCCATGTCTTCCGTTAGTCCTCGATAATTCAAATCACGTCTAATCAATTTGTTCCAACTCTTCTTTGGTCTTACTCAACCTCTCCTGCGTTCCTGAAGATTAATCCTTTTACATCTCCTCAGTGATGCGTCTATACTTCTCCTTCTTACATGATCAAACCATCTAAGTGTAGAACTTCTCATCTTATCCTCTATGGATGTCACTTTTTCTCTTTAATCACTTCATTTGGTCATTCCTGATCCTGTCCAATTTTGTATGGCTACACAGCCACCGAATCGTCCTTATCTCTGCAACCATTGCCCATGGTATAGAACTCATAAAATGAGTTCCCTATGAAAATATAAAACGGTTCCATTTCCCCCAAACAACTGTGGAATCTTACCCATGGAAGGGTGCAGGGTGGTGTGATGTGTGCTACCTTCCCCCAACATTTGAATTGCAGACAAAGGCCCCATCTCTGTTGGACCCAAGACTCGAGAGCATTGGCGGCCTTCTACCTCACAAACAAAAGAAGTTGGCACTTTTGTGAGACATTTTGCTTAAGTCAGCACAATCCAAAGCTGAAGTAATTGCCCAAGAGTTCCTGAAAAATGATTATGCCATCCATTTTCTGATTTGTATGCTCTAATAGCTTCAGTGGAGGTAATAAGCATTGTAAATTTGCATGAACAATCCCTGTTATTATTTCCTTATATGCCTAGGGTCCAATCGCTAAAAACCCAGCAAGTCCATTTGAATCTTTGACCACACGCAGTGAACAAGCAAGTGAGGTAGTCAATCCCTCCCTCAATAAAGAGAAAAATGTATATGATTGCTGTGTATCCTATCTTTGTTTTTGTTTTGTTTTTTTTTTGGGATTCAAAACCATCAGCTACTTGACAAAAATTGTTAATAGTTCCTTTCTAATTGTTACTTATTATGTGTATTGTCTTCTTTGATCACAGGGTTACCTATCATTTGAACCGGGCAGAAAAAGGCTTTCAGCTGCTTCAACAGGCAGATATAGTAACTACTAGCACTGAAGAGGTTTCTTTGGACACAGAACCCCTAATACAGAAAATGCAGAAAATTCCTAAGAGACTGAAGAAGCTTATTGAGAGGATTCCTCATCAAGAGGCATGTGGAATCTTGTTTTGCATCAACTCAGATCTAGTCCATCCATGTTCAATCCAATGTTTTGTTGACTGCTTTTCCCTTTCTACTTCCACTTACAGCTTTTTCTCCATCATTTTGTTTGCTTTCGTCCCCTTGCTGCAGAGTTCATTCATTTTTTTATAGCTCTTTCTTCATCCCCCCCCCCTTCTGGTAGATAAGTGAAGAGGAAGCATCCTTATTTGATGTGCTGTGGTTGCTGCTGGCGAGTGTGATTTTTGTACCTGCTTTCCAGAAAATTCCTGGGGGTAACAGCATATTTCTACTTATTTATGTGTTCTCAAAAAATACCATGCTCTTTACTTGTGATCTGTACATTTTCAAAATGTGTGCATGCGTCTAATAATTTGCTGTGAACTGTGAAGATGCATATCTATCCGACAGAAGTTTTTGAATGCTGCTGAATTTTAGTTCACCTTCTTTAATCTTCAGGCAGTCCTGTACTTGGGTACTTAGCTGCTGGCATCTTGATTGGTCCTTACGGCCTTTCAATAATTCGTAATGTGCATGGCACGAAGGCAATTGCTGAATTTGGAGTTGTTTTCTTACTCTTTAACATTGGCCTTGAGGTGCAGTTTAAATCTTAAATTCATCTACAGTAATTTTTACATTAACTGCACTGCTGTAAGTTAGAAGAAATGAAAAAAATGAGTATTGGGCTCCTTTTGGCAGCTTTCTGTTGAAAGACTAAGCTCCATGAAGAAGTACGTATTTGGATTAGGTTCTGCCCAGGTAACTGACAACACCCAGGTCTTGCTTTTCTCATGTGTGCTGGAGGTAGTGAGGTATATAAGATTCAGTTGAGGGCTTTTGATAATTATGCAGGTCTTGTCAACAGCAGCAGCAATCGGCTTGGTAGCCCATTTTCTCTGTGGACAGGCAGGTCCTGCAGCGATAGTAATTGGGAATGGCTTGGCCCTGTCTTCAACTGCTGTAGTCCTGCAGGTAGCATTTCAGACCAATGTTGCGTGGTTATTATCACTGTGTTTCTTTTCCTGCATAAATCCTGTGATGCAGTGCTGATTCTTAGCACCAGTGAGGTAATGACTACTTTTTTCTCTTTGTTCCAAACCACTCCCCCCCCCCCCCCCCAAAAAAAAGAAAAAAAATGTTCGTTGTGCGAAGTCATCTTCTGGGCAAAGAATAGATGTCATACTCTTTTTAGTCTATATGAAACAACATTGACAGACAACAGTACTTGTCTAGAATCCAGACAGATACCCGGTAGGTTCATTTGAGTTTATGATGGATACCCTGTAGGTTTATTTTAGCTCATCATAAGAAAGTTATCTGTGCTTTTTTTTTTTTCCTTTGGATAGAGAAAATTGTCTTTGCGGACGGTATATGTGTTTGGTTGTATTTGAACATGTTCTGTCTAGCAGTTACGATCTTGGTTTGTAACTGGAGCAATTTGCGAACTGATCTTGCCATGTAGAAAATGTACAGGGAGGCAAAGGAAATACTACCAATCAAAATGAATTTTCTAATTCTCCTATTCTACCGAGAGTTTTTCTAATCTTGCCACTTTAACTTGTCTATTTTAATCTTTGATGCAGTCTCTTCCACTTTCTTATTAGGTCCTTCTTCCACTTTCTTATTAGGTCCTGCAGGAGCGTGGTGAGACCACTTCACGGCATGGGCGTGCCACATTTTCTGTCTTGCTTTTCCAGGTAGCTTTTCAATCTTAAATTAAAGAAATTGGTATACATATTTAGCCTATCCTGGCTCGTGGCATGGGTTTTCTGACTTTAAGACTGCACGAATGCATCAGTTCCATGATTGAAATTTCATTGGTCCATGTTTCTTTTCTAATTGATCCCGCAAATTGGAGAAATGCAGTCACTTGGCTATAAATTGTCCTCTTTTCAGGAAGCCGGAAATGGCATTTGCCAATTTATTGTTAATACTAAATGTCTCACTATTTTATTATTTTATTTTTGTTTGATGCCACTGCATTAGCCCAGTCTTGACTTCCGTACTTTGTTGTTCCTTTTTCCTCTCTAGGATATAGCTGTGGTCGTGTTGCTGATACTCATACCTCTTATTTCACCGAATTCCTCGAAAGGCGAGGTAATGCTCTTCAGCAACTTGTCTTTTTATGTTATTCTGTTCTTTATTGAGTATGCCTTTGAGTATTGTCATGGCTCTCTGTAATCTCTGATCCTTTGGTCACTCATTTATCATGTGATATGGAATCTTTTGACTGTAACGAGAATGCCAACAATATATAAATGAAATATCCACTTATATTGTACATGTTACCTTTGTAAGTTTAAAAATGGAACTGAAAGATGTAACTCTGTCCATGTAAGAATATATTGAAATAGATTCTCTTGGGGGAACAAGAACAAAGTCATAGTGATTTTTTTTGTTTTTTTGGGATACAAATGAGGCGCAAAGGTGGATGTAGGCAGGAGTTGAACCCAGAACTCTGAAAAGACCTCTTAGAAACCTTGCCAATTGAGCTAACTGGCACCCACGGGATGCAGTGATTATTTACATTTTCTTTTCTAGTACTTGATTGTAGTAGCTCTAGCGCTTGGATGGTTGTGGGAGGTCTATGTAAAGCTGAAAGAGATATTATAAAATTTCTCAGAGTTCACATTGGAGTTACCGATTGTCTCAATTACCAGATATGATTGGAGCTAAGTGCTTTCAATGTGAGTGGCACCTCTGTGTTTCCAATTGTGTGGATAATGATTTTTGTTTCTCTGCTGTCCTTGGATTAGAGGATGACACCCTTCATGTCTTTATAATACATATGTCTGTTAGTCATCAGAAGAAATTGTAAATTACAAGACATTTTTTTTCTTGACAAGGAAAAGGTAATACTTATAGAAGGGTGTTAAAAGGTTGGATGCACAACTCGCATCCTACATAAGACTCTATACATCCAAAATGCAAAGTATCCACACACCCAACCACATTAAAACAGGAAGAAGAAAATCTTTTGGTTAGAGTTTATATGGATTTGATGTGGGTAAGATTCAATTTGGAAGTAGTGGACAAACGAAAATGAAAAAGAAAACATCAAATACTTTAAATAATGTTTTGCTTGTAATGATAGCATATCGACGAACATCATCGACAAATTTTCCTATTTCTTTGTGTTGGAATATATGATAGTAGGTTGTTCCACATTGACAAATTAGGAGTCCTAAGCTTGCATATAAGCTAGTGAGTCTCACCACCCATGGCCAATGGGTTTGGGATTGAAACCTCACTTGAGTTTATATGTATTATTTTTTTATCTATGACCCAGTTTATATGAGGTTTAACTCTAACAAGGTATCAAACTGGTTGCTCAATTTTCATTTGCCTGTGTCCCCATTTGATTAATTGTGTGCACGTGCTAGGGCTTGTTAATAACCCACACGTGAGGGGACATCTTGGAATGTATGACAGTGGGGTTGTCCTACATCGACAAATTAAGAGGCCTTGAGCATGTATATAAGCTAATGAATTATTCCACCCATTAGCCAATTGATTTTGGGTTGGAACCTCACTTGGGCTTATATTCATTGCTTGCTTATTTATGGCCCAGTTCATACAGAATTTAAGACCCCATATTGTCCCCAGCCTGATGGCATACGAAGCAGCAGTTTAAATGGAGAACTCAAGAACCTTCAGATCAATTACAATAATTCATAGTATTGTTTCAGGTTGGATTTCAAGCTATTGCAGAAGCACTAGGAATGGCTGCTCTTAAGGCAGTTGTTGCCATCACTGCTATAATTGCTGGTGGACGGTTGGTATGTGCTTCGTTTGCACTTTAACTTCCCCTTCTAGTGTTTATTTTGGATAAGCCAAAAGGCAGATACTCTTAACTGGTTGATTATATGTTTGTATAAGTTCTTGCTTGTGCATGAATGATTCAAACTCCACCCTTTAAAGATGGGCTCATAGTTGATATTTTGCTGATCTTGCTTGTTAATACAAGTCTGTTTGGTTTCTCTTTTGACTTTTCCAATTCGATTGATTCGCATTAGGGGTTACTGTATGAGTAGTGTGCATTACAAATGATTTATTTCTGATCAATACCCTAAGAAGTACGCAATAAAGTTTATGAAGTTTGGCCATCCATTTTTGAATTGTATATTTTGAAATATTCCTAGCCATTGAACCAATATTTTACTTTTTGGTGTTTCTGCAGCTGCTTCGACCAATTTACAAGCAAATTGCAGAAAATCAGAATGCGGAGATATTTTCTGCCAACACACTTCTTGTTATACTTGGAACAAGTCTCCTTACAGCAAGGGTGGGTGGATAGCGTCACAGATTATTGTTTTGTACTTAGTTTTATAATTATCAATTTCTAATATGGCTTGCTGAAGGTGGCCAGTCAGATCTGGTGGACAAATTTTATGTAGGTTTTGAGATTGATTTATCCACTCTCGATCTGATGATTGATATCTAATCGCCTTTATTTTCCTGGTGATGTTTACTTTGTTTTTCAGGCTGGCCTATCCATGGCATTAGGTGCTTTTTTGGCTGGCTTGCTTCTGGCAGAAACTGAGTTTTCATTACAAGTTGAGTCGGATATTGCACCATATCGCGGCCTTCTTTTGGGTCTCTTTTTCATGACGGTAGGTGCCTGTGAAGCTCACTTCTTGAGTGTTTGTGAGTCTTTTAACATTGTGGAGAAACTTTAGCTATTTATATTTTAACTTAGCAGCAAGAGAAAGTGATGTTCCTTCGCTAGTGCTTCCTGCCTACTTGCATACATTGCAATTGAAACATGATTTAATCCTTTCCAGGGAATCCTTTCGAGGTAATAGTTTTCCCAGGACCTATTGTGTTCTGCGCTTCTGCTGAATGCTTGCCAGTATGCTTTCAACTGTGACCTCCTCTGTCAGTTGCATGTCTTTGGGTTGTTATCTATTATCTTCTGCATGCTTCTATGTCATATTGGGATCTGCCCTTGTCCCCTTGGTTGCAAGGATTGGGTTGCTCTGCCAATCCTCTCTAGGCTTCAATCTGGACTGATGCAGCCATCTAGCCACTGGGGTTGACAAATAAGCAAGTTCTGCTATTGATGTCATGCTTTAGCATCACCTGATCTAACAAGGACTTTGGGTGTGCTTAGGGCACTTCTGTCAACAAGTGGCTGTGCTATTGCATTTACTGTTGCTAGATTTGCTGAATGAGAACTTACTATTTTATTACATTCCTTTATATTTAAAGAAGGTTACACCACGAGTATACTGAAGGGATGTCTGTTTTCAGGTGGGAATGTCTATTGAACCAAAACTTCTTTTCTCAAACTTCCCAGTTATCATGGGAGCATTGGGCCTTCTAATCGTGGGAAAGACTATGGTAGTTACGTTTGTTGGAAGACTTTTCGGTCTTTCAACAATATGTGCAATCCGAACTGGTCTTCTTCTTGCTCCTGGGGGAGAATTTGCATTTGTTGCATTTGGTGATGCTGTAAACCAGGTTAGATCTTTGTGAATGTCTTGCTGTTAGTTCAGGATATTACCCACGGCAGATGTTGAGTTATGTTCAGGTTTAACTTTGTTGACTTTCTTCCATGGATCCCTCATCTTTCATGTGTCGCTTGTACTATTGTATATAGCTTAGTTTACATCTGTGATTCAAGTTTTCCATTTGTTGTGTATCAGTGTATGTTTGCCTGTTTCCTAGACGTGTTTGAAGGTGAGATATGTACATGCATACTGATTCGACTCAAGTTCCTTGCCAGATGATCACAAGTAGTGCTATTCTTCCGATACATCAACTGGTGCTAGGGGTGGCTTGCATTTCTTTATTCTGTGAATGCCTGATTTTGGCCATTCTCTTGTGTGAAACAAAAACATGGCTCAGGATGTCTATCACTAGAATGTGAAGGCTTATGTATTATTGTAACCACTTCATGACCTGCTTTTTCTGTTGAGTTTACCTGCAGGGCATAATGTCGCCTCAGCTATCATCTTTGTTGTTCCTTGTGGTGGGAATTTCCATGGCTCTTACTCCATGGCTGGCAGCTGGAGGCCAGTTAATTGCTTCACGCTTTGAGCTGCATGATATGAGAAGTTTAGTACCTGCAGAAAGTGAGGTATAATACCTGCATTGTGCAAAGTGCCATTGAACATTTGAGGTTGTTTGTTTACATTTCATAATTTCATTTCTATGATTTAGCGCACTTCTGTTTTCATCTTGATCATTTGCATGCGAAATGGATGAAAGAAATGAGGAGCCGCGACTAGAAGTGAAAACTTAGGGACCTTCCTGCTTAGGTCGAATTCTAATAGAATATCATGAACTTGGGTATTGATAGAAAGCTAAGGGAGAAGTTTAAATAGCTGGAGCAATCTTGCTGACTGCCTGAACTGATGCCAGTGCTGAAGCTGAACTGCCATCTTAAGTCAGAAAAAGGGGGGGGGGGGCCGTAAAGGGTACTTCATCTCTGAGTGTGGAAATCTCTGCAGAGGTCAACCATTCTGATGTACATATCCTAAAGATCAGCATCTTCTGTGTCAAATGGATTGTTTCAGGATAACAGCATGATTATGTATACATAGATTTTACTATAAATAGCCCATGCACCTAGCTTTACAATGTTCTCCACAAGATTTGATTTCAAGTAAAAGGCATGAATACAATTGAGTACCCTGCTGCCTTTTGAAGTGGGAAGTTGCTGATTCATCAAGAACAGCTTGTATGACAGTCAAGCTTCTGTTATGATTTCTGGTGACAGTGATGAAGATTTTCAGATTAAAACTAAAAAAGGTAGTACGAATTATTTTGTTTGTTTGCAGACACAAAGAAGGCTGATAAAATTTGGGGGGGGGGGGGGGGGGGGGGAGCTGGTTTCGTGACTGGCTGATCACAGTTTCAGCAATCACAATTCACTAGCTTATCTGAGTAAATTTTTAGTGTCCACCCACTATTGAAGTATTTGAGTCGGTGTCCGTGAACTCGGTGTCCATAAACTCAACTGACAAAGTCTCTGGAAATTGTCATAGAAAATCTAGGTTTGGATCCCTTTTAAATTGGCTTTTGTGCCTCCCTTTATAAGCCAAAAAGGAAAAAATAAAATTCAAAAGTTGAACGATGGTTTGAGTCTTTGAGATTTTCTATTGCTAAAAGTACTCTAGGTTGGATATAATCAATAGATAGTTACATACATACTATGAGAAAGAGCACAGGTCTAGCAGACGGAGTTTCTCAAAATTGTGATCTGTGAAGAAGTGCTGGTCGGTCCAGTGACATAAATCTTAGGTTTGGCTTGTCACTAAGTAGTGGCTAAAATAGGAAATATATACCAACAAGTGGAAGGTAGTGCCTGTAGTGCTACATAAGTATGCAGTGCAATTGGAATGTTGGACTATTTTTTTTAATTTCCGGAGTACTGCTCATTAGCTTCTACAAGCTTCCTCTCCTCTAATGGGTACTCTATCCCATATGTACTCATTGTTTTTGAACTTTCATGCTCCTGGAATTGTTTTTCCCTCCAGACTGATGATTTGCAAGATCACATTATTATTTGTGGATTTGGACGTGTGGGCCAGGTATCCATTCTTAGTGTAATTCAACTTTCATTTATTGCCTCAAAATATTCATCACATGAACCTTCTTTTGAACTGCAAGATGTAGTTCTGCATACCTCTCGTCTGATTTTGCTTCCTTGCTGCAGATCATAGCTCAGCTTCTTTCAGAACGGTTAATACCATTTGTTGCCCTTGATGTGAGAAGGTGGGACTAGATTCATTTTTGGAAATATATTGTGGCCTACTATAGCAAATCTACCCGTTAAACGTATTTCTCAATTGTTCTCAAATTGTATTATTGAAAATTTAGACCCCCTTTCTTCCCTAGAAACATCCACATGCAGAAGCCTTGCATGTGATTTACTTTTACTTTCATCTTTTCTTCTGTATAAAATGTGATACCTTGCCTATTGGATCCTTCGATACGATATTTTGGTCCAACTCAGGGAAGATAAATGTCCCCTTTTTCCTTTTTTTTTTGGGTGGGGGGGGGGGGGGAGGTGGTGGTGGTTGACTTAGTAGGGTTTCCTTGCTGTAGTATGCAATTTTTTGTCAAATATGAAAAGACCACAAAAGGTCATTTTTGAGGTAAATCTGTATGTTATAGAATCTGCCTAATTGATTGCATTGGTCAAGTATTATGCCTGTGCTTCAGCCTATATGAGTTCATCATATTGAGCTGAGGAATCATTGAACAGGAATCCTGATCGGAAAAGGTTGTAGCAAGTTCTCTAGGCAGTTTAAATACAATTATGCATGAGAAAATATATATGTAATCTCTAGCGGCTTCGTAAATTAGGAAAAACCAGTCTGGACCAGGAGCAGTCTCGAAAAGTCAATGTTTTTATCTCGTACAACAATGCCGTAGCCCACAGGCACCCAGTTATGCCATACTCCAGTATGCGGGTTGTTTTCATGCTTATGACGATCAATGCTGGGATGCTCTGTTGATGGCTTTCTGCTTTCTACTGGTCTCATGTTTATTCTGGTATCTATTGAATGCTGACATGCAGTTGACTGGCTGATGGTTATTATTTGATAGGGATTATTACTAGAAGCAACTACCTTTATCTTGTGCTTTTGTTTACATGACTTCAGTGATCGAGTTGCTCTTGGCCGTGCCCTTGATCTTCCTGTATATTTTGGAGATGCTGGCAGTCGTGAGGTGAAACAAGCTCTGGAGCTTTGTATGCTTGTTGCAACTTCTCAGTTTGATGTGCTTTAATATTGGGTATGTAGGTCCTTCATAAAGTTGGGGCGGAAAGAGCTTGTGCAGCAGTGATAACAATGGACACCCCTGGTGCAAATTACAGAACTGTTTGGGCTCTGAGCAAGTATTTCCCCAATGTGAAGACATTTGTTCGTGCTCATGATGTTGATCATGGTCTTAATTTGGAAAAGGCTGGGGCAACCGCTGTATGATGCTAAATTCATTTCTATTTCCTCTCCCATTTCAGCTCCACATTTTTTTTTCTGATTAATAGCGTGGCATTTCTGGGACCTATAGGGTTACTTCCTGATCTAAAGGTCTTGCACCAAGTGAAATTCTGGTCCTCTTACTGGAGAGTCTTCCTTGGCCTGAATTCAACCAACCATTTTAGATATTTAATACTATGAACTGCATGCTGAAATGTACTTACGTAATTTGGTATATATCCAGGTTGTCCCTGAGACGTTGGAACCAAGTCTACAGTTGGCAGCTGCTGTTCTGGCACAGGTATGTGTTATTTTATGGTTGCTCTCTACTTATGACAGTGTGGGATTTTCCGGTGCTTCATTTTTGCAGAGTGTAATGGTAGCTAAGTTCTGGCTTATTGCTGAATAGATGTGTCTTTGCATATAAATCTGTGACCAGAAAGCTTAAGGGTAGACATCGCAACTGGTGCTGTATGCTTTTCTTATCTCTTAAGTTACTGATTCATTATTCAAATTGTATCCGTCAAGTGGAACATATGTTAGCTTAGATTATGAATAAATTGGTGCTGTTTGCTTTGTTTTCTGGTTCTTTAGTTCTTGAGTTGAGTATGATGCTCACAAAGTGTCGTGCAGCCAAACTAAGAACTTCAGTTATTCTAACCAAAGCTAGGTTATCAGTTTAATGTACTGTCATATTGGTCATGCTTGTAGCTCTGTTGGCTTCAAATGACAAAGATGTTGACTCTATGCCACTTCTAAATATCCCATTTTGTTGCGATCATGTTAAGTAGTGTGAGGGACAGGATGACAGAAGTCTCTGTAAGGCTGTAAGCTACTACTCTTGAAGCCATGGTATACTTCATTACTAACTGAAAAGTGGGATGACTAACAATAGGAAGCAAGACATTTGAAGTGGATAATGGGATGATTGAAAATACTATCCTTTGCTTATCCTCTGCCAGAGTAGTTTTGTTGGAGACATCCTGCCTACGGTTGCATTATAGATGAGAGGACCTTGTCTGAACTGATTGAGCTGTTGCAGTGTCACTTAACTTTGCATTTTTCACCTAAGAGCCCCTGTTGGATGCTTAATGCACTACTATGGCTGTGGATATTTGATCTTCATTTTAGACTACAAACACAATTCAGAAAATTGTTATGTCCAACACCAACACCCATGTTAAGCACCCAAAGCTGTAACCAACACGTGAATAGGTCAAGTTTGAGTAGGTTTATATTATATCTTGTCGCTTCACTTGAAGGAGTTGAATTATGCTGTGGAGTTTCCCTTCTTGTCTAAAGTCACTCCTAGAACATCGATTATCTTTGCACAAATTGGTGACTTTCATCTGCCTTACATGTCTAAGTTGAAGAACTGTTTTCTTACCACTTTCAGACTAAACTGCCAACATCTGAGATTGCAGCTACAATCAATGAGTTTAGATCCCGTCACCTCTCTGAACTAACTGAGGTAGGACTGTATTAAGGGCTTTTTTATTTCTAGGTGGCGAGTTTCTTACCACTTCAGAGTTTGATTTTTATGTGCAAAAAATCCTGCATGATTGCAGCTTTGTGAAGCTACTGGAAGTTCTCTTGGTTATGGATATTCTAGAGTGATGAGCAAACCCAGGTCTACAGCATCAGACTCTTCAGATGATAACCAAGCCGCTGAAGGAGCACTAGCAATGTGATCATAGTGCTAAGGAACATAGATGACAGGAATAAACTTGTACAGTTCATTCAAAGCCTCATTTTTATAAGATGTACAGGAAGTTGTGCAGAAATACGGAAAAGAATGTCTGCTTTTAATTGACTAATTTTTTTTGAAAACGGTATTTGATAATTGATTGATAAATGTAGCTTTGTATTCTTGCTTTCAATGAAATCAAAGAAAGGAAAATTTTCTTCTGCCTAGACTTTAGAATGATTAGGAATTAAGCTCAACTTGAAATGAAAGTAAACCATTTATTTTTGCTCGATTATAAATATATCGGATCACAAAACATGACTAAATTTTGAAACAAACTTATTGAACTAACCAAAAACCAAATCGTATATGATTCAAATAAAATCAAATCCAGTCTGAGCATTCATGAAGTCAATTATATCTTATTAATCAGAAGTTCATGAGCTCTCTGGCCTCAATTATGCCTTGGTCTCCCGAAATGAGCGTGTGTAAAGAATCTTTCTTTTGGGGTTGAGCAACAACAGCAACGTGCGTGCGAATTGAGAAAACCCAAGCAATTGATTCCTTTTGAGTTTTGCCATTGTGATTGTGTCATAGTAAGCGTGAGAAATCCTACCTCCCTTTGTGGGTTTCTCTCTCCTAAACCCCTAAACCCTTTGCACCCTCAGAGCTTCCTCTTGCATTCGCAAGGCAGTGACCAACAATGGCGTCCATGACAATGATACCCGCCGATTGTTCATCATCGACCGCTGCAACCACTCGTCTCCTTCCGATGAGCTGCCACAAAGGCAAGGCTCTCCACTTCTCCCGTTGGGTTTCTCTCTCTAACCGCCTCACAGCGTCTTCCTTCCCTTCCCTCTCATTCAAAGCTCGTGCTTCCTCACCTTTAATCTCAGGTATCCCAGCATTGACGGACATCCTTCATATATCAATGCAATTGGGGTTGACCTTTTTCATTTTATTGTTTGCTTGTCCAATTTTAGCTTCTGGGGTGTTGTTCCTTTTTCATTTTCCATGATTTTTCAAATTGGTCACTGGGATGTTGTCGAGCATTGGGAGGGTGATCTTGATTCTCTTTGTCGCTGGTTGTTGCACTTTATTTGATAGTTTGGGTAATCAAAAAGTGAATTTTGGCTAGAGGATGTTGTCAAGCTTAGTTCTGTCTGATTGTTTGGGTGAAAAGTTTGAAACTTCAATGCCACCCAAGTGGAGAAATTTTTCTGCAATTTTTCAAATTTAGCACGGCAAGCAGAGGTAGTCCTCATTATTATTGGAATCAGAATTAATGTTTATCATTGATAATACTGGGTGAATTCTTCATGATTTTTACTAATTTCTGACTTCCACTCGCTGAACCATGCTGAAGAAGCCTATATGTAACTAACTAGTGGTGAACAGAAGATCCAACCCCCCCCCCCCCCCAACCAACCAATTGTTGCATTTGTTTATTGAAACATGATTGTTCAATTTTGTGGAAGTTGTATGAACTTAGGCTTATTGCTAGAAGTTCTCTTGATCATATGCATCTGCTGCAGCTAAAATAGTAATTGAGAATGCTGCAAAGGTAATTGATGGCAAAGAAGTGGCAAAGCAGATTAGGAAGGAGATAGCTGTAGAAATATCAAGGATGAAAGATGCAATTGGTGTGGTTCCTGGGTTGGCAGTGATCCTTGTTGGGGATAGGAAGGACTCTGCAACTTACGTTTGCAACAAAAAGAAAGCTTGCGAGGCCGTGGGGATCAATTCTTTTGAAGTTCATGTACCTGAAAATTCGACAGAACAAGAACTGCTCGACTCTATTTCCAAGTTTAATGAAGATCCTTCAGTTCATGGTATCCTGGTTCAATTACCTCTTCCTTCGGTATGTTGCAATGAAAATTTCCTCCTCAATCCACTCAATCTTGTTCAGATGCTTTCGCTGCCACATTGCACCCAATTTCTCCTAGGATTCCTGGAAAGGGAGATAAAGATAGTTGCTTTTACTGGTTAACTGCAAGTAGGCAATGGGCTTTTCTGTACAGTTTTGGACAACCGGGAAAGGTCAATGCTGCGTATGCTGCGTAAATTTTTCTGCTTGATTATATTGGAAAGTAAATATCCTAATGAACCATCCTCTACTTTTGCTATTGAGTGGTAGGTTGTCTGTCATCAATGGTTTTTTAATCTATAGCACAACAGAAAAGCCTCTCTAGAATTATAGGGAAAGATTGCTATTTATGCCCCCCCCCCCACCCTGGGTGCAAAACACACACAAAAAGAACAGCCCGCCTAGGTGGAATTCGGGTAAGGATTTGGATTTCAATTGCTCAGTACTCGATGGAAAAGCAACTCTGTTGGAGCAACTTGTAGTTATGCTGCATGAGAAGTTCTCATGTGAGATGCTTTCCAGACCTAGCCTCTGTTTGTTTTGAACAGCAAACATTTTTAAAAAGTTGCACTTCAGCAAAAGAAGTTAAAATGGCAGTAAATAGGCAGAAATAGTGATCAATTCATTAGTTTTATATGTAATTTTGGTAGAAGTAAGAACCTTCTGAGTAACATGCTTCTTAACCACCAAATACAACCTTCTTCTCGATTATCTCTATGGCAGACCTTTGCTTCTTTGACTTACCTGATGAATTCTCCAATGGGTGCCTTCGGATGAACTAATTAACAGAACCATAAGGGAGGGAGATCTGTATGAAGAGCTATTCAGTGTGGTTCATTCTCTCTTTCAAGTGTATTATCCCCTTATGTGTAGTCTTTACGGGTAATTTCTGCTGAGTGGGATCGAGTTCAAATTTCTTACCGTCTGTGCAACTTTTGCAGCATATGAATGAAGAGAAGATTCTTAATGCTGTTGGAATTGAAAAGGATGTTGATGGCTTTCATCCTCTAAATATTGGCCGCCTTGCAATGCGAGGCAGAGAACCATTGTTTGTTCCATGTACACCGAAGGGATGCATAGAGTTATTGCATAGATATGGAATCGAAATTAAAGGGAAAAGGGCTGTTGTAATTGGCCGTAGTAACATCGTTGGGATGCCGGCTGCTCTTTTGCTGCAAGTAAGCCTCTGTGTTGTTTATTCTTTCCTTTCATTATGGATGGAGTTTTATTTCCGGAATTGCTCTTCCAAGTTTGCATCCTCTTTTATGTTCCATTTACTTTGTACTTCTGACATGAACTTCATATAATGTTGCTAGAGGGAGGATGCTACAGTTACTATTGTCCATTCTAGAACTAAGAATCCCGAAGATATCATAAAACAAGCAGATATTGTTATATCTGCTGTTGGACAAGCAAATATGGTGAGGGGCAGCTGGTTGAAGCCCGGTGCCGTTGTCATCGATGTTGGGATCAATCCGGTGGAGGTGAGTGGGCCTTCACAATTACTTTTTGGAATAGCCACATGCTTCATTCTTTCTGGATGTGAAAGGACCATGATGTATCTATTTTCTTCTCATATTTGTTTGACTCAATGACTCTGAGGGAATGGGGTAAGGTAATCCCTCGGTTTGATGACAGACTTCTGGCTATTTGGTCCTTGCTATAGATTTTTGGTAAATTAGTGTTTGACATTAGCATTACATGTTTCGCCTAGCATTTTTGAGATTTTACATCATTGAAATCTCATAAAATTAACAGCTGTGTGCTGTGGAAACAGCTATAAACTGGTGAAACAACTATTGAAACAAGGCCTACATCCTGTTTGAGGAAAGATCTCTAGTTGTGGTGGTCACCTGAAAGTAGGGTGGAGAATGTTACATTCCATTTGAGCAGTAAAGATCAGCAGAGACAACATGACATTGGTGTTATGGAAGTTGAATGACATTTTTATATGCAGTGTATCGTTGGGGACACTTGTCTTCATCTGATTTGTCAGAGATGATTGTTTTGCTGGAACCCCCTCCCCATCCCACGCTTCAGTTCTTTGTCAACGTCTGTCTTGCTGATGTATTTTGTTCACAACAGGATGCAGAAAGTCCTCGAGGATACCGGTTAATTGGAGATGTATGTTACGAAGAGGCTATTGAGGTTGCTTCGGCTGTTACTCCTGTTCCTGGGGGTGTTGGGCCCATGACAATTGCCATGCTTCTTTCAAATACTCTCAGTTCTGCAAAAAGGGTGCACAACTTCCGCTAACTATTTTGTGTTAACACTTTCAGCTCAGGATGCTAAAGAGCTGCTAGCCATTTCAGTGATACAATCGGCGGGACTCGCTCTTCTGTTGTACTTCTTCAATGAGCAACTGTGTGGTAAACTTCAATGAAACATGTCAAATAATAGATAAAGAAGATGAAAATTGATGGTTGGGTGGGAGCTGTTTATTCTTCCCCTGGTAGTGCGGGGCCAGATGAAATTGGCTCAGTTCACATAAATTATGCATTGGGTCTGGTTTCAGTTGATTCCTTTTAGGTCTTGGTCAGGTTTACATGTATTATGGAGTGGGTCAATGAGTTTTTTCAAAAATATAAGTGTTGTCGACAAAATTTTTTTGGATTGTATTAGTTTTGGCAAGTTGATTAGGTTTCAACAGCAGTTCATTATGTTTGGGTCCGAGTTAGTGCTGGCTTTGAGTTGTTCAGGTTACATGATTGAGTATTGGTTAATTTCATGAGGTCTTCTTAGAAAGAAAACTACTTCAATGGTGAACTTGATTTTTATCCTTTAAAATCATGGGAGGCTTCTGGCGCCTCCATTCTTTCCAGCAGGGTAGCACCAAGGCAATATTTTATGCAGTGCCATCTAAGTTGTGTATTGCCACTCTGTTCTGAACTTGAATACAACACGGTAATATATGAGAATGATACATGAGATTAACAACACAATGATGTGGGTAACTGAGCATTGTCTGATGCCGATCCAGAATCTAATACGAGCAAATTGAGCAAAATCTGGGTACTAATAACACAGCAGAAAATTTTCCTTGATTATTATCAGTTGCAGTATAAATTACAAACTTTAGCACCAATGTGGTGCAAAAGGAAGTGGATCAGGAAATGTATGCCTTTAGCTTCTCTCTGATAGGAATATCTCCGTGCACTGCCTTCTTGTGTCCTCCGGACTACTAACTGAGAAATATACAAAGAGTTAGCCAACGTGTCTAGGCACAGGATTCACTGTATCAAAAATCCGGCGACTTTTTGGTTTATATAGTACTTTAGGGAAAAATAAGGGTTCAAAACGAGCAAAATTGTGGCTTTGTCTAAACACTTTTATCATAGAGCATTAGTATGTGATAGGTCATTTTCTTCTTCTTGAACCAGCATCTGAGCACCATTCTTCCCAATTAGTAGATGTACAATTTTTTTGGGTACGAAGGCCGGGAAAGAGAAAAGAGAGGAGGGGGGGGGGGGGGCCCATAAATAAGGGAAAAAGAAAAGCTTACCAGTGGGGCCTATAGTCTTCTCTGATTCAAAAATTTCATAATCGTTTCCTCCCTGCAAAAAGGAAATCGACAAGCCGCTCAAAATAACAAAAAGATTAGCACAACTCACGAGTATGACACAAGAAGCAGGGTGCAGCTCAAATGCCTACACTCCAGCAGATGAAGTTTCATGGTAATATCATCCAGCAATCTGTTATGTACCAGTCGGGCATCACAAAATTAAAGGCTACTGGAGGTCATTTATTTGCCTGGTTGCCAACTGAGTTTGGACTATTGGCTCTATGTTAACCAATCAAAGTATGTTTTATGCACAAGTATGTCTAATATTTTCCATTGCAATAAGTACCAGATGCTGTGTGGATTCAACATTCCCTTAAATTGCATACATAAAAGAGGTCATACAATTCCACAAGAAGAGAAATGTCACAGTTCCAGAAAAAGCCACATACTCATACCCAAGAAACTACAATCACAAGTAAGGAGGGAAAAAAATTTCTTTATTTCAAAATCTTTATGATGTCACTTCATTTTGTTTTAGCTCAGGTAAACAAGTTAGATAGTTAGAGTACAGGCCTCAACATGGATATGGGCACTAGAAACTTTGTTTTAGACCAAACAAAATGCATAATTTTCAGAGAAAGAGTCGACAACTAGAGGCATGCGTGCAAGCTAATCTAGGTAACACAGATCTCAACATATTTGTTATCGGCATACATAAGAAAGTATTCTCATTTCTCAGTAGTTCAAAAGAACCCTCAATACCATCTTCTTCCCTTTGGAGCCATTCTTTACTCATTTTGGCAAGGCAATCCGGTTGGGCCCAAATTAAATCAATTTGGGAAGGCAAACTGGCAGGGGCAGATAGCTTACCCAAGAATAGGATGCTAAACAACATCAGTCCAAATGGCTTACTCCTAATATCCTTTATCTTTCCATGAACTCTACATGACTAATTCTAACAATACATAGCACTTCACTATAAATACCCAAGAATGGAGCTGAAGAAAAGCTGAAGAGCACTAACAGAAACCTAAAATACAATACTAGGCAAGTATCAACCTTGCAAAGAAGGAGAAGCTTTCAGCTTTTAACTGCATCCCTTAGTTTTATTTCTTGGACGGTAGAGTAACTGAACATGAACAGAACTTATAAGAGATGAACAGGACTTGCCTCAAAAGTTTTGTCACCAAAGAAATTAATCTCATTAAACCCCTCGAGGTATCGCAAACAATATGTCTTGTCCCAACCTCGTGGGAAAACCTGTATGAATAACTTCAATTGGTAATTGAATTCCAAATTTGCAGCCCACAACATTAAAAACATGGAGAACTATTTACATCAAAGCTTATCTGCCCTCCAATTGAAAATGTCAAATTAAGGTGACCAAACTTCTCTCTCAGCAAAGACACCATATTTGCTCGTATTTTGTGAACCTGTGCAGAAAAGGTGATCTTAGTCAAATACTCAAATCAGACTACAGGAAAAGGTACAACATTGTAACGATATGCAGGGAGATCCAAGTACAGTACCTTGTCATACTTTTCAAACTCATCTCTTTCTTCCTGGCTGCAGTTTCTCCCAATGGGTGAAACATTAAGCATACCGTGTCGGAACTCGATGAATGTCCCTCTGCAAAAATTGTTAGTGTTCAGAGCTGTCTAAAATGTGAAGAAACATCAATAAAGATTCATCAGCATCTATGTATACCTCTTTATAGGTGTGTCCAGTTCTGCAATGTATTTTAGTGTAAAATTAATGAATTCCTAACACAGCACGTTGCAAAACCAAGTCAGATATAGTATTATTTGGAAACAAGAGTACTGCATCTTTTTGACTTGCATTCTCTACCAATAGTACACTTCCCAACCATGCAGATTGTCCACTGCTAAATCTGATCAAAGAGAGACAATTATGATTGGATTCTGTTCTAGAGTTTATCTTTCATAATCCCAACTTGAGCAAGTACTGCACCTTTTCAACCTGCATTATCTACTAATACTACACTTCCCAAACCATGCAGATTGTCCACTGTTAAATGTGATCAAAGAGAGACAATTATGATTGGATTCTGTTTTAGAATTTATCTTTCATAATCCCAACTTGAGGAAGTGGTTAAAAGTTGAATACATCCAATGGTCCCACTCTTTTATGGTCAAGAGATGACAGTCTTTTCTTACCTTGAGCTTTTCTTCTCCAAGATGTTTCTTCAAACTCTGCAGCAGCAGACAATTGTTAGGATTCTATAAATACAGTATACTCTCACTGTTCACCACAGCCCACAGTATACAAGATGAATTTGCATTAAAGACCGTTGATGTGAAACTACATTTTAGGCAGATGTAATACAATGAATCTATCAACAACGGAAGTCCAACAAATTATTGGATTTTCAGTTTACCCTTTTATTCAATGAGGATGGAGTTTAAATGAAACAAGTTGCAACTGCAAACACCAAAAACCATGCTTCCTAACATCAAGTTTCATCGTTCCAAGACAAAACCTAAGGAATAGTAAGAAATTCCAACCAAATACTCCTTGCATAAACGCTTTACAAAGGACCTCTTGAACATAAAACAAGATATACTATAGTAAAGAATTCAATTCCAATTCCACTTCAAAAGCCGTAAAGTACTCATTAAAGCTCTAGGTGTTACCATTATGCCAATTTCTTCTCCATCTTCATAGGCCACAAGCCCATTCTCTGCAAAAACATAGTCATAATCCTTTATAACTGCAGAAACAAGACAAAGCACCGTCACAAAAAATGAAGTAATAGTTTGTTGCCAAACATTGTTCACGGATAGGTTTGGAACAGAACCATCTAAGAAAATGTACTACTAAACATGCCTTAGTTTGCATTTCACCAGCATATAATCTTCAACTATGCGAAAGCAAGGATGTTTTGGCAGCAAGCATATTGTTATTCCTTAGTGAGCATGATGAATGAAGAGTCATAAAAAATATATCATAGAGTGAAGAATATAAGAGGCAAACCTGTCTTCCCAAGTTGCTCAGATATCTTATTCAGGTCAGATCCTCCAACAACACCAACGATAACGACCTGTATGCAAGAGATTACAGCATATGAAAAACAGAGTATCTGCTTCAGATAATTTTCCACGGTTAGTTTGCAAACAATAACTTCAATTAGGCTTTGATAGTCAGCTTCCCTCATTTGCTCTTGTTTGCTCATCAAGTCATTCAATCCCCTCCGCTCTCTTTGGTTGTGGAAAGGGGGAAGGAGGTTAGTAAGAAGGTTCTCAAAACGTTATTGAACTTTTGCTCTTATTTGACCAATAAACCTCTTTACATGTGACCTTGGGAAAGGATCTCAAGTGGCAACGAAATTTGTGCAATGAAATACTTCTAATTTGTGCATACATGATAGTCAGCTTGGCTATGAAGAAAAGTAGAAAACAAAGAATCTAGAATTTACCTTGCGCAGTTCCTTCATAAATTCCAACATTTCTGGTGTGACAACCTGCAATGAAATACATTTAGACTACTCAGTGTACGTGGAGAGAAGGAACAGGACCAAAACAAAAAACCAAAAGAAATTACCTATCGCGCTAATGACTAACAAGTAATTATCAAAATATGAAGTATGTGAATAAACAGAGGTACAGAACGACAGGCCCGCAGCATGACCCATCCATAAGAAACAAAACTCGGAACTTTGAACAAATTCATTTTTAGCATGATGCTAGCTACCCTCTCTGCAGCTAAGAGCTGCATTTCTTCCCAAATCCATTGGAACACATTCGATCTCAGTAGATGTACATCTTTCTGTAATAAAAGTCGGACCTTGAGCTTCATCAACCACTAGTATAGTAACTCACATCCTTGCCCAAATGTACTGCCTAACCTCATGCATTTCGGGTTGCTTTTCGTACTATCATTATCGCATTAGTGGAGAGTGCAGCAGAATCATCCATCTCATAGTAAGAGAAATATCTCGGAACTGATTTATAGACACCCCCCCCCCAAAAAAAAGAAAGAAAGAAAGAAAGAAAAACAAGTTCCATGAAGACCTAGAAGAGCATACATTTTGTTTATAGTTTTGTCATAAGTCATAACTCACTCATAGAACCACATATAAATCAATATAGAGTAATCTGCAACGATCAGACAAAAATGGTTTCAAATGATCTCAAGGGAGTGAAAGACTACCTTTCTTGGTGCTGTTAGGGTCCCATCAACATCAAACAATGCAATTACACTAGGCTTCCTTGCAGCCATTATTGCAATGAGTGTCTTCTGCCATCATTTCCAAAAACAATCATTAAGTTATTCACATAGAAACTTTTAAACACAAGTGATAGCAATAAATTAATAAAAAATTAAGGAAAAAGGAATAGAGAAATTATGAGTAACATCATCTATTTTGAGTTCAAAATAGCAATCTAATACATGCAGTATGCTTTAAGCCATTTCCCAAAAATTAGAATTTGCAAGCAATTTCAAATTGAGAAGTCAACCAATAGCATCATTAACTCTTAACATGATTTGCAATCCACAAACATCCTTAGGCAAAGGAACATTGGTTACAGTCACCAGATCAATGAAGGTTCCACAATTTACAGGCTCCCTAATAGTAATTGGCTCATGGCCTCAAGTCCCCAACTGCAAAATCTAAACACCACCACTCAGTGTGAATCCCGCCATTGGCGGGGATCTAGGGAACCCAAAATCTCCAAATAACCCATTACCAATATCGTGCGATCAAAAAACCGGACCTGTGAAACATGAAGAGTTTGCAGGTCAAATGTGATGATGGATGGTCAATCTACTCAAAATTGACTTTTTTTTGGGTTTTTTCCATATTTTTCATTTACCATTGCAACACAACCCTCAAACCCCACAATAACACAAATGGTATTTGAAGGTAGCTTAGTACATTCACCTAAGTTTCTAATCATTATTTAATCCATCTTAGGGAAATGAACTAAACAAATTGATCATTCAAGCAATGTGAATTAAATACATGAACGGATCCAACCCAAAATTAAAAAAAAAAAAAAAAAAACCTTGCCGATTACTAGAACTCAAAACACCCCATCAAATATAGTCACCAGTAAACTATGCCAAGCTGAATTTCCATAATTCATATTTCAAACCTACTAAACAACCATGGGAACAGAGGCGGAAGTTATTGGGAGAAATAGGAATAAATTTTCTATATAAATTTCATCGTTTGAGTAGCAGGGTGTATAGAATTACCTGAAATGAATGAATTGGCTAGGCAGAGAACAGAAAGAAGAGGATTCGAGTGATGGGTTACATAGGATCTGATCTGGGTTTAATAGTATGAATTGGGCTTGTTGAAGTTTTACGAAAGATATTTGAAAAAAGTTCAACTAACGGCTAGGATTGGACGTCACACATTTCAAGAGCCTTGATCTCTCCTCATTGTTAGGTAAATGAGTACACCGTGCCCCTATGCGCCATGACGCAGAGCGAGAGAGAGAGAGAGAGAGAGGGGAGAGGAGTGATGAGAGAGAGTTAAAATGGCAAATAGTTTTTGCACGCATTGAGAAGACATTTTAGATATCATCCAAAACTCCAAATAGCAACGCAAGGGAAATATTGTTGCCCAAAAAGAAAAATGTAATTAATTCAGGGAAAATCAAAGAAAGGACATAAGCTGCATGAGCAATCATATTAGTGATCTTTAAAGTATAGTCCAACAAACCATGACCCGTCCACCAGTAAGCATATTATTGCCATTACTTTACATACTATTGTTCATACCACAAAAAAGTACCTTTTTTGGGGGGGGGGGGGGGGCATTGGGCGCAAATGAGCAGGACTCAAACCCAAGTTTTTGATAGCAACTTCAAAGATTTTACCCTTTCAAGTAACTGACATCCACATAAAATGTAGATTATGGTGCATAGTGTGTACATACAAACTCCTCCATCATCAGCCAATTTGATCTTCATTCAAAAGGCGATATTTCTTGACAAATGAAGAAAAGGCCAGAGGGTGCACCATTTTGCAACAGAGCAAGCCTGACAGGACTTTAAGCACCTTCCTCAACAGATAACTTGCGGGTTTTGCCATTGACATCAGTCGTGACAAAGCCAGGGCACACATAATTGATGCAGATGGAAGGGTGCTTCTTAAATCTTAGCCGTAAGTCTTGTGTAGGAATTCAGGGCTGCTTGTGAGACTATGTAGGCGGAGAATACTTGAGGCCATCCTTCGTGTGCTAGGGAGCCTTCCTTGGTATCCTTGAGGAACTCGTTCAGGACTTTGTCTATCTTTTCTTCATTAAGGTTGTCAGCATCACTCAGTATCCCTTTGGTCTACTTGTTTGTTAGATTCTGCGGCAGCATCCCATGAATGATATGAGATGATCAGAGCTGTCAACGTTACCCTTTCTAACACAATGACACCACCTTGTATCAGTCTTGGAATTGTGGGGTTTGAGGAGGTCAAGATATATGCGATTTTATCCTTGACATAAGTTGTCAGAGTCTGAACACTTATCGCACCAAGGAAGTTGGATTCCATGCCTGATAAAACCTTATTTTCGCTGATTGGTTGTAAACAAAGTTGTGATTGTGTTTCCATTAGCGTAGTCAGTTGTATGAGGGTATTGTAATTAAAAAGTTACTGTAACTATGATTACATTACAAGATTGAATGATATTGCAATTACCTTGCATCCAATCAAAGCCATATAAGTATTATAGCTTAAGACGCAAGTTAGTATTATTAGACAGAATTGCAAATAGAGACTGTTAAGTACCTTTAGCTGCCCCATGGTGGAGGATACATTTACAATCCGTGCAGAATCCGATAACTGTAGGAGGGACATAAGAGCTTCAGTCATTCCTTTTGACCCACAGTAATTCGTTTTTATGTATTCTTCACGCAGCTCATGAGACTGGGTTGTCATCTCAGTCCAGTTGGTCTGGTCCATGGATTGCGCGCAACAATGGAAGATGAAATAGTATGAACATAGGGACATCGTGCTTTATTGTGGAATTCGTTTATCAATGGTTTTACGATATGCATGAATGAACAGATTACCTTTCCTCTTTCCATAGCTGACCTGAGGGTGTCAAAATCTGTTAGGAACCCACTAATTCCTGCATTGTTCACCTGCAAAAAACATTACAGATTCATCATCCAGGTTCATCCAATACTTACATAGAGCTAGCACAAGTGCTTGTATTGGAATCATGAATGTTCACAAACGTTCTAAACTATAACAAATCAAGATAAGTCTGAACCACTAGCCATGCTTCTGCGGTGCACTCTATCAGCAAGACTCTTAACATAGGATATCCAAAAATCATGTAGCATTTGTTTTAATCTCTCTATTCTCATCTCTAATGATCATCAATCTTGATGCATGTATTATGGACAAATTCTGGAACTTACTCAGATGTTTGTAAAATTAGTTTTTCCTTCTGCTGATGCAACCTTTGAACATTGCTGCGAAACCCAAAAAAATAAGAAGAAGAAGAAGCAGCAGCAGCAGCAGGGATTTCAAGCAGGGGTTTTGACAACTTTTGTTTTGATCTGGCATCATGGTCAGAAGGAGAATACTATGTAAGGTGTTCAGATTGCAATATTAAAAATGTCAGAGTTGAAAAATGGAGTTCAATTTGGTGAATAACATTCACTTGCAACACATTAAAATTTGTGAATCTGGATATCTTAGAGCACTTACATGAAGTATAATGGATGTCGAATACCCAAAGCATCAAACTTCAACTAGTTCAGGGATGCAATCGTAAAATGAACAACCAGATGAGGTTTTTTGAATCACCACAAACAGTCTCATTATTGATCTCCAACATCAATTGTTCAATAAACCATACCCATTCTAGTAGTACTATAGCCACCCCAACTGTGAAAGCAAGAGACACGCATAAAGTTATAATGTGTGGCTGCAGTCAAACCAAATTGTCTCACTTCGAAAACCAGACCAAATAAAACCATAAAACTACGAACTGGGCATGCTGTCATCGAGGTCTAGTATCAAGCACTTTCATAGTGCACTCAAATGATGAAGCTTCTTGACGCATGAAGAAAAGGCCGCAAGGGTCTCCATTAGGCATCAAAGCAAGCTTGACAGGACTTGCAGCACCTTCCTCGAAAGATGACATGCCACAGTTTATCAGTTTTGCAAAAGCCAGAGCGCACACAATTTACGCAAGTAGAGGGATGTTTCTTAGCCATAGCTCTTGTGTAGGCATTCAGGGCTGCTTTTTGACAGATTGTAGGCGGTGCAACGTCATTCCCAGCCTTTATCAACCAGGGTGCCTTCTCTTGAATATCTCCGGACCTTGTTTAGGACCTCATCGATCTTTTCTTCTGTAAGGTTCTCGGCATCTCTCCGCAGTCCGCACCCCCTTTAGCCTGGTTGTTGGGTATATGCTTATTGGGAAAAATCGTCAAAATGAAGGATATTAGGCAACTGTAAGAGTTGTCAACCTTTTCTAATCGACAATAATGATAACCATGCCCAGTATCAGTCTTGCTAATGTGGGGTTTAGGGAGATCGATCAAGATGCATGGAACGTGATCACTGAGTAAGTTGGTAGCACAGAAAACTCCTACCCTCAAAATTTAAGCAACTGCTAAAGGCATGCTATATAACCTTTCTTGAAATTGTTTACCCATGATTTTAGCAATTTTCGGAGAATCAGAAAACCCAGGATGAGAAATCTTTTTCAACAGCTTCCAAACATCTCTGGCTGTTAAAAGTACTCCATTTGAAGCACCCTATTCCTTTATTGCAGTTACTATGGCAAATCTGACCCAGTACAGAAAGATGTTCAAATTTCGATATTTACTAGTGTAATATTCGAGGAAAAACGGAGGGATTCAAATTGCTAATATATATCATGAGTTTCTATAGGCTGAATATGTGTAGGGGGTATTGATAGACTACACGATGGTTAAGGGCATGCCTAACCAAATGGCTTAACCACCATTTCGTCGCACTCATTGTAATCATCAAGGAGTAATTAGCCAACATTGGATAGAGCACACAAATAGCCAAACCTAGGCTTAATTACATTTGTATTTATTTTTATTCTGGTTCCCAACACAATCTCTTTAACCACAAACCTTATGAAAATATAACATGCAATTTACAATGTCATATACATACATGATACATAAGATGTTCGCCTCAGAATCAGGTTCACTCACAACACTAGCAGAAAATTTTTTACTCGTCAAATGATGACACTTCATATCTAACATAGAATAGGCCAGAAAGTGCACCAGGAGGCATCAAGGCCAATCTAGTAGGACTTGCCCCACCTTCTTCTACTGATAGGACACCAGTGTTGGCATTTATATCAGTTTTCACAAAGCCAGGGCAGATGGCATTTATCATAATTGATGGGTATTTCTTGGCTAGAATTCTTGTTAGAGCATTCAAAGCTGCCTTCGACACTATGTATGCAGAGAAGTGAGGAGGCCATCCTTTCGACACAAAGGACCCATCTTTGAAATCTCTCAAGAACTCGTTCAGAATCTCATCGATCTTTTCTTCTGTAAGGCTATCAACATCACCTAGGATTTTTCTGATTCTTTCACTCGGTATGTTCTGGAAAACAGAGTGAAAAGAAACACAGCAGTGATAAGTATGCATATTACAGTAATGCTAGAAGCACAAATGTCTGTGCTAGATATCATATCTGTATATACTTCACAATATTCATCATCAACTAATCACTTGATATGAATTTGAATATAAAAAACTTGTCCAAATAATACTTCTTGCATTTCTCGACAATCATATTGAAAATTTCAGTCTCACAACAAAATCAACATGCCCTAAGCCGAACCAACTCTAACATGAGTATCCATCAAACTGATTTTTGCACTAATATATAGGCCATTTGTAAAGAGTTTGGGCCAATGGTTTCGATATCCAAAGTGACAGCCTTGCAATTTAGGGCTGGAGTGCAAAATCGTCTGACACATACACATCTAGCTATATAGCTAGGTTCATGTCATACCGATTCTTTTCCTATCTGATCTATTTAAGATCTAATTTTTTCTTTTTTTTGGGGGGGGGGGGGGGAGATCGTACCTTAAGCTTGCCCATGGAAGAGGAGACATTGACAATTCTCGCAGAATCAGATAACTCGAGCATAGGAAGCAAAACTTCGATGGTTCTTTTCGGGCCATAGTAGTTTGTTCTTATGCATTCTTCAGCTAGTTCATAAGTTTGCTTGGTGACTTCTCCATAATTGACCTGAGCTCCAGGCTGCATTATCATTGTATCTTAATTAATTAGTCATGTTTGATGATCTAATAATGTGTCCAAGTGGAAGCAAATGTTGAAATTGTTCACTTATCAAACACTTCAAGAAGTCATGATTTGGCACAATTTTTTTTTAAAAAAAAAAAAATCAAAACATGGATAATGCTTAATTCATACTTACAGTGCCAGATGCTGCTGTTAAAGCATCCCGGTTGAGATTGACTCCACTAATCCCGGCATTGTTAACCTACAAAATCCCAATTATGCTTTAATTAACTCGTATCAATGCTAAGAGAAAATCCATTTGATCCTCAATTTTATTTGAAATTTGAAATCACCTTCAAGATCTTCCTATATTACTACCTTTGTCCAATTTCGTTCTTCCTGTTGGGTGGGTTTTTTTTTTTTTTTTTTGGTTTTTTTTGGAGTGTCAAATTGACTTCGTTTTGACAATTACATCATACCAACATTGGTCAATTCGATTGATTTAGCACTTGCTCCCCTTCAGAAAGATCTTAGGTTAGAGTCCCGTGAATGGAGAATATTCGAGCAAAAAGAGTTCTATCCCTATAATTCAAAGACTTCCTATAAGCAAAGCCATTTAAACTTTTAGTACTGAAATTACCAGGATATCGAGCTTGCCAAACTTAGCCTTGATGAAATCAGCAAGAGAAGCAATGGTATTAGAGTCTGTAACATCAAGCTGATGAAATACAAGATCATCAGGATTAATCCCACAATTCTTGAGGTTTTCAACGGCTTCTATGCCTCTCTTTTGATCTCTGGCTGTCAAAATAACCAATACCCCTTGTGAAGCTAACTGTCTGCATATTTCTAGTCCTATTCCTTTGTTACCTCCTGTCACCACTGCATACCTACAAAAACTCAAAAGAGGGTCAATTCCGTAAGGGAAAAATATGCACTAGTTCATAAAAAAGCATTCGATGCGTCAGTTAGCTCAGCTCATACAATCTCGAGGACAGTATTAGACAAACGGGTTGAAAACCGTCATTTATATACTACGTCTGCATGCACAAATGTGTATCAGTTCTGTATTTGTATGCTTCCCATTTGGTAAAGACAGCCCTCATAATCTTTACCATCATAAAATGATAAAATAAGGAAATAAAGGGTACAAGAGCACCTTTTCTTAGCAAGAAATGGAGTTGATTCCGCCATTGGTCACCAAAAGAAGGGTGAGATGCAGAGCACAAAATAGATGAGACAACCAACCAAAAAAGTGTACAACTTTGGAAGGAAATTTTTAGTGTCAACAAAGACGAGATCAGATAAGGATCAGGGAACTTCAGAACTTCCAGTGAACTCTACCAACTTCGAATAAACTCTTTTTTTCTCTCTTTTTTTGGTGGCTTTTGTGGGGTAGGAAACAATATATGCATGATTTATTTCCTGATGGGAATTTTTACACGTAATAATAGTTTTTGATTGCCACCTCTGGATTATAAATGCAAAACCGGGGATCTTTGAACCAAAGTTATAAATATTGTACTGCTCATTGTATCGTATTTTTCACTAGAACGAGACATATTGAATTTATCTACTGTTGTATCGGGCTCGTACCATTTTGAATTTCAAAAAAATTAAAAATTAAAGTACAAAAAATTGAAATTTTACTGTACAGGGCGATATTTGACTGAAAATACTGGTACCGTTGCAGACCGTTATTTGACTAGTATAATACCGGACAATAGCTCGTACGATTTCTTGACCGATACAGTACGCTTCGGTCGATACCGAACGGAATGGTACATTACTGTATTTATAACACTACTGCAAAAATCTAGTTTGTGGGGCCAACTTGAGAAAAGGATTTTTCAAGTGAAAAGTAATTTTTTTTGTCTGAAATGATATCACCTCATTGATTATTTGTGGACTATATTTGTATTTTCTTCGCTCTGATTTCAAGATCATTAGTTAGTCCCATATATTTACCAATAATTCTAAGGTATATATCTATGTACCATGTTCAGGTACGTACCTATATAAGAGGCATTATATATATGGGTAAGCCTCTATTTCATTTTCCCTAGTAAAACAAGTATTTTCATAATTCTCCCAACCCAATTGACTAGAAAAAGATACATTGCAGGGAACAAAAAGTACACTGTAGAAAAAAAAAGATACACTACATCTAAGAAAAGATACATTGTAAAAAACAAAGGGTACACTGTAGGAAGGAAAATGTACAATATAAAACAGAAAAGATACACTATTGTGGGGGGGAAAAAAGATACACTATAACATATTGAGAGTGCATCTATTACACGACTCCAGATTGTGTACCATGCTAGATACATATGTTTGTACCTAAGAATTTTCCTATATTTGCCGAGGCTCTAGTTTGCCTAATTGAATTCATGAATGATACATATTATAGTGTATAATCAATCATGGTTTCAATTCAAATTCATATCTTAAAATTCATCTAACGAAGGCGAAGAAGGGGATTAAAATGTAGCACTTTTATTTCTGAATGATAAAAATCTAGTATCATTATTTCCTCGATGGACCAACATTTTTGCACAAGTTTCATACTTTCTATTCCATCCACACTGTTTTCATGTAGCTGCTTCCATTGCATTTATCAATCAACAATAAGGACTCTGCATCTAATACCAATCTTTGTATATCCACAACATTTTGAGAATATAATTTACAAACATTCTATAAGTAAAGATCCCCAGGGGATTGCCACATTGTCTTCCTTATTGCGTGATTTGGCATATTTAGCTAACAACTAATATAAACAACAAATAGTCAAATCGAGGCGTTAAATTCCTAGGTATTTATTTGGATTTGTGTTCGCCACACACACTAATAACCACACAACCTTACAAAAGATCAATGATATATACACATACAATTCACATTCATATAGAAGATGTTCTCTCATAATGATCTGCAACACATACAAAACTAGCGGAAAACATTTCATTCATCAAATGAAGAGACTTCAAATCTAACATAGAACAGGCCAGAAGGTGATCCAGGAGGCATCAAAGCCAATCTAGTAGGACTTGCCCCGCCTTCTTCGACTGAGAAAAAGCCACTGTTGCCAGTCATATCAGTTTTCACAAAGCCAGGACAAATGGCATTGCTGATGAGTGATGGGTATTTCTTGGCTAGAATTATTGTCAGAGTATTCAGAGCAGCCTTCGATGTTATGTAGGCAGAGTAGTGAGAAGGCCATCCTTTAGACACAAATGACCATCTTTGAAATCTCCCAAGAACTCTTTCAGAATCCCGTAGATCTTTTCTTCAGTGAGGTTATCAACAACGCCTAGGATTTTTCTAATTTTTTCACGGGGTATGAGCTGTTCAGAGTGAAAAGAAGCAAGGAAGTGATCACATGTACAAGTATCACATTTCTATATAGCTAGGTTGATATCATACCGATCCTTTTCCTATCCGATCTACTTAAACCCGTGGTTTAAAAACAATTATACAAAAAGAAAAAGAAAAAGGAATCACACCTTAAACTTGCCCATGGAAGAGGAGACATTGAAATTCTCGGGCAATCAGATAACTGAAGCAGAGGAAGCATCACTGTTAAGGCTTTGATAATGTGCCCATGCATATAACCGATAACTGAAGTAGTTTGTTCTTGTGCAATCTTCTGCTAGTTCATAAATTTGCTCTGAGGTCTCTCCAAAATTGACCACAACTCCTGGCTGTATTGTCATGGTATCCTAATTAATTACTCACTCTTGACGCTTTGATAATGTGCCCTTGCATATAACCCATCCTCCCCCCCCCCCCCCCAAAAAAAAAATCAATAGGTCACTGTGTGGATGCTTCAAAGTTCATACTCACAGTGCCAGCTGCTGCCGCCGCTGCTAAAGCATCACTATCGAGAATGACACTATTAATTCCAGCATCGTTCACCTGCAAAATCCCAAGCATGCTTTAAGTAATTACCATTATCAGGGAAAAGAGTACCTTGGCAGCTCTTGAAAGCATGAACATGGATACAATACAATATCGACATGCTGACACGTGATTTTTCAAAGAAATATGATACGTCTCTTATAGTGGGCATGTATTGACGACAGGTTAATTAATTAGTTACTTGCATATTTGTAATTTGTTCTATGTTGCTAGTCTTGGTGAGAATCGTGCTTATGGAGTTGCTCATAGTGTATGCACCCTACGAGTCTTGATGGACAAAAGCCAATTTCTTTGTGCCATCTACAACTTTGGCATAAATCTGAGAGTGTCCAAGGAGTATCCGAGAGGGACGGTACAAGTCCGTCACATATCCGACATGATTCCTGAAGTAATGGCGGATGTTCGTGCTTCTTAGCTCGGGTAATTCCGACACAATAGTAGTTAATTAAGACAAGAAAGATACCAGGATATCAAGCTTGCCAAACTTGGCCTTGATAAAATCAGCAAGAGTAGCAATACTGTTCGAATCAGTAACATCAAGGCGATGAAATACAAGATCATCAGGATTAACCCCAGATTCGTTGAGGTTTTCAACAGCTTATATGCCCCTCTTTTCATCTCTTGCTGTCAAAACAACTAATATCCCTTGTGAAGCTAACTGTCTGCTTATTTCTAGCCCTATTCCTTTGTTTCCTCCTGTCATCACTGCAAACCTAAAAAAATCTAGATAGTCAATTGACCCAATTCCATTCTACATGGGAAAAATATGTTGTACGTCAACTAGTTCAACTTATAAAATTTCAGGACAGTATTAGTTATTACGTCTTTTGATTCAAAGCCCATCTTTCAAATTCATGAATGTTGGAGAATATGTTTTTTTTTGAGCACTAGATAATTTATAATATTGTGAAAATAAATGGGTCAGATACTCTTCTTATTTTTCGTTGTTTAAATTCAGTATTCAATATAAATAGTCACTCTATATATATGGACTTTATATATATATATATATATATATATATGTAACGATAAATGATAATAAGGTGAGGAAAGAATACCTTTTCTTAGCAAGAAAATGAGATGATTCAGCCATTGGTGACCAAAGGGAAGGGTGGGATACAGAGCACAGAAAGGATGAGACAACCAACAAAAATGAAAGGAGATATTTAGTCTTTCATATGAATAATTCACTTCTTGATGGAAATTTGTACACGTAAAAGTCTCTGTGGTTACCATCTAACGTTGGTGGTGTTGGATGAGAAAGGAGAAACAAGGGAACTGGTGTAAGGCATTAAAATATCTAGGTTGTGGGGCAAACATGGAAAAGAAATTATTTAAAGAACAAAACAAAAATGAAAACAAGGACTTGGCCTCAAGTCATTGACGATGTACATGTGAACCTAGTTAATCCGTACTATTGATTTTTTTTTTTTCCACCTTGAATACCGGTCCCCATATATGTATTAATTTGTAAAAGATATTACGAGTTGGATTAAATTCATGTGTATAAATAATTGACATGATGCACAAGTTATTACAGTTGAAAATTTATATACATATTTTACAATTTCAGCTAAGTAAGGTGCCGGATGTTACAATATAGTAATCTTAACATTTAATTATATACTGTAATTCTCTCGAATCCCAAATATATAAATAGTTATGCTTGTTCTACTGAAATTTCATATCATCAAATTTTATCCGACCACAGCTCTATACAATTGTGCCCACCATATGCACCTATTAATCAACAGTTAGGATTGTGCATATAATACAAAATCTTCGTATATCCACGACCATAAAAAATTAAAAATAAAATACGAGAATGTTCGCATCAAAATCAGATCCAGCAGGCACGCCGCACGCATATACACAAAACTAACAGACAAAGATTTCACTTAGCAAATGACGAGACTTCATACCCAACATAGAAGCATAGAACGGGCCAGAAGGTGACGCGGAGGGTATCAAAGCTAATCTAGTAGGACCCGCCCCACCTGCTTCGACTGAGAAAAAGTCATTGTGGGCAGTCATATCAGTCTTCATAAAGCCAGTGCAGGTCGCGTTGATGATGATTGATGACCATTTCTTGGCTAGAATTCCTGTCAGAACATTCAGAGCCGCCTTCGGTACCATGTATGGAGAGTAGTGAAGAGGCCATCCTGTCGACACAACGGAGCTGTCTTTGAAATCTCTCAGGGACTCACTCAGAATCTCGTCGGTGTTTTCCTCTGCAAGTTTATCAGCATCGCGTAGGACTTTTTTTTTTTAACTTTCACTGTGTATGCTGTGTTCAGAGTGAAAAGAAACAAGGCACTCATGAAAGGTAATGCATATTTTGTAATACTGCTAGAAGCACAAATGTTTGTGCTAGATGTCATATCTACATATGTCTTGTATTAGGGTATGAACCTTCAATTATCAGTTTAAGTTTTTAGTTGAGTTAGTTCTTATACATGGTATTAGAGTCTTTTGCACGAGAGATCTCGAATTCGAATCTCCGCAACCGCCATATTAATTTATCGCGCAAGATAGAGGCAGCCTTTGGAGTATCCACGCTTCAAGCCTAAAGAGTATTTACGTGAAGGGGTATATTAGAGTATAAACCTATTCCTGGGCAAGCTTAAGTTTTTTATTGAGTTGGTTCTTGAATACCTTACAAGATTTGTCAGTAACTAACTTGATCTATACAAAAGATTTTACTTAATCTATACAAAAGATTTTACTTGATCTATACAAAAGATTTGCCTATCGAATACTTATTGTTAGAGTATAAAATTAATTTATAGGCCTTCAACCATCAACTTAAGTTTTTAACTGAATTAATTATTGAACATGATATCATAGCATTTCTGAGCGAGATATCTCGGGTTCGAATCTAAACAGCCCCATATTTATTGCGCGAGGTATGAAGGAACTTTTGCAGCATCCACGACCACACTTCAAGCCCAAGGGGCATTCGCATTAGAGCGTGTCAGAGCATAAAATCAATTTTTAGACCTTCAACCATCATCTTAAACTTTTGGTTGGGTTCATTCTTAAACAGTTATTACATTTTCTTCGCTATCATATCAAAAACTCCAGTCTAAAAACTTGTAGGTATGGAGTGCAAAATAGATTAACATATACAAACACTATGCATCTATATAGGTTCATGTCATACTGATCCTTTTCCCATCTGTGTACTTTAAACTCTAGTTTGAAGCAAAAAAGAAAAATAAATCATACCTTGCCCAAGCAAGAGGAGACATTGATAATTCTTGGGAAGTTACATAGTTGACTGAAGCAGAGGAATTAAGAGTTCGATGGTTCTTTTTGGCCCATAGTAGTTTGTTCTTACTTCTCAGGCATTCTTCAGCTAGTTCATAAGTTTGCTTTGTGATCTCTCCATAATTGACCTGAACTCCTCGCTACATTAATCATTATCAATATCATTGTACCTTAAGTCGTTTGTCACTTTTGAGGGTCTAACAATGTGCCCCTGTACATGTAAAATGCTGCAGTTGTCCACTCATCAAACAATCAAAGAAATCATTTAATTGGAACAATCTTTTGATTTACATTATAGTGGATTAAATTGAAATGCCTCAATAAAATGTCCATGATCGGTTTCTCTGCGAGTAAAGATGCTTGTAGAAGTGAGATTGCATATATTTGGAGCTCATCAGATCCCGTACAAATGGGACCTATACTTGGAGTTGTCGTACCTCAATAAACTGCCATCCAACTCTTTCCATGTATAGTTGTAGCACTCTATAACTTCTAACCTCGGGTCCAATTGCAATAAGGGCAAAATACATCATCTCATTCTTACAGATGGGACTTGGGGCCATTCAACCCGGGCCCACCTGCACCCGCCCCACATTAAACACGGGCTATATCTACTTCAACTGGTTACAGGGTCGGCCAACCCGTCCTGTTTTCTTTTGCGGTGCGGGTGGGTTTTGGAGCGAATAAAAATTAATGATGTTACGATGTTAATAAAAGGATTCACTCATTCCACCCATGGCCTTTCTTTTTTTTTTTCCCCTCTTTTTTTGGGGGGTGGTTTCCAATATGTGTGATTCACTGCTTGATGGAAATTTTAACTAGGGCTGTCAAAAACTGACCCGACACGATTACCGATCCGAACCGAACACGAAATTAGATGGATTTGGGTAAAGATTTTCAACCCGTTTAATTAAACGGGTTGACACGGTTAACCCGTTTAATTAAACAGGTTAGGTTCAGGTCGAGATTTTCGACACGAAAAAATACCTATCTAACCCGTTTAATTAATTGGGTTAGTAAGTCAACCTGATTACCCAATTACCGTTTAACCGTTTAACCCTTTTAATATATATATACACACACACACACACACACATATATATATATATGTATTATATATATTTTTTGTTTGGGGGGGGGAATTTCTTAAGATTTTACTTCAAAATTGCAGTCTCAGGCTCAAACACATGTTCATTGAAAGTTTGAAACTTAAATGGGTTAAACAGGTTAAACAGGTAAGTGGTACCTGATTCTGACCTGTTTAACTTAAACGGGTTAAACAGGTCAGAATTAGGTTGACCCGTTTAAATGTTAAACGGTTTCAGGTTGGATTTTTCAACCCGTTTATTAAACAGGTCAGGTTCATGTTGGGGGACTTTCAACCCGTTTAACTTCAACCCGAACACGAATCCGACCCGACCTGACCTATTTGACAGCCCTAATTTTAACACGCAATAGTCCTTTTGGTTACCATCTAAATATCTAGTTATGTGGCTAACCTGAGAAGGAAGAAAATTTTAAAAACAAAATAAAAAGACTTCTTGGCTGGGAAAGAAACTTGATTTCACATCATTTCAAGATCGTTAAATCTATAGCTGTTTGATTGACTTCATGTACAATACATGATATAGTGCATGAGTAACAATGATTCAACTTTATACATACTTTGAAGTTCCACCCAAGCAATGTGAACGAGGTTAAAAGGTAGCAATTTAACCTTAAGTTATACGTTTTTTTTTTTTTTTTAAATCAATAGAAGCCACAAAAGATAATACAATACAATTACAATACAATAGAGGGAGGGGAAATCGAACTAAGACTTAATGCACCCAAAACCTCCGTTTTAAATTATATGCATATAATTTTGTTGGACCCTTGATACTTTATAGACAAATAGTCATGCTTTCAAGTTCAGTCCGACCATATGGCTATTTCCACTACACCTATCAATCAACAATAAGGATTACGAGTCTAATACTAATCTTTGTACATTAACAAGTTATAAAAATATAAATAAAATAAAATAAACACCACAAAAAAACGAGAAATGATTGTCTTATTGAATTATCATTTCTTAGACCTTGAACTTAGGGCTCTAGTATCATATAGCTCACTCGAATTGTGTGCCTTACTACACAACGGTAGAAATTCAAGGGTTGCCTTCACATATATCAAAAAAAAAATTTTTTTGGGTGCGTATGAGGTACAAAGGCTGATGTAGGCGGACTTCGAACCCAGGTATCTTACCTATCAACAACTTGCAAAAGCTTTACCATCTAAGCTAGTTGGCACTTACTTTTCAAACATCGTTACAGATCCATATGGCCTAGTTATGAGTTATGATTAGTAATCCAAATGATCATCAACTGTGGACTAACACATTGAATTCGCAGCATGAACGCATGATGCATTAGGTACCACATAGGACTAGGACAAGAACCTTTGGATTGTGCAAAACTTACAAGGGTATTTATCCAAGAGTTGGACACAATTGAGTGAATCCCAGAATCTATTTTACAGACTGCAGTAGACAAAACTAGTATACATATCAAAAGGATCATGACTCCAAGATTCTAAATCCAGCAAAATAGAGTTCATCATCATCGTATTCAACGACCATCCATCGTCATTGCCCCTCCCCCTTCCATCTCGTGGCCTGCTTATTCTTTGATGAGAATGGCTCACAGGCATAGCTGATGAAGTGATACTGGGCAAATTATTACGTACTCTCAGAGCATGTACTCTCATTGCCACATATATGTATATTTTTAACACGTATTATAAATATGAGCAGTTATCAGTAGTTATTTCGCTCATATGGCTTCCGAAGGTACGTAGTCCTAGATATATGATTGGTGATACTATGGTCCTGTACGGGAGGCTTCATTTCTCTTGAACGAGAGGGCTGTAGACGGGATACCACATGTTTCGCCTCACATATGCCACCGATTCTTCCTGCATTTTGCGCGGCAATATCACAGTTATTGACAGCATCAACAGTTAACCGAAACCTGACATCTTTGATGGGCCTAATAAGGCAATAAATTATGTGGCTAATAAACTTTGAGTGATTTATTCTACTTACTAAGAGTTTCAGGATAGAGTTTTTCAGAAACTGACATTGAATACTCCAAGACAACGTTACAAATATGGCTGAAGCACTGTCTGATTCTGGCATTATGTTATTCATGGTTGGGTGCTTGAAGCAGAGAGTAGGGCTGTTAAAAAGAGCAAGTATTTCTTTTGATAAGGGGGAAAAAATGGCCAGGAACTAGAGAGGACAAAAGCAAGGCCCACAAAAGATACAATGAGTACAGGAAAAAAAGGAGTCAAAGGGGGAAGTCACATTAAGCTAAAAAGATTAAGGAGGTGAAAATCTTTTTTTTTTTTTTTTTGACAAGGGAGATGAAAATCTTGCCTTGGACATGCTGCTGAGATCTTTCGGACCCATATTACGGTAGCCTTCAGCCAGCCCCTGCGCAGCAGCCTCCCGCATCACAGCAGCTGCAACTTCTGCTGTAATTTCTCGTATACTGCATTAGCAAGATAAGAAGAATTATTCATAGCAGCCATTCCTGGAATTCACTTGTGTGCTACTCAAAATGAACTACTAAAAACCAGAATACTCAAGACCAGAACCTTTATTTTCTATTAAGACTATGAACTATGAACTCTGCACTAAATATTACAAAACCATCCTTGAAACACAATGATGAGAGTACTAAAAAAAGTTCCCCAAGTTCACAGGTGCACATAGCCATGAAATTTTGATGTGTCCAATATCATCATACTCATAAATCCCTATTACAAAACCATCCTTGAAACACCAATTTAAAGGACCGACTAGAAATTGCAATAGCTGTTACATCAACTATTTCTACATGCAGTATCAGACCATAAGCCTACAAGAACGGTTGGCAGTTGGGGGGGGGGGGTTGAATAATGTGGTTCTGACCTTGCAATTGATGGATACAAAATACCCCTTCGGGTTTCCTCATCTGTCATGTAGGAAGCAAGGCTGCACAGAAAACAGCCATTAAACAAATAAGATCACCAAAAATAAGGAAGAACACAACGACAATCATTTCTCATATGCGCAATCTCTTTGTCTGGACCATAAACATATGTTGAATGCATCATATCATTCTGAGTTTTCAGCACCATTTCGTGCAGATATAAGCTACAGAGTAGCAAAGGCATCAAGACAGTGGATACCTTTGCTACCTGTCTTCACCATCAGAATATGAGATGTAAACATGCAGATTTTAAACCTTAATTTATCCACAATTGGAAATGTGAAGAAAAAGCAAAAAAATGACAGTGAATTAGAATTCTAGGTTACGTATGAAATAAAGCTCATCTCCAAAGCTTAGTTTTAATCAAATCGGTTAAAAACTTGCATAACAAGGCTTGAAAAGAGAAATGAGAATGGCTTTATTTTATTTTACCTTTCATCAGCAACTTGCAACATTTCATCAGTAATATAACGAGCACCTGAAAGCAGAGCTCCCAATCCAATCCTAAATCATAAAACCAAAGCCACTTAATAATTTTTTTGACGTTCTATAAAGATAATAAGCAGCTATCATGAATGCCTATCACTGAGAGGTAGGCACACACCCAGGGAACAGGTACATGTTATTTGCTTGATTGACATGACCTAATTTTCCATTCTCTGCAATATCATTACCAATCATGTCGTCAAATACAGTCTAACAATCAGTTTTTGGGGGAATAGAACTCAAATGCAGAGTACCAGCATATCCAATCAGAGTATATTGCATGGTTTTTGATAAGTAATCAGTTTATACCAAGAACCACATCTTTGAATGGACTTCCACTTGCAAAAAGAATATGTTCTCCAGCATACTTGAAAGCATCAGCAGCGGTACATTCAGCTGCCCAGGGAAAGATTTTAATAAAGATATTACACATAATAGAGTGAACTGAAGTAGGAAAGTAGTGAAGGCAGATGTTCAACAGCCTGAAAGCAAGACAAACCGTTTGCTGTGGGATTTGACATGGCAAAAATAGCAGGTCTTGGGCAGTCTGATTCTCCTATGGCCCTCAATACCTGAATCACAGTAAAGTAGAAGTCATAACAGAGAAATGAGCTCACAATGCCAGTGTTTTCCGGAAGCATGAGTGACGTGCTACAAACGCTTTTGTAGTTGCAATCATACGACATCAAGTTAGATATATTGCCTCCAAAATACCCCCCCCCAAAAAAACCAAGTACATTCATGGTCATGGATATTTCATTGGAACCATGGATTTAAAATGTGGCCGATCCGCGACAAAATGGCCGCATCGGAAAGGTTTTTGAGTTGGCCGAACTGCGTTTTAGCCGCGATATGGAATGCAATTTCCGTATTAAAACGATTTTTCCATATCGCGACCGAAACCGCAATCGTGAATGAAACCGCATTTTGAATCCTTGATTGGAACTAGGATAATCATGCAATTTTTAATCATACTGAAGTTCTAGGATCTCAAGAAAAGGAACTTATAAACAAAATACTTTGTCACAACTTTGCCGTCACTCATTAAGATATTGGGTACAATACTTGATACTAATAGGAAACATCTAACACTCATACCCTACAAATGCATTTCCTTTAGGTCTCCATGTCCAGAAACCACTGGGAATGAGAACAGGAGTAATCTCTCAGAAGAAGATTTATAAGTCATTTCCAGCATTTCAAAGAACGCATTCATGGTTAGACTCACCTCTTCAGTAAAGATACCACCAACTCCGGATAAACCAAGAAGCACATCCGGCTTGACCTTTCTAACCTGAATAATTAATTGCTTTACAATCATTACACAGAATCAAAACATCCCAGAGATATTGTTACTGGGTTAGCCTATAGAGCGCCCCCCCTCCAAAAAATGAATAAAAAAGCACAAAATTACCACTTCAACAAGGCTAGCTCCCTCCCTAAGCCCCTCAGTTTCATCTGGGTCTCTAGCAAAGGGTGCAGCAGCCGGATCTAAATTCTTCCTTTCTTTAGTAATAAGCCCCTGCATTAATGGACACAACTTTCCTTGTCTGTTCAGTAGTAACAGAAAGTGTGAAGGTAAAACATATGTAATATACTCTGTAAATAAAAAGCACTACAAAGAAAATGCAAGCAATATGATTACACTAAGAAATCACATTTTTGCGCCATCAAGATTCATAGATAAGCATTGGTGATGTGCTCAAAAACTTAGTGAATCGTGGACAAAAAATCTCTGATACAAGTGGCATGCAAATGTCCAACCATAATTATTAATATTATTTATGCCAAGCAGTTTAAAGAACCCGAAGGCCAGCAATACCAACCGAAAAGGGAAAGGAAAAGACGCAAACAAAAAGACAGAGTGTGTCCTCGATTTCCTTTGTATGTAGTAGGCAGTCATTGCTTTTTAAATCTTGGGTCTAACAGAGCCTCATTGTCACCATCCAATTCAGAAGCAATGCTGCCAGACTGGATCTCCCCACACCCTGCTTAGGCAGGACTCTCAAGGTATGGTTCTAGAACAGTTTTGTATTGAACAATAAGTCCAGAATCCAAAGGAACTCTCAACAATGTAGGCCAGGCACATAACCACCAGATGAGTACTAAAAGACTATTAACGCTTGGGATCCTTAAATTGCCAAAGTTCTACCATATAATGCGGTAGCAGTTGAACTACTATAATAATTTACAGCAGTGATTTTCAAGTGAATACTTGCAAGCTACGTGTAAACAGAAAAATCGTACATCCTTATCTATTAGGTAAAAATTATGCTTTTTGGGTAATCCATTTGCCCCAGCCAACCTCGAAACTGTCTTTACTGCCATGTTAAGCACACCAAGCCCTGCACTGAATAGCACACATTACGAATATCAGCTACAACACCGACAGGAAAGATAATGCAAAGCCATGCAGAGATTTACAAACTTAAAAAGGAAGAAAAGAAAGTCATGCCATTTACCTCCCAGCTCCAACCACTACGATTTTCTGTTTCACAAAGTCCGTCACTGGCCGACCTTGTGCTCTAACAGCGCCCAGCAGTCCAGCCAAGACAACACCAGCAGTTCCCTGCATAAATGTAACAATAGCAAAACTCAGACCACCAAAATTAATGCATAGATATATAACCAATGTGACTCCTACTAAATAGCACAATCTAAGTTCTAGTATACAAAAAAAGCAATACAACAGTACAAAATGAATATCAACAAAGACCTCACCTGAATGTCAACATTAAACATACAAAACCTTTTTCGATATCTATGCAGAGTTTCAAAAGCCCATTTCGTCTGAAAGTCTTCAAACTGTCCAAATATCTCAAGTTTAGGTTTTCAGTTTGGAAGTTTTTGAAGTGTCGAATAATTACCAAAATGACAAACCTGCACAATAGCCTTTGGCCAACGTCTATGGACAGCTTCCATGAATTCATCAACTACGGAGAGATACTCTTCCCCTTCTAACCTTGGTTGTCTGAGTCCTAAATCTGCCAAAGCTTACACTAGGTGAAAATCATAAACAGTTTCAATACTTGAGAATTAAAGAGTAAGGTCTAAAAAAAGGAATGACACAATGCAAGAAAAAAATTTCAACTCGCCATCAATTTACAAAAACCACTGTTGCAATATACAGCCTTAGTAGTCTCTAGAATTAAAGAGTACGGTTGCATACATATGAACAACCCCCCGGGCGCCTGCCACCCCCAAAAAAATCCAAATCCGAATCCAATACCCCAAAAATCGCGCCACCAAACAGTGTGTGTGGGGTCTCATGTAGCACTCTTACCCTTGAATTGTAAAATTATAGAGAGATTGGTTCTAATTGATCCTAAATTTAAAAACCGTAGACTACCCACTACTCCATAGAAATGGAGCAGAGTAAGTTTAAAGAGGCATTTTGTTGTAGTCCGTACAATCCAAGCGGAAAAAATAGTCCAAACTAGTTTTTTTAGCTATCCAAATTTCAGACAATCGCCTACACGCCAAAAAAAACAAAAGAAAGTGAACGAAGAAACTGCCCTAAGTGGGAAAGTGGGTCCTTGGTCTAGTTTGTTTTCTTTTGTACAATTCAAGCTGAAAAATAGTCCAAACTTACCTTTTTAGCTATCCAAATTTTGGACAATTGTCCACCACACCCCCTCCCCCAAAAAAAAAAAGAAACTGAAAGAAAGAAACTACCCTAAGCGGGAAAGTAGGGCTTTAATTTGGTCTGGTTTGCTTTCTTTTGTACAATTCGAGACATTAAATAAGATACTCCCAGTGCTCAAGGGATACTGCAAGTATAGAAGCAAAAATTCCAACACTGAATTCCAAGATCTTCCAAAAAGTGACCATTTTTGCTGACAATTGCAGCATCAAGAAAAGGCATACATGGTGTAGCAATGAAATGAAACGTGATTCTAGGTTATCAATATGAGAAACTAGAGTACCCCATGTATAATGATGTGACAATTTGGTGAGTTCATTTAAGAAGAACTGCAGTAAGAAGATGATAATGCCGCAGTTATAGCAAAGTACCCTGTGGACGACAAGTGAGCATAACTGAGTTGCAAGCAACAATATCACAAAAGAATGGAGAAAACTACACAGTATATGGATTGCTTCTTACAGAGACGATCTTCAAGAAGCTTTTGATTGTTAGTACCCACATCAAGCATAACCGGGAGTACCTATAAGAAATTAGAAGTTATGTAAATGGTATCTAGAATTAAAAATAGGATTAACATGAATAAAAGTATCACGAAAATCAGACAAGATCAGCTGAAGATAAAATTTAGCAGCAGGTTCAAATCTATACCCGCTGGGGATTCATCCCTGCAGCAGCAACATACATATCAAGTTTCCCAATAGGTATGCCAATTCCATGAACTCCAAGATCCCCTAGGCCAAGAATCCGGCTGCCATCTGTGACGACTATCATATCGACCTGCAATTCAGTTAGTAATACATCTGTTAGCGTTAAGAGGCGTCTCATTCCATATCACCTAGTCTCCTTGTCTAAAAGAAAGGAAACAAGTGCATATTTAGCTTAGCCAGACTCAGAAAAGCAGAAGCTTCTATAAAATTGCAGAATGATTCTTCAGTGTGAGATTTCAATGTTTTGAGTGTCTACTTGGCAGCTGGCTAGGTTTTTCAGTTGTTGTCAAACTCATCCAACGAAAGTGAACTATAAGCTACCACGCCTACCATCTGCATACAAAGCAAATATAATAGACTTAAACATGTCAACAATCAATTGAGGTGTTATGGACATACTTGATGTGCTGGCCAATTATAGATCATGGACATCATCTCTCCTTTATCCCTGGCACTGAAATACATTCCACGCGGACGTCTGAACAAACCAGAGTAGTTTTGACACACCAACCCTACGGTTGGAGTATATACAATAGGAGCGAAGTCTTTGATATTATCAATAAGCACCTGAATGCAATAGTTTAATTGTGTGAGACTGTAATTGTTTGAAATCTTTTGGAAGAAATCATGGCACTTATCAAGAAGCACCTGAATGCAATGGTTTAATTGGCTCAGACTGTAATTGTTTATAATCTTTTGGAAGAAATCATGGCACTTACACCAAAATACAGCGTCTCATTCCTGTCGTGCAGTCTATTCAGGATCCTCCACTTCGCCAACGATACAGCCTCTTCTGGCTCGCCTTGTGTGTTTTTCTCCAATGAGCGGTAAGATTCCACTGTCACAGAAAACACAAGCAACGTCAATTTTAACAAAACCCATTCTGGCAAGCATAGATTCTGAAGTGTGCAAGAAAATGTACCAAGAAAGGCATTAATCTGTACTAATGTAATATTAACTAATGAGCAACCTTTAAACAAGTATTGCTTTAAATTAATTCCCTGCTTCCTGTCTAGTCAACAATATAAAACTGCTTCTACTCAACCAACACTCTCACTATGACAGTATCACACTAGATATAATGTGAATGAAACCACAGATGTGCAAACAAATTATATGCTTGGCACTTACAATTGATTGTACACAGATTACACTAGCTCATACAGACCTTACCTCACATATTATTTTGAAATAACTTTTCCTGGTCGACAGTAATCCTAGTCACACACTTACACCCACCTAGATTGTTCCCCTCTCGTAGGAATTATTGGCCAGGTTTCCTTCGCATCAACTAATGAATCCAAAGAAGACAAGGAGTGCTACATGTGAGGAAGCTTAGAGAAAACATTCATCTATTGTCGACTCAATATATGTCACTAAAATAGGAAAATACCACTCCCTAGTCACATTTTATATGACAACCTTACTTTTGTGCGAACATAAGTGACATCAGCTCATTAGATAAATTGATCGGCTCTTCAACCATTATCGGAAAAGTTATTAAACTCATATATATCATCTTTCAAGAAGGGCCTTGTCGGAAGTGAGTACTTCCTTGACTCTGTCTTTTTGCATTTCATCATACCATACCAAAATCACAAAATGGCACAAAGAAAGTAATATTTCATTCTCAAAGTGGAAATGTATAAATGCAGACACTGCAAAAGAAGCGCTCAGACTACAACTTTGTGGGCATGCTAATCTTAAGCAAAATAAACATACTGAAACGGGCATATTGCTGCTTGAACGATATGATACGAGGAGGCAGGAGACCACGAAGCCCAAGGCGATCTCTTTCTGTCAAAGGGAAGGCAGTGTCCTGCTCAAACAATTTCATAGTTCAAAAAAGGTAAGATTAAAGTACTTCGAGCGTTAGATGAAGAAAATATGAACTTGAAAATTTCCAGCTTTCAACTAGCCAAATGCTCTCAGAAGATAGATATTACACAAATAACAAGCTTCCTATGTTAACACAGGCCCGAAAAACCATATCTTAACAGAAGTCCTCAAGGCACCAAGCTAAAATGGGTAGTTGATTAAACAGAAAGCCAAGTAGAAAGACAAAGATATAACATCACATTCACAAGTAACCCCTAACAAAAATAACTTAAGTAGAAACCTCATCACATCAAACTATTCCTAATTAAAAAACCAAGTCAGTTAACTAGCATATCAGACCATTTCCACAGAACAAAATCACAATGCCCAAGCTTTCCATTACTAAGCCTGAACTACATCCAAGTGTCTTACTGTACCACTGTTGAGAAGTCAAACAACAGATAGGAAATTCACCTTACGAAGCAAAACCAAAGCCAAACTAGAAATAATTAATTAGAAATTCAGAACGAACTTCAATATGCAATTTCATTTACTCAATTAAATTTAGGTAGTATTTGGTTGAAAGGAAAATAGTTTTCCCGGAAAATAATTTTCTATGAAAAATGTTGTTATAAGGAAAATTAATTTTCATGTCACATTTTTCGTCTTTTGATACAAGATAAATCATAATCCATGAAAAAAAGGAAAAACATCAATTGAATTGTTTAAGTAGCGAAAAATATTGGCGGAATGGTCCTATGAAATATAAATGTTGACCACATGAAGGAATGTTGAATTTAAAATTCATATTTGGTCTCCTTTTAATATTTCAAAGCGAATAATCAAGATTCGATCTAAATTGTTGAAATTATTTTACTGACAAAAAATATTAACTGAATTGTTTAAGTAGCAAAAAATATCGACTGAATTCTTGTAGCGGGGACAAATGTTGACCAAATAAAAAAAAATGTCCTGCTCAAAATTTTGGATTTGAGACTATCTGATGATCAAATTTCGATCAAAAATGTTGAAATTGTTTTAGTGGTAAAAAATATCAATTGAATTATTTAAGAGGAAAAACATGCCGATTAAATTGCCATAGTGGAGAAGAATGTTGACCAAATTAATAAATGTCGAGCTCAAAATTTGAATTTGAGGCTATTTTAATATTTCATATTCGATGACCAAGTTTCTATCCAAACTGTTCAAATTGTTTTAGTAATGACAAATATTGACTAAATTGTTTAAGTGGCGAAAAATATCGATTGAATTATCGTGGTGGTAAAAATGTTGATTAAATAAAGGAATGTCAAGCTCAAAATCTAATTTTGTACCTAAATTCCAACTGATTGACCATATCGTCAAAGAGTTGAAGGTAGAAAATCAATTTTCTATCTTCACAAAAAGGATATTATTTTCCTCCATTGAGGGTAAATTCATCATTTTTGAAGAAAAATAGTTTTTCATCCTTTATTGTATCCAACAACGAAAAGTTAGAAAATAACTACCTCAGTAAATGATCTCATAACTCATAAGCTAAGAAGTTCAGAGTATATACTACGGCCCTGTTTAGCAAACAGCTGTTAGCTGTTAATTGTTTGAGTTAACTATTTGTATTAACTGTTTAAATTAGCTATTTGTTGAAAAACTATTTGATAAAATTAGCTGCTTCTGATAAAATAATGAGACAAAAAACTAATTCTTCAAAAAACTTTTCCAAAAAACTCATAGAATTAGCTTTTTCAAATTAGTTTTTAGACCCGAAAAGCTCTTCTAAAAAACACCCTCACTGAACACCCAAATTAACTTTTTATTTGATGAAACAGCTAATTTTAACCAAAACGCTCTTTTTAACCAAAAACTAATCAAAAACTGTTTGCCATACACCTCGTACGTCTTTGACTCGCTCCTCTGATCCAACAACTTACCTCATCAAAACGTCACTGTCAAAGACGATTAACACAATAAATTCGCTACTACTTCAAAAACCAGTCATCGATTAACAATTTAGGCAACAAGAAAAGAGAACCTTATTGAACCATGGATCTTGAAGAATATCAGCACCACGCTTACGAACTATACAGGGACCTGGCGAAGTCGCCGCATCCGTTGCCGCCGAGAACCGCCGCGCTCGGCGGAGACTCGCCACCGCAGATGGCGTCAACCGCCACATTAATGTATATTGCACAACTACCTGCAAATCCGTCCATCAATCAATCAATCAGTGATTGCTTCAAGAACAGAGATTAATTTCAACGCACTGTGAACTGCCTACAGTGTATGCACTTACACTGAAGGATGAACTCCACCGAGTTGAGAGAGATTGAGAGAGGGAGAGAGAGAGAGAAGATGAACAATGTATGCAGTGACAATGGGAACGTCGTTGATTTTTGTCAGCTAAAAACAGAGCCTGCAGTTTTGTAGCGCGCGGAGACAGACAGGGTGAGAGAGAGAGAGAGAGAGATAAGAGCTTTGGATAATTAAACAGAGCTGCCCAGGATTTACGGGCTATGGATTTGGAGTGCCTGGCTGGTGAGCTGCCCAACTGGCAACGGGCAACGGGGAATTCAAATCCTGCAAATTCATGATTGCCCAAGATAATGTTGTAATGGGGATGAAATTTAAATTTTCTTTCAACAACGACAACAACGATAACAACAGCAGGAGCAGCAAAACTTGTAGTTATGGCATGTTAGTAATAATTTTATATGTAATTACGACAAGGATATAGTTTGATTAAAAAAATAGTATGCAATATAGTAACTGTAAAATAATCATGAGTAAAAACCATAAAATATTACATATATTATGTTTTGTAGTAACACAAATAATATATTTTGATTAAGAAATAATAATTGTAAAATATGAGAAAATACAGTTGAAAGCTGTACTTCTAACATGCAATTTTGTTTTTGGGTGTGCAACTAAGCCATGTGTTGGGACATATTATATGTATTATTTAATCGTGTAATTAAATAGCAGAGTTAAATCGGATAAAAAAAAAGCACAAAAAGAACAGGTAAATTCTAATTACATATGCATCGACTTTGATGTACCGTAATCCTAGAATTATAAGTTCATAATAGTATAATTTTAAATAATTTAATTTTTTTCTCTCCAAAAACCTTGCCTACCTTTCCCTTGCAGATAAGAGGAATTGATTGACACATGCAGGGAATCTTTAAATGAAGACTATAATATAACCACTTTTAAAAAATATATATGTGAACAATGTTATAAAATTAAAAATTGAGCATATTAAAATTCTTGACTTCTATGAAATGGAATAGGTTCCGCGAGAAAATGATGGAATTTTAAGGAGAAAATAGGGGAAAAAAAGGTTATTTTAGCCTTATCAAAGAAAAGACATATGTAAGTAATTGTAGTTAAGAAGCCTTTAGCTCAATTGGCATCAAAGTCACCTTCTAAAATAACGGTGTTTGGGGTAATTTTCATGATGATTTACAAGGGTCTTTGTGTGGAGATGAGTAAGCTAGCAAACCTGCGCCCTTAAGCTTAGTTTCCCCATCTCTTGAGCCGCTAAGCCCTGTCGAAACTGTAGAGTTTCTAGTAACATATACCAATAATCTCGATTGCTACCATTCTTTTTCTTCTTTTTTTTTTTTTGAGAGTGGTTTCCCATATGCGTAATTCAATTCTTGATGAAAATTTTGACACATAATAATCCTTTTGATTATCATCTATATATCTAGCTTGTGAGGCTAACTTGAGAAGGAAGGAAAAAATTTTAACAAAATAAAAAGACTTCTTGAATGAGAAATAAACTTGGTTTCACGCCATTGATGATTTGTGAATGTAGTTCGTTTGCACTTTTTGTATTTTTTTCACCCTGATTTCAAGACCATCGACCCCCGTATATTTGCGAAAGCTATAGTTGTTTGATTGAGTTCATGTTTGTAATACATGACAGTACATAAGTAATAACGGTTCAAATATCAACTACATACCTTACAGGCAATATTACGTTAAAAGAAAGCAATCTTACCTTTAATTACAAAAACATAATTCTGTTGCACTCTTAGCAGACAAATAGTCATACTTTCGAGCTCAATCCGACCACATTTTCTTATAGCTATTTCCATCACACATATCAATCAACAATAACGATTACGAGTCCAATACTAATCTTTGTATATTCACAACCTATAAAAAAAAATATAAACAATATAAACTAAACACAACCACAAAAAAAAAATGATTATCTTATTGACTAAATATTTCTGGGACAGATAGTATAATTCACTTCACTTGTGTGTCATATTACAGAAAGGTAGAAATTCAAAGGTTACCTTCACATATATCAAAAACTTTTTTCCCCCCTTTTTGGGTGCATACGAGGCACAAAAACTACCAATATAGGCGAATTTCGAACCCACTATCAAATATTGTTACAGATCCATATGATCTAATTATGACTAGTAATCCGTATGATCATCAACTGTGGACTAACACATTGAATTCACAGCATGAACGCATGACGCAATAGGCACTAGGTACGACTATGACACGAACCTTTAGATTGTGCAAAACTTACAAGGGTATTTATTCAAGAGCTGGACACAATTAAGTGAATCCCAGAATCTATGTTACACACTGCAGTAGAAATAACTAGTCTACATATCAAACCGATCATTTCTCCAAGATTTTTAATCCAACGAAACAGAGTTCTTCATCATCGCCGTATTCAATGACCATTCATCATCATTGCCCCCTCTCCCACCCTGTGTAGTGTCCTTAATCTTCGGTGAGAACAGCTCACTGACACAACTGATGAAGTGATGCAGGTATCCGCCATGGGAGGCTTCATTTCTCGTGAACAAGGGGATTGTAGATCGGAAACCACATATTCCGCTTCACATATTCCACCAATTCTTCCTGCATTTTGCGTGGCAGTATCAGTGTTACTGACAACGTCAACAGTTGCAGTGGCTGCTATGACAAAGTATCTACCTAGCAAACCATTATCCAGACAAGATTGTTTATTGCACCCATCATGCCCTAAGTTGATAGCCTACCGAAACCTGATATCTTTGCTAGGCCTAATTGGGCTTATAATTCTGTGGCCAATAATGAAACGTTGAGTAATTTATTCTACCTACTAAGAATTTCAAGGCAGAGTTTTTCAGAAACTGAAATGGAATACTCCTAGACAATGTCACAAATATAGCTGAGACTCTATCTGATTCTGGCATTGTGTTATTCATGGTTACTTCAAGCAGAAAGTAGGGCTGTTAAAAAGAGTAATATTTCTTTAACCACGCTTCCAAGGGGCGAAGAAATGGCCAGGAACTAGAGAGGGAAAAAGCAAGGCCCACAAGAGATCCAATGAGTAGAGGAAAAAAGGGAGCCAAAGGGAGAAATTACATTAAGCTAAAAGAGGAAGGGGGTGAAAATCTCTTTCTCGATGAGGTTTAAAGGGGTGAAAATCTTGCCTTTGACATGCTGCTGAGCTCTTTCGGACCCACATCGCCCCGGCCTTCAGCCACCCCCTGTGCAGCAGCCTCCTGCACTACAGCAGCTGCAACTTCTGCTGTAATTTCTCGTATACTGGATTAGCAAGATAAGCAGAATTATTCACTTAGTGCGCCAATCAAAATGAACTATGAAAAATCAGAATACTCAAGACCAGGACTTGTATTTTCTAGTAAGAGAATGAACTCTTCACTAAATATTATTTCCACATAAGAAAAAGCAATTGTTAGCAAAATGGCCGAATAAGAAAGAAGCCAATCTCATATAATTGGCCCCATAAGGCTATCTCATTTAAGAATTAGGGACAACAATAGTGCTACAGTGCCCTTTGAGAGATCCTACACAACTGCAAGCAATTTGCCAAGATGAACCCTCTGAATATCAAGGCCATAGTCCCATACAATAAAAAGATGATCAATGAGAGGACTAAAAAAATTTCCCCAAGTCCACAGGTGCACATAGCTATGAAATTTTTGTGTGTCCAACATCATCATCATAAATCCCTATTACAAAACCATCCTTGAAACACCAATTTAAAGGACTGACTAGAAATTGTAATAGCTGCTACATCAACTATTTCTTCATGCAGTATCAGACTATCAGCCTAGAAGGATTGCTGTATGTCACGCCATTTTATTTATGCCTTTTCAGGTGCAGGTTGGGAAGAAAAAGAAACAATGGGGGGAGGGGGTTAGTGAGTTGGGCTGAGAGAGAGATTGGGGATTCCCGGGGGGGGGGGGTTTAATGTGGTTCTAACCTTCCAATTGATGGATACAAAACGCCCTTTCGGATTTCCTCATCTGTCATGTAGGAAGCAAGGCTGCACAGAAACCAGCCATTAAACAAAAAAGAATACCAAAATAAGGAAGAAAACAATGACAATCACTTCTCATGTGCGCAATCTCTTCATCTGGACCATAAAGATGTATTGAATACATCATGTCATTCTGAGTTTTCAGCACCATTACAGGTAGACATAAGCTACAGAGTACCAAATGCATCAAGACAGTGGATATCTTTGCTACCTGTCTTCACCATCAACATATGAGATGTAAACATAAAGGTTTAAAACCTCAATTTATCCACAAATTGGAAACGTGAAGACAAAGCCCCAAAAAAAAAAAAAAAAAAATTCACATTGAATTAGAACTCTAGGTTACGTGGGAAAACTTACAATTTGACAGGCTGCTGGTGGTAGCAAACGTACAAAATAGGGGCGGGGTCTAAAACTCAAGTACCTGAATCTGACCCACGTTCACAAACACTATGGTTTCCCAATATTCTTTTAAGATTTTTCTGACAGGTCTTAAAATTGAAAACCACCGCAAGAAGACCACATGTATTAACAAGAGAAGAACCAAAGTTTTAGACTAGCATTATTCATTCTGGTCATCATAGCAAAATAAAATTTACGGAACATCTGGCAAACACAATTACATTGCTCATCTCCAAAGCTTAGTTTTAATCAAATTGGTGAAAAACATGGATAATAAAACTTGAGAACAGACATGAGAATGGCTTTATTTTATTTTACTTTACCTTTCAGCAGCAGCTTGCAACATTTCATCAGTAATATAACGAGCACCTGAAAGGAGAGCTCCCAACCCAATCCTAAATAATTAAACCAAAGTCACTTAATCATTTTTTTTGACGTTCCATAAAGATAATAAACAGCTATCATGAATGCCTATTACTTAAAAGTAGGCACACACCCAGGGAACAGGTACATATTATTTGCTTGATTGACATGACCTACTTTTCCATTCTCTGCATTATTGTTACCAATCATGTCAGTCAAATACATTCTAACGATCAATTTAAGGGGAATAAAACTCAAATGCAGAGCCCCAACATATCCAATCAGAATAATTTGCATCGGTTTTGATAAGTAACAATTTTATACCCAGGACCACGTTTTGGAATGGACTTCCGCTAGCAAAAACAATATTTTCTCCAGCATACTTGAAGGCATCTGCAGGGGTACATTCAGCTGCCCAAGGAAAGATTTGAATAAAGATATTACACATAATAGAGTGAACTGAAGTAGGAATAGGAAAGTGGTGAAGGCAGGGGTTCAACAGCCTCAAAGCAAGACAAACCATTTGCTGTGGGATTTGACATAGCAAAAATAGCAGGTTTGGGGCAGTCTGATTCTCGCATGGCCCTCAATACCTGAATCACGATAAAGTAGAAGTCATAATAGAGAAAATGAGCTCACAATGCCAGTGTTTTCCAGAACCATAAGCTAACATGCTACAAATGCTTTTGTAGTTGCAATCATACGACACCAAGTAGGTATATTGCCTCAAAAAAACAAAAAACAAAAAAACCAAGTAGATACATGGTCATGGATATTTCATTGAAACTAGGATAATCAGGCAATTTTTAATCATACTTAGGTTCTAGGATCTCGAGAAAACAAACTTATAAACAAAATACTTTGTGCACAACTTTGGCACCACTCATTAAGATAATTGGTACAATACCGGATACTACAAGGAAACATATGACACTCATGCCCTAAAAACGCATTTCCATTAGCTCTGTATATCCAGAAACCGCTGGGAATGAGAATAGAAGTAATCTCTCAGAAGAAGATTGATAAGTCGTTTCCAGCATACTGCAAATTCAAAGAACCCATTCATGGTTAGACTCACCTCTTCAGTAAAGATACCACCAACTCCGGATAAACCAAGAAGCACATCTGGCTTGACCTTTCTAACCTGAATAATTCAATGTTTTACAATCAATACACAGAATCAAAACATCCCAAGATATTGTTACTGGTTAGCTTACAGAGCTGCCCCCCCTCCTCAAAAAAAAGTAAAAGTTGCCAAGCACAAAATTACCACTTCAACGAGGCTAGCTCCCTCCCCAAGCCCCTCAGTTTCATCTGGGTCTCTAGCAAAGGGTGCAGCAGCCGGATTTAAATTCTTCCTTCCTTTAGTAATAAGCCCCTGCATTAAATAAGACTCTTCAGTAACAATATCATAACTTTAAAAGACGTAACTTTCCTTTTCTGTTCAGTAGTAACGGAAAGTATGAAGGTAAAACATATATAATATACTCTGTAAATTAAGGGCACTAGAAAGAAACCGAAACCAATATGATTACATTAAGGAATCACATTTTTGCGCCATCAAGATTCATAGATAAGCATTGGTGATGTGCTCAAAAACTTAGTGAATCGTGGACAAAAAATCTCTGATACAAGTGGCATGCAAATGTCCAACCATAATTATTAATATTATTTATGCCAAGCAGTTTAAAGAACCCGAAGGCCAGCAATACCAACCGAAAAGGGAAAGGAAAAGACGCAAACAAAAAGACAGAGTGTGTCCTCGATTTCCTTTGTATGTAGTAGGCAGTCATTGCTTTTTAAATCTTGGGTCTAACAGAGCCTCATTGTCACCATCCAATTCAGAAGCAATGCTGCCAGACTGGATCTCCCCACACCCTGCTTAGGCAGGACTCTCAAGGTATGGTTCTAGAACAGTTTTGTATTGAACAATAAGTCCAGAATCCAAAGGAACTCTCAACAATGTAGGCCAGGCACATAACCACCAGATGAGTACTAAAAGACTATTAACGCTTGGGATCCTTAAATTGCCAAAGTTCTACCATATAATGCGGTAGCAGTTGAACTACTATAATAATTTACAGCAGTGATTTTCAAGTGAATACTTGCAAGCTACGTGTAAACAGAAATATCGTACATCCTTATCTATTAGGTAAAAATTATGCTTTTTGGGTAATCCATTTGCCCCAGCCAACCTCGCAACTGTCTTTACTGCCATGTTAAGCACACCAAGCCCTGCACTGAATAGCACACATTACGAATATCAGCTAGAACACCGACAGGAAAGATAATGCAAAGCCATGCAGAGATTTACAAACTTAAAAAGGAAGAAAAGAAAGTCATGCCATTTACCTCCCAGCTCCAACCACTACGATTTTCTGTTTCACAAAGTCCGTCACTGGCCGACCTTGTGCTCTAACAGCGCCCAGCAGTCCAGCCAAGACAACACCAGCAGTTCCCTGCATAAATGTAACAATAGCAAAACTCAGACCACCAAAATTAATGCATAGATATATAACCAATGTGACTCCTACTAAATAGCACAATCTAAGTTCTAGTATACAAAAAAAGCAATACAACAGTACAAAATGAATATCAACAAAGACCTCACCTGAATGTCAACATTAAACATACAAAACCTTTTTCGATATCTATGCAGAGTTTCAAAAGCCCATTTCGTCTGAAAGTCTTCAAACTGTCCAAATATCTCAAGTTTAGGTTTTCAGTTTGGAAGTTTTTGAAGTGTCGAATAATTACCAAAATGACAAACCTGCACAATAGCCTTTGGCCAACGTCTATGGACAGCTTCCATGAATTCATCAACTACGGAGAGATACTCTTCCCCTTCTAACCTTGGTTGTCTGAGTCCTAAATCTGCCAAAGCTTACACTAGGTGAAAATCATAAACAGTTTCAATACTTCGAGAAAAGCTAGTGACGTAACCAGCACTAGAACAAATATTTTTTGAACACTTATTTATTATTAAAAAAAAAAAGGAAGGGATGATCATTTGATCGTTTAAAAAAAAAAGAAATGACACAATGCAAGGAAAAATATTTTCAACTAACCATCAATTTACATAGCCACTGTTGCAATATACAGCCTTCCTAGTCTCCAGAATTAAAGGATAAGGTTGCATACATATGAACACCCCCTCTCCCCCCCCCCCCCCACCCCCCAAAAACCCCACCCAGACACACACACACACACACACACACACACACACAAAGGAAGGAAGAAACTGCCCTATGTGGGAAACTAGGGCTTTGGTCTTGTTTTCTTTCTTTTGTACAATTTGAGATATTAAATAAGATACTCCCAGTGATTAAGGAATACTACAAGCAGAGAAGCAAAAACTCCAACACTGAATTCCAAGACCTTCAAAAATTGGCCATTTTTGCTGAGAATTGCAGCATCAAGAGAAAGCAAACATAGCGTAGAAGGGAAATGAAACGTGATTCCAAGTTATCAATATGAGAAACCAGAGTACCCCATGTACAATGATATGACATTTTGGTGAATCCATTTGAAAAGAAATGCAATAAGAAGATGATAATGCGGCAGTTATAGCAAACTACCCAGCAGATGACGAGTGGGCATAACTGAGTTGCAAGCAACAATATCACAAAAGAATGGAGAAAACTACAGAGTATATGGATTGCTTCTTACAGAGACGATCTTCAAGAAGCTTTTGATTGTTAGTACCCACATCAAGCATAACCGGGAGTACCTATACGAAATTAAAAGTTATGCAAATGGTATCTAGAATTAAAAATAGGATAACTATGAATAAGTGTATCACGAAAAATCAGACAAGATCAGCTGAAGATAAAATTTAGCAGCAGGTCAAATCTATACCCGCTGGGGGTTCATCCCTGCAGCGGCAACATACACATCAAGTTTCCCAATAGGTATGCCAATTCCTTGAACTCCGAGATCCCCAAGACCAAGAATCCGGCTGCCGTCTGTGACGACTATCATGTCGACCTGCAATTCAGTTAGTAAAATGTCTCTTAGCGGTAAGAGGTGTCTCATTCCATATCACCCATTCCCCTCGTCTAACAGAAAGGAAAAGAGTGCATCATTAGCTTCGTCACGCTCAGGAAAGCAGAAGCTTCTATAAAATGGCAGAATGATTCTTCAGTGTGAGATTTCAATGTTTTGAGTCATCATCTACTGGCTAGGTTGTTCAGTTGTTGGCAGACACATCCTATGAAAGTTAACAATAAGCTACCATGCCTACCATCTGGATACAAAGCAGATATAATAGACTTAAACAGGTCAACAATCAATTGAGGCGTTAAGGACATACTTGATGTGCTGGCCAATTATAGATCATGCACATCATCTCTCCTTTATCCTTGGCGCTGAAATACATTCCACGTGGACGTCTGAACAAACCAGAGTAGTTTTGACACACCAACCCTACAGTTGGAGTGTATACAATAGGAGCGAAGTCTTTGATACTATCAATAAGCACCTGAATGCAATGGTTTAATTGTCTCAGACTGTAATTGTTCATAATCTTTTGTAAGAAATCGTGGCACTTACGCGGTAATATAGCGTCTCATTCCTGTCATGTAGCCTATTCAGGATCCTCCACTTCACCAACGATACAGTCGCTTCTGGCTGGCCTCGTGTATTTTTCTCCAATGAGCGGTAAGATTCCACTGTCACAGAAAACACAAAAAAAAAAAAAAAAAAAAATCAATTTTAACAGAAGCAAGAAAATGCACCAAGAAAGGCATTAATTTGTGCTGATGCAGTATTAACTAACGAGAAATATTTCAACAAGTATTGCTTTAAATTAATTCTCTGTCTTTTCCCATCTAATCAACAATATAAAACTGCTTCTACTCAACCAAACTCTCAGTATGACAGTATCACACTAGATATAATGTGAACAAAACCGCAGATACACACAAATTATAAACTTGATACTTACAATTGATAGAACACAGATTACACTAGCTCATACAGACTTTACCTCACAAATTATTTTGAAATAACTTTTCCTGGTCAATAGCGATCCTAGTCACACACTCACACCGATCTAGATTGTTCCCCTCTCCTATGAATTATTGGTCAGGCTTCCTTCGCATCAACTAGCGAATGCAAAGAAGATTTAGAGTGCTACATATGAGGAAGCCTAGAGAAAACATTCATCTATTGTCGACTCAATATATGCCATGAACATAGGAAAACACTAGTCTGCAATCACATTTCATATGACAATCTTACTGTTGCGCGAACATAAATAACATCAGCTCAATAAATAAATTGATCGGCTCTTCAACCATTCTAGGAGTAGTTATTAAACCCAGATATATCATCTTTCAAGAAGGGCCGTATTGGAAATGAGTACTTCCTTGACTCTGTCTCTTTACAAAGCAACATTTCATTCTTAAATTGGAAATACATAAATGCAGACACTGTAAAAGAAGCGGTCAAGCTACAACTTTGCAGGCATGCTAATCTTAAGGAAAATAAACATACTGAAACGGGCATGCTGCTGCTCGAACGATATGATACGAGGCGGCAGGAGACCACGAAGCCCAAGGCGATCCCTTTCTGTCAAAGGGAAGGCAGTGTCCTGCTCAAACGATTATATAGTTCAAAAAAGGTAAGATTAAAGTACTTCAAACTTCAGATGAGGAAAATATGAACTGGGAATTTTTCAGCTTTCAACAAGCCAAGTGCCCCAAAAGCCATATCTCAACAGAAGATCCATGTCCATGATGGACCAAACTAAATGGGTAGCTGCTTAAACAGACAGCCAAGTAGAAAGACAAAAGAGATAACATCACATTCACAAGTAACCCCCAACAATAAAAGTCACTTAACTAGCACTCCCTCAAGAATCAATCATCAACTCAAAGAAAAATAGCAAAAATTTGAAAAAATAAATAATTTTACAACCTTATTGAACCACGGATCATGAAGAATATCAGCACCACGCTTAGGAACCATACAGGGACCTGGAATCGTCGCCGCCGGGGCCGCCACGGTCGCCGAGAACCGCCGCGATCGGCGTAGACTCGCCAACGCAGATCGCGTCAACCGCCACATTAATGTACGTTTAATAGTGCACAGCTACCTGCAAATCAAACTCCAGAAATCCAACAATCAATCAACCAACCAACCAATCAATCAATGATTACTCACACACAGTGATTAATTCTATCGCAGTGTGAAATGTCTTGACCGTGTGCAGTGTGTGTACTCACACTGAAGAATGAACTTCTGGGACCTTGTAGAGAGAGAGAGGAGAGAGAAAAGATGAAAAATCGTCAGTCTGACGTGCCAAGAGAGTGAACGTGGTTGATTTTTCAACGGAAGCTTGCACTTTTACAGCGTGCAGACAGAGGAAGAGGGAGGGAGAGAGAGAGACAGGGACTGACCAGACCAGTGCGCTACGCAACAGGCAAACGGGCAAAGGGGAATCCATCAGCTACTGGTCATCAAGGCTTCTTGGACAGTCTTTTTTAGTCCAAATCTATTAATGGAAAGCGGATACTTGTCATTTTTCAGTGACCTTCCCAATTAGATTTAGACCCTGGAAACGAGTTGGTCACCCTCAGGTCATATGCCACTCAATTGGATTTATTTCCGTTTCAATTTTGTGTTACATCATTTCCGATTTGTATTAACTTTGGTATATTTTATTTTTGATGCAAAAGTTTGTCTTGCAGGAGAAGAAAAAAATGGAACAAAGTTTGATCATGAGTTTATTTATACGACTTTATTAGTTAAAATAACTATAAATGTTTTACATTTTTACCTTACTTAAAGTTGATTTCATGAATGAAATTCCTGATAACTAGTAGTCATAAAAAAATAAAATTTATTTCACTTTCTACTCAGGCGAAAATCCAAAAAAAAAAAAGAATAGTGATGTCACAACACTCTTGTAGCCCCCTAATCCATCAAATTAAGGAATTTTATTCCATTCTCACAGCCATCGTGCTGGATTTATTGCGGAGGAGAAGAATCGATGCTACTACTGAAAGATGTGCACCACTGCCACTAATCTTACCTTCTGTCTCCTAAGTTGGAGGGTGTGTGATTTAAAGCCCTTGTTCAAGAGTCATCTCAACCATAGATGCTACTACTGAAAGATGTGCACCACTGCCACCAATCTTGCCTTCTCTCTCCTGAGTTGGAAGGGTGTGTGATTTAAAGTCCTTGTTCAAGAGTCATCTCAATCAAAAGCTGTCCAGGAATATATTTATACTCTAACAAGCTTTCTCAAACTCAATAATTTGGAATAAATTCCAGCATGAAATAATTAGTTCCCGCAGAATAAATCCCCAACATCTTGTAGCTCGTCTAAAACCCCACAATTTTTATAAAAAAATAAAAGTAAAGGTACATTTTTTGTCCATCCCTCTTTTAACTCGTGCAAATATTCTCAGCTAAGGGAGTATCTTTAGCACATCTTTGTTGCTGGCACTCGGCAGCTCCATCAAACAAGTTTCAACAGCTTGTCCAAGTTTCACGAAGTATACACATAATGAATTTTAGGGAGAATTACTCTAGGCCAAACATAAATCATTCTTAATCTTGGTCCCACATGCCCTCTTCTGTAACATCTATTTCCTTTTTTTTGGTTCTTTTTCCATTTTCGTCCTCTCGGACTTGGAGTATGCATACTGGCGATACAAGTGTCATATGGACGTCAGCTAACACAATTAATATGATCTTTGACACATTCTATCAAAGATCTCTGTGCCAATCTCGCCTACATCAAAGACCTAAATGATTAAAATCGTATGTTCTCTGTCCTCCAACATTTGAAAGGTTGCAAACCATAGATAGGCTATTTTACATGGTAATCACCGGATCATAAGAGTACCTAGTAATGCATAGCATATAGATAGCAGAATTCATGGACATATTTGGAAACACAGATCTCAGCTAATAATCTCCAGTGCTGAGCCCACTACGACAATCCAAACGCAAATCAGCAAACTAGCAAAGACAGTGTGAAAGACAAGGATAAACTTAAATCTTAACAAAATGACAGTTTCATCCATCCAGTTCCAAACAGTTTCTATCAGGATCCTGATTTCTGACATGATGTTCTCTCTTCCTGTATTCCTGCTTGTTCCTGTCAACTGATGATCTTTATTGAAGTACTCAAGAGTCGAGACATCCTTGTGTAAGAGTAAGTAGCTAACATGAGAGGTATAATGGCATCAACACTTACCAGTGGTTCCCAACAATGCTATAAAAGACTGGAAAAGCAACAGTTATTCTAGCCCACCGTATCTAATCTACAAAATAATGATTTTCCACCAAATTTTAACTTATTCAGAGTGCCTCAAAGCGGGTAAGCAAAGCTGGTAAGTTCTGCAGAATAACAAAATATGGAGACTGTCGGAAGCAATTCCAAACTCAAGACAAACCACCCTTTAGTAGTACCAGTAAGGCATTAATACATAAAGTGGTTCTAGTAATCTTTCTTCCCAAAGTTCTTGCACCAAAGCTGCGAAGGAATTGGTCTGACAGGCTCGTGAGGTCGTTGCTGCAAGAAACATTGTCATCTATTAGGGTTTCTACAAGTGCAGTGTAGGCGAGAAACATACAACACACAATGCAAACTGCAGCTTAGAATATTGCACATGCCTTCTAAGCATACTACCAAGTACCAGCTGTGCAACTTCCTCAACAGACCATATTTCATACACTCAGATCACGAAAGCAGGATGAGTTCCCTACAAGGAAGAAGGTGGGACAATTCTTTGCCTTAGTGCACTTAATCAACAAGTGACGTCAAACATTTTACAATGACTGGTTTGTTATAAAATGATACAAGCTATGAATTCACCATATTTGTCTGTAAGAATCCTCCATAACGAACGACTTTTGTCTATTACACAACAAATCCTCCCTTGGAAGCAGAGTCTTCAATGCCACATTTAGATGCTAGGACACTTTAAGCTTCCCACTGAGAAGACATCAATTGGACAGACACTCCACAATAACACCACCACCCTCTCCCATTAACGAGTGCCATCAGAGACAAAGTCAGAGCTGAAGAATCTGATACCCAATATATCATGCAGAAAAGCTGGATAGCGGCTTAGCTTGTTAAAAATGTTTATCCAAAATGCCAAATAATGGAATATCATGTAAAATTACTGACATGCATTTGCAATGTGGAAAGCAGCACGGAAGAGAGCCAGGGAAAGCACCTCCATTGATCAGAGACAAAAATTGATGGACAATAAAGTTCAAACAGACTCTCAGTAGCCTAAGGAGCAGTTATACATATAAGAGCATTACCAACATGATGGTTAAAAAAAGGGCAAATTTTTGATGAATTATCAAACCCTGCCAATGTCTCATTTCAAAATAAAAGAGCATGGTTTTCTGTTATACCCAACTGATTCAAACACAGAAAATCTTGAAACGGATGCCTAATTACATCTGATACTAAAAAGATGCGTTTGAAATTCTAACTTGTACAAGCCAGAGCACAATGACCAAATTTCTAATGATTCAACATCACCCCCAGCAACGCAGCTCTTTCCAAAATATATGAATGGCAGACAATTTGAAATCCAATTATGAGCATAGATGGATGCTAGGATCAAAAGATTCAAAACATATAGAACTTAGTTGAGGAACTTAGCTTAAAAATTGAGCCTCTGATAGAAAATTAAGGAATGAAACCTAGCATTAGGCATTCTTTACTCTTCCCATCTAAACTTCATCATTGTAGCATTCTTACAACAATTCAAGAAAAAAAGAAATCAACAACATTGGATCGCTACATGGGGTATGGCAACCAAATTAATCTTCAAACACTTGATGAATTCCAACATTCAAGAACACAAAACCAAATCGAGAGAGAGAGAGAGAGAGAGAGAACCTCGAGCTCCGCAGACTTCATGGCGATGGGAACACAGACAAGGAAGACGCCGAAGAGGGCGATGGCGGTGTTTCGACGCCAGTGTTTAGGGCGACAGTAGGGCCCACCAGTCATGCTCCAAACCTTGGTCCTCCAATCTCCTCCATTGACATGGCCGTGCTCACCACCAACCCCTCCCATTTCTCCCTAATCAACTGCACCCAATGCACAAAGTGGACAAGAATCAGAGAACAAAGCGAGATTAAAAACCCTAAATTGACAGGAATATAGGAAATCGAAAACACAATGCGGTGATTGATCGATCAAAGTGAAATTGAGAAATCGATGGCAAACAGATGAGAGATTACATCAGAGATGATGAGATTGAGATGAATCAATCAGTGCTCTCCTCTCACTGATCGGTGGTAGGTCGAAGACGGAGTTGTGTAGTCGAATGCGGAGTGTGCCTCCAAATCGTTTCACAAATCACAACTCATCATTTCTCTTTTTAATTTTATTATATTTTTATTTTTACGAACACTACAGAGATGAAGGCAAACCATGCTGAAATTTAAAACTTTGTCATTGATAATAAATTGTGGTAAATAATTTACCAAATTGTCTTTTATAATATAGACACCTTTTTTGTGAGAAATAATCAAATAAACAGCCGTATTTGCATTTATTAATCTTTTTTAGTAATAAATTTTGAAGAGTATATCAATCATACTAGCTAGCAATCTACACCAACTCTTCTTTGTTTTTTTTTCTTTTTTTAATTACCCTTTGTTCAAGGAAATATTTTGAGCTGATGCCATCATATATGTAGTAAATGGCAATATTTCATGATATATAAGTGCTTACTCAAATTACGAACCATATAATATATACAATCCTATGAAAAAAGCAATTTTTAAACCTCATCTTATATAAATTTTAATGCTAGTATAATGAGTATATATTTCTTTTTTCCTAGACTATATATTATGATCTTTCTTATAGAAATATACCTATTTTTCGCTAGCAACGCCAACTATATAAGCTCATAATTTTTTAGGGTCAACTACGTAAACTCGTAATTTTTTAGGGTTGAGAAGATCTGACATGTAACCATACACAATATGTACCGAATCTTTTATCCCCAGTACGAATAGCATATCATATCAAAATGGAAACCACAATACACGAGGAGCACATAAAGATGATATCCATTGTTGTGTTTACAAGGTAGCTTTGCTGAGTGGCTAAGGGTGACAACTAATAAATCAACCCCTCAAACTGTAGCATTACAACATTGAACCAACTTCTATTTTCCTTGGCATCTTTTGCATCCAAAATGCTGGCTGAAAGAAGCATCCACACATGAATAAGAACCGATATCAGAAACTTGATTCACAGACTTTGGCAAAAGCTGAAAGGGGAACATGAACATGATATATCTTTAATTCCTTGCCCATGGAGAACTCATGGTTCTGCTAGTGTCAATTTGACACCATCTTTAAATGAGATAGGAGTTACATTCAATGTTTTAACTAGCTTGCTAATGTCCATGGATATATCTGCCGGAGATTTCACGCCACCATCGACCTGAAACATCAGATTTAGCAGCAAATTAGTATCCATTGATATAATAAACATATTAACCTAAAACGAAGGGGTAGCATAAGAATTTTAGAAATTTCTAAACAATTATAAGAAAAACTCAGATTAATGTGTGAAGAAAACTCAAATAGTATAGACAATATTACTGAAGAAATGCCCAGTTCAACACACCCAACAAAGAGAACATTACATAGTCACCATTTATACAAAGATATGTAGATTATATAGTCATATCCATTGCAGAACAAATTCTGCAAAGGTTAAAGGGTAAAGGGATACGCTTTATGTGCTTGTTTTCCTCATATACTAGACATATTAACCTGAAAAGTAGAAAAAGGCATTCACCGGCAGGCAATTAAACCATGTTAAAAGTAAAGGATACTAACCGATGATGCAGAAACTGGATTGATCAAAGAGATATCATATCCCCTGATTTCTGCTATGGTCTCAGCCATCTGAACACGGGAAACCCTATCAGGTCCACCAAGATTTAACAGCAGTCGCACTGGTGTAGACTCTGGTCAAACAGTAAACCTTGGTATAATATTATACTAATGACTGTGAGAAAAAGTATGAGACAAAGTATCATTTGGCCGTCAACAGAATTCGTGGTCAATGAACCAGAAATGATGACAAAAAACTAACTGATCAAACTCATACCACTTCTTATTTTCCATGGTTAGGGCTGTTCGGGGGAGAGGGAAGAAGAGTGTCTTGCTGGCCATGAAGAAAACACCTAGTGCCGTATAATCGTTCATGATGACTACATGCTTAGTTCATCAGAACAAAACAATCACATTATAGCAGATGCCACAAGGGCTTCTAAGATAGCCCATGGCTGACACCCAAATAAGTCAATCACTCAGTCTGAACAAAGTTGCTCAAAATTGTAAATCGGCATTTGATGCCAACAAACATGCGATAAGGTGCCCACCTGTGACCCATCTTGTTGCCAAGACTTGGATAACAGCCACAACATCTTTTACATACACCGGGCAGCGAAACTCATCATAAAAGAAATCCACCTTGTTCCCTTTTGCTAGCACACTGTCAATCCACTGCACAACACAAAGGACTTATATTGAAATACAATTCAAAAGCTTTACTTCCTTGTGGGCGAAACCTATAACTTCCATCTTCGAAAATTATCCATGAGACCATGACGTCGGTAACTGGACTAGAGAAAGTATTGTTTCCATTCCAGATGAAAGAAGACTGAGAAAAAGGTATGTTCAAAACATTTTCAAGCATAGCATCAACATAACAATCCTCTCAGCTTCACATTCAACACTTAAATATTCAAAACATTTCATTTTCTTAAGTCTGATAATTGAAGGGTGAGGGGATGGGATTTGCTATGATTGAGTGTCCAAATATATGGCACCATACCGACTTTGCGAGAATTATGCATTAGAAGAAGGCAGTAGATCTCAAGACAAATTCCATCTCATTTATATCTGTTAAAATTCCATCTCATTTAAGTTTCTACTGCTAAAGTTCACAAGGTTTGTCTAACCCAAAGCCAAATTTACTGGTACCACATAGGTATATATCACTCAAATGAAAACTATAACGGGGCCACGCTCCCCAGCTGCAGATACGAACCTGTATTGGAAGGAACTTTGGAACAGGTGATATTGTCTGTGGCCCATATATGATGCTGCTTCTCAAAATCGCAAAGTTTGAGCACCTTGCAGAAATGAGCTTCTCTGCTTCCAGTTTAGATTTTCCATAAACATTTACTGGACGAACTTCATCTTCCTCTTTATAAAAGGATTTAGTCCCTTCATAAACTGATAATTGAGGTATATCAGCTAAAGCAAAGGAAAATAGCAAAGGAACAGAAGTAAGGAAGAGAGAGGAGTGTAATCCAAAGCACTGACAAAGTGAATGACCTCTTCACGGAAAACATCAATAATTCTTTTTGGAAACATCCAGTTCAACACATCAATTTGAATAAGCACTAAAGACATTGAGCACTAAACAAAAAGTATTATCAACTTAAGCTTAGACCACTTAGCCTTCAGAAACTGGAAAGGACTTATGTTTAAGGTTAGATATAGCAAGTACTATCGTATCACAGGTCACAACAGTGATAAAATGCAAAATCTAAATAATCTAATATGCAAAATAGATACGCAAAATGAATCAGATATTTGCATTAGCTCACAATCATATATTGAATTCTCTGATTAGTTCTGCTGTCATTCAAATAAAAATTAAGTGCCTGACCACTACGCAAAAGAGTGAGTCACCCCAAAACTTAACAAAAGGAAAGCACCTTGGAACAGAGCTACTATCCATGCAACCTAAGAAGCATGGACACTCTCCACGGCTTTACGTATCCGTGCCCGACACGTGTCGGACACCGACACTCTCGGACACTCTTTGGACACTCTCCAACGCATGCAGAGCACATAGACAACATGAAGAAACTAGGTTATGTTATTGATAGTTGTAGAATGCAGATACTGTGAACAATTTGATATTGTTCTTATATACAAACTTGATCCTTTCAACGATAAAGACACAAAACAAATTATAAACACATAGGTAGTAGAATAAATATTTTCTAACCACTACGTGTCCACTTTACGTGTCGTGTCCTACTTTTCAAAAAAATCACATGTCCGCGTGTCAGACTCGTGTCGTATCCGTGTCACGTATCGGTATCCGTGCTTCTTAGCATGCAACAAGAAAAAGTTTTTTTTACAAACACCAAAAAGGCCAAAAGAATAAGAACAAAGGCGAAATGTCAATTTACCTTGATCAGTGGAAAGGTGGATCAAAAGGGTACTTTTCCCCTTAAAACTCAACAACCACTTCACTAGAGAGGTGGGCACATTGATAGACATAGCAGCCTCAGGATCCACCTCGCATGCCCGAGGCACAGAGAGAGCAGCACAATTCACAACCACATCTGGCTGGCACATCATATCAGCATGAATATCACATCAAATTGAATCCTCTCTTTCAATCTTCAAATAACTCAATCAAGGGCACACTAATCATAAAACAAAAGGCCACACAACATAACCCCACCAAAGCAAATCAAAAATCTAAACTCGGTGTCATCAAATGTCCAAAGTCGACGCGAAATTGCACCAATGCACAGCATTCATTCACAATCAACAAACCCAAACTTGAATCCTTTACTTCAACCGTCAAATAACTCAAACAAGGGCACACTAGTCATAAGACAAAAGGCAACATAACACAACCCCAGAAAACAAAACCAAAAATACAAAATGGGTATCATCAAGTCTTCAAATTCGACCCGAAATTGGATCAAAACACAGCATTCATTCACAACCAACAAGCTAAAAATTGGTGAAATTGAAGAAGAACAAACCTGACCAAATGAAGCGGAGATGGAATCGAACCCAGAACCAGAGCGCAGATCAACGGAGAAGGAGAGAGAGTGAGGGAGAGCATCGAGGAGTTTCTGAGGAGGAGTGGAGTGATGGGCGAACGCAATGTCATGAAACGGCGTCGTTTGGCCGTCGGCAAATGCTTGCAATAGATGCTGGCCCAAGTACCCTGTTCCCCCAACTATCAACACTTTGTTCTTCCCCATTTCTCTCTCCTCTCAGCAATATACCGGCGTCGGAAATCCCGCGAGTCCGAAGGAATTCGCCGGAGATTTGTTTGTGAATTCCGGTTGGTTTTGGCACCCGACAGTTCAAATGCATTTGCTTGTGCAAAAACCGACTGATTTAGACCGGAGAACGATTAATATTTGGACTTTTGAGAGCGCATTCTCAGATGTTAAAACTTTTTTTTTTTGGTTAGCCCAATGTATTTGTCCACGATTTATTATGTACATTTGATAATATGTATTTTTATATTTCATGTATATATATTTTTTATGATATATTAGTCATATAATTCTATTTTGTAAATTGTAATATGTACTTGCTAATGTGTGTTAGGAAAACATATGCTCCCAAAATGTGATTTATTATTTGGTATTTGTTATATAATTATTTATTAATACAAATTTATTTACATTTTTTGTAGGAGTATATACTTTCATGAATATAACAGGCTTTAAAGAGAATGAATGCGAGACTCATTTTAAATGGCTATGAGTTTTATTTTGATTCTCATATGTCACTTTACTTGACTAGCTAAATTTAAATTGAAGTTTTATATGTATTCGTCTTTAAGATATCCTTTATACACAAATAAAAAGTTTCATCGGACCAATGATTTATATAGATTAAACCATGTGTGTACACAATTTTTTTACTAGTCATTTTATCATTAAGACATCCTTTATACACAAATAAATGGTTTCATCGGACCAATAATTTATAAAGAATAAACCATGTGTGTACGTAGTTTTTTTTACTAGTCATTTTATCATTAAAAGTATGACATTTTCTTGTCAAACTTGATAGACAGATAGAAGAGAAGGGAAGATTAATCTATCGGAAATTAAACCCTATGACATTAACCGGTTCACTAGACAGAGGTTCACTTTCTTGTGAGATTACATATTTAGCATATTAGTAGAGTTTCTCTTATCACGTACTCTCTTTATTTACGAGACTTCTAAATGAAAACAAATATCAAACTATTTAAATAAACCTGGAACTTCACTAGTGGACATAAAATTTAATTCTTAAATAGAAAGAGTGTTGGAAAAATGAACCCCAAATGCCATTTCTGTGCCACTCCCAAAACATTGGCACAATTCTGAAACCTGCACACTAGGGGATATAAACCCGGTCACACAATCCATTTTGGTTCACCAGCAAGTACGATTATCTAACACAAATACACAAACTGCATAGAAGAATCCCGCTCATATTCGGCAACACCAATCTTGGACGTCATCAATATTGAACATCAATGATTACAGAAGAATCCCGCTCCATAGCAAACCATCTCATCGCCATTAGCAAAGAGCCATACATTGTTCAGCTGATTTCCGTGCGATTCTGGGATTCATTTACAAGTAACTCCATTTTCTGACAACAACGGAAAGAAGACTTAAACTTCGAACTTTATATGAAACAAGTGTTTGGGTATGGGAGACGACCAAAAGCAGAAAATCCATGCAACAGTCTTAACTATGCCATCTGGCATCTACGACAGGTTCTACTCAACTTCATACTCTGGATACAGTGGAGAGAGGAAGGGATGGGGGATGAACATATACGAGGGTTGATATGGAAGAGAGGTGACATAACTATACTTCGTTCCAGTAGCATGGAAGTGAGATGGACACATGTAAGGGTTGATATTTTTTGCCTTTTATTGGATTTGAGTGAATGACCTCTATTGCAGACGCTACACCCTATGGCAGAGCTTGTCTACCCTTCCTTATTCACCCAAAAAACCAGCAGAACAGTCAATCAATTCCGTGTCCTTCCCCTTTCTTCCCACGACTCCTTAAGCCTAATCGAGTGCATTCTTCAAGTTCATCTCTTAGACAAATATCACAATCTAATAGGCCAATACATGAACACATGTTCAGATTTGATTCTAAAAACTGCTCAAACTGACAGGAATCCAAATACTTCAAAATCACTTTTGGCTTAGACAAAAACAAGGAACAAAGAGTGAAGATATCTGCACCTTTACAGATTCGTTTATGTCATCCAGTTTATGCAAGAGGAGATCTCTGGAAGCTAGGCCCATACACTCAGCAGCCAAAGTATGTGGAGCATTTGCAACCTGCAACTCCACAGAGGGGGAGAAAAAGGTCGAAAATGTTAACTAGAAAGCCAAATGTTCATGTATATATGACATATCCTCCACCTTCCCAGAAATAATAATGGGCAAGAGCAAGAAAAAACATGCCAGTTCATTCGCAGCCCTCTTTAAAGTAAGGGCAAAAAACAGAAAAGGAAAAAAAGAAAGCGATAACAACAAGTAATTCCAGAGAAACAGGACAAGTAGTTGCACTGGGACACAAACTCTCTAATGAAACCCCCCCCCAAAAAAAAAAAAAAATCCACCATTTGATAGGACATGAATTTAGCCATGATCAAAGTACGTCTTTGGGCTTTCCGCTGCCGATGGAGTTCAATGGCACATAGCTTGCCATGAACACCTCCCCCCCCCCCCCCCAAAAAAAAACCCAAAAACACACAAAAAAAAGGGAAAAGAAAAGAAGATCAAGGAAAAAAAACATATGACTACATAAAAATTCTCACATCATAGTCACAAATTGATGAATTTCAATAAAGAAGCTCCCACAGCATTTAGCTGTCGAAGTAGTTCTCCTATTGTGTATATCAACATATCTTGCTTTCTTCTCAACACTCTTCCCTTCCCCCTGGGGCGGGGGCCATAGTATGTGGCCCTGTTTTAGAAAAACTTCTTTCAAAATGCAGCTAAGAGGATGCAAACACAATCCCAAGTTAATCATACAAGGACTTCAAGATAAAAGGCATAAGAGAGACCGCTACTAAGCATCTATCATTAAGAGAAAAATAAAGATAACTTCATAGATGTTTCCATATGCTGAAAACAACTAGCCATTGGTGTCGAAAAATTATTGATAAATTTAAAAAAAAAAAAAAAAACAAATACTGAGTCATTTGCTTTTTCGGCTATTGCATATATCACCTTATCAACATACCTTCCAACTCTTGGATGGTGCCCTTGAATTAAAAGGTCTTTCCGCCAAGAAGGATATATGGGTCATACTACTTTGGATAACCTTTGAAGCTTCTGATATTATGGCCTGTTATTGTCAATAAGTGATTACTTTTATATGTAAGTGCTAACCACCATTTTGAACTATCAAATGAAGAATAAGTAACTCAGTAAATAAGTTACCCAATTCTATGGGGTTGTGGACCAAGTGGTTAGCTACAAGGACTGCATTAAAAGAAATTTCAATATACCTTCCTCAAAATTCCGGGACTGGACACTCCTTGAACCTGTAGTTCATCCACAGCAGCAGCTCCACCACATGGTATACTTTCCACTCTGAAGGTGTGCAACTGAAACACAGATTCTAGACAGCCTAAATGTAGCAAACCCCCAATATGAATGCAAGCAACTTGTATTTATCAATCTATCAACAAAAGATATGGAAACAACCTCACATAACATAAACGACGTTTCATAACATAGGTGTCTCACAACACAAAAGCAGTATTCTTTCTTGCCAGAATGAGCATGCAGTTGAATTTTCAACAATATTCAAACAGTTAAAAAAAATTACAGCAGGGTAACACGAGAAAAGTCGAAGCAGGAGTTGAGGAAAATACTCAAAACATAAATTCTGCAAGCAGTAAGGGCTTAAGCAATATGTAAATACAGATGCAGTTTTGACTTTATCAGCAAAAGTGCCTATATGGCATCATGATTCCATCCAGCAGAAGTTTCCAAGGACATGATGTATATGACAGATTTACTTGATACAACCTCAGCAACGTCCTATCCAAAAAAATCAAAAATCGCCAAGACATTATAGAAAGCAAATCAAAACTCTACCTTGTTCTACAATTATATCAATCACCAAGGATAAGGAGACACGTCTCTCCCCTGTCACTACTCGCCAAAAGGGAATATATGATGGTCTGTGCACCTGTCAAGATCACATTGTAGTAATTTCATGTGGCTAACCCTTAAATTATCCTAGAAATACAATCTTCAACAAAAGCTACCTTGTAGACTATTTCAGCTGGTGTGATGTACAATTTACGGGAAGAAATATCCTTCTGAAGCACGTATCTTTTATAAGGCAAATATAGCAACATAATGACTCCAGCTCCCCAAGCTAAAACCAACAGTAGTGATATCGAAATCCATATTATAGTATCATACTGGAGGTACTTCTCTGCAAGTTCATCAAAGGAAGCCATATATACTATGCGGGCAGAACTATCTGTTTCTTCATCACCATCAGCTTCCGAAGCTTGACTGGAGAGTAACGCATCATTCGATGAGCTCGCTTCTGGTATGCCATCAGTGCGACTCATGAACATCTTTCCCTGCTCAAAACTGAAATAGAATGCAGCAGATTAAGATTAGCCAACAACTCTTATTTGTTGGAACGCGACAAGTCCGATGTCAAGCTCATTATAGACTATGGTGTTCCAACGTAAAGACAAGAACCCTAATGAACAGTAAATCATACAAATGTGAGGCGATCCCCTTTTTTGGGTACAAATCAGCATACACAACCATTAGCCCATGAAAAAGGGAGGAAAAGGACAGAAAATAAATACCCAAGATTTTAAGTTCACACCAACAGAAAGCAGCTGAAGCAATATACACAACTACCTACGCAATATAAAATTAAGCTGAAAGTATGCAATTATCAAATATATTGCTGCTGAAGAACCTTCCTTGTTTCACAAAATGAGTGCTAATACAAGAAAGCGGTTCCAAAACAGTTGCAATAACCAGAACTCACTAATATTTTTTCTACAAATTCAGAGCTAGAAAATCACTTCACGAAAATCAGAAGACCATTTAGGCAGCATTCTACTCCCTAACCATTAAATATAAACTCAGAACGGAAAAAATAATCGACTGCAAAATACTGACATATATCATCAAATTCAACGGGGAAAAACATCAATCGACCTACCCATTCACTGAATTCAACCATAAAGTACTTCACTGAACTAAACCCTCGATTAATTACAAAACACATTATTCATCAACACATTAAATCAAAAGGGACAATTTATCGCGCTGAAAGAGAGACAGAGAGAGAAACAGTACCTTCACAAATGCCGGATCATTCAGGAGAAGTCGAAATTTGGGTTCTCAATTTGAAGTTTAGGGTTCTTGATGTCGTGTGTAGATGCTCATAATTTCTGTCAGAGCTATTTGGGTTGTTCTAGATCGAACTACCAGTCGAAGTTCCTTATCTTTTGTGTTTTTTTTTTTTTTTTCCAATTTTGAAGATCCCAAATTTTAAAAAAATGTATAAATACTCCACTACCCGTTCGCAATGGTGATAAAATTAATTTTTGGATTACACTGTTTCACAGTGGATAGAAGATCGACAATGTTTGACATAATGCATAGCAAAAGTCTAACTAAAGTAGAATGCAAAGTGTACCAATATAAGTTGGTTTAAATAGTTTTGTATTTGTTCTTTTTAAGCAAGTTCTCAGGTTCGAGTCTTGTAAATAGAGAAAATCTGTAATTGGAGAGTTCTATCCCTTATTAGGTCAACAGTAGCTCAACTCTAATAAAATGGAGGATCCAAGTTCCAAAAAAAAGAAAGTAGAATACGAAGTGTTATGAAATTGACAATTATGATAAGCTTTTATGAATTGATCTTACTGAAACAAACAATACTATTAATATAAAGTATTACATTTTATTAGATTATGTTATTTAGGTTCCGATTTATGGATTTTTTATTTAATTTGGTGTCAATAATAACATTAAGTTAAAACGTCCTTATATTTAAGTATATAATCATTTTTTAAATTAAAAAATTATAACAAATATGTTGACATAATTGCTTTTTATTAATTCTTAGAATATGAAATTTCTTAAATAACCATAATTTTGGTTGTTAATAATAATATCACCATACTATAATACTTTGATTAAAATATAACACAAGGCCGATTTTTATTGCATGTCATGCAAAGAAAGATTCGTAACCTATTGTGTGGGCCAACACATTAGTATATATAAGTTCAAGCTTTCCATCTCATTCACCTCAACTTTTGCAAAGATATATAGTATTTTCGACAGCTGAACTATTGAAATGTGACGGCATAATATTTGAATATTTGATCCATTTTTATAAGATGCAAGTTCAAACTTTACTAGGACCAGTCAGATAGAAAAGACGATTTTAACCATCCAATTTCAAATCTTCTTAGTTAAAATTGATGTAAAAAATTTACTCGACTAACCAAAATTAAAAGAATTCACTCATAAAATAATAGTATAAGTAGGCCTTTCGTGCTGAATGAATTCGTAGATGAACACCACCAAGTAACAACCCCCCAAAAAGAAACGATGGTTTCGAGCTAGAGGTTACTTTTGTTTTTTTTAAAAAAAAACCCAACTATGTGTGTGTGTATATATATATATACATAGAGAGAGAGAGAGAGAGATAGAGAGAGGGAGGGGGGGGGGAGGGTGAGGTTTTGGATATAATGAGTAGGGTAAGGTGATCAGTAGCTGTTATTTTAATGATCGTTAGTATTACATTAGTGATCAACATATCTTTAAAGTAATCTTTGAAAATTTATTCAAAATATGTTGATCACCAAGGTAATACTAACGATCAATGACATAATAGCTACTGATCACTACTGATCACCTCATCAAAGTAGTGATCAGTATCTATTGTTTCAATGATCATTAGTATTATCTTGGTTATCAACATACCTTTAAGGCAACCTTTGAAAATTTATTTAAGATATGTTGATCACCAAGGTAACGCTAACGATCACTAACACAATAACTACTGATCACTGCTGATCACCTTATTCTACTTATTCTACACAAGACCTCATCATACTAGAGTCATCCTTATATATATATATATATATATATAAAGAAAAAAGGGGTAGGTCACTGGTTTTTTTTAAAAAAAAAAATTAAAATTAAATTAAAATTAAGGAAAGTTAAGGTGAGGTTGGCAAGGAGACTAGCCCCCTGTCGAAGGAGGACCCATTAAATGCAAGAAGGTGGTTCAGACTTCAGCAAAGCCAACGAATATTCGGTTGAAAATCCACTATTTTCGCTTCATTTTCTTTGAGCTGGTTATCATGCAATTGTGCAACTTGAAACAGCTTCATTGCCATTCCAAGCTGTTGTAGTTGGAAAGAATCTTCGTTGAACTCCTCTGGGTCTTCCTCAATTTCACCTGTCAATCCTTCCTACTCCTCAATTGCCCATCAATCCCCTTCTCTCTATCTCTCTCCTCCTTACTCAGTTATGAACAAAAGAAAAGTATGAGTGAAGCCCCATCAAGCCAATCTTCTTGATGACTTCAGTGATCCTCGGTCCGCCCTTTTCCTTCATCATATCTTCTAATTAAAGGTACAATCTTTTAGCTTCTTCTGCGTACTTTTGTGTTAATATGATTTTCCCTTCTGGGAAATGTTGGATTGTATTGATTGATGAAATGATTAGCATTTTCTTTGTTTTCTTTTTTTGGGGGGGGGGGAATTGGGGCTTTTCCAATCGAATGGATGCATTGTTTGTCTGATTGGTGGGCAGTTTGATGCTTTATGTGTTTTGGAATATTTCAAGTATCTGTGAAATATTCACCAAGGTTGGATCTTTGGCATAAATATTTATGGAGTATTTATGTGTCAGCAGTATAGCTGTAATGATTCTGGTCCGGCTGTCTTCATGAACTTTTGCAAAAGCAGGCTTCGATAAGAGGTTTTATGAGTCGGTAATAAGAACAGAATTCCTGCATCATTGGGCTGTGATTCTGAGGAAGCCTCTTTGATGAAGATATCTTGTGTTCGGAGACTTATACAAGCTATGAAGATGAAACTATACGATCTAGGAAAATGCTAAAGCAGCTGTTGGGTGTCTTCATGTAGAAAATGGAACAAGCTTTTTGTTGTGGTGGTTAGTGGCCATAGATGCAGTGTACAGTGATAAGAGTTATGTTGGAGCATGTAATCTTGATGGCTGATGTGCTTCTTTTGGTTCATCAGATGACTTAAAAGAGGACATCTACTACTATACATGATTGTTTGTGTTGGTTAAGTTCTATATTGGGTTAGGATACATCACTGGATTGTTGGGGTCATGTATCATTTCTGACATGTTAGGTCATAAAAGTGGCTGTTCTTTTTTAGGATCATGACCATCTGCAAATGACAACAACATCCAAATCATATATATCCTGAGAAGCTGGATTTCGTTAAACAAGGGAAGTGCCAACAAGCGAAAACAGGCTATGCCAGGTATCGAAATTTGCTAATCAGCTTTGCACTTGAGAACACTTTTTCCTGGGAGAGTCGAGATTTTGCTGTGGTAAGGGAGTTTTCTATAGACCAGCATTGTGTTAGGAACCATGAAAATGTGATTTGTAATTTGTAGGTTATGGAAGAGGGAGAATTTGTGCAGATCGTCAAATCAATGTGTGTATTTTTCAGCAACATATTGGACAACCTATTCTGATGGATAGGGCAGAACAATAGAAAGCGAAAGAGCAAGAAGACACCATAGTTAGGGTGGTTTCGAAGAGTGATCTTTGGGTAGGGACAAGGATAGCCTTTAACTAACGTGTGAGATAAGAAGGGTGTGGTATGATTCACATGGATGTTTCTTCTATTGATAAGCGAAAAGACAGGGCTGATCCTTGATGTCACAAGCAAAGCGAAGGGTATCTTACTGACAGATGTTTCTTTTATTGATAAGAAGGATGTGGTGTGGTCCGCATGTATGTCATGGTGGTCAGACAAAAGTTGTCAGCCCATGCAGAAATGCTGAAGATACAAAATATAGTATACTTCTGTCTGTTTTGTTAGTGATTTGGATAGTTGACACTCTTTCTTAATATGTCTTCCACTCTCGGCATTAAATTTTTGGCTTTAGAATCAAACAAAAGAGCATGTCTTGAGGATTCACAAACATGTGCGTTTTCTTGCCAATGCATGGTCATTCCCTATTTTCGATGATAATTTTTCCGATGGCAACTAAATTTCTAGTAATGTTTTTGTTCATGACTGATGGGGTCGATGGCATGTGTCCAATCAGTTATCTTTTTCTCTTGGTCTCGTTCTGCTGAGTACTTTTGCCTGTAACCTGTGTCAGCACTTGATTGTCTAATCACTGGGGTGCTGTTGCTGTTAACAACTGGCCGGTTACGACTCCATTGTGGTTCTTGAAAGGAACCTTCCTTTTAGGAGAGGATTTCCCCAAGTGCATAAGAAGATTGTCCAAGATTGATTGTTGAACTGATGTCTGAATGGCTAGGAAGCAGCATATTACCATATATACCACTGCCAGCCTTCCATGGATGACTGGTACTGCTGTCAACCCTTTGTTTCGTGCCTGCTACCTTGCGACAGATCGGGAGAGAAAGGTTACACTAGTTCTTCCATGGTTGTCCCAGAAAGATCAAGGACATGTATACCCTGACAACATAAAATTCAAGTCAGTCTCAGAGCATGAGGCATACGTACGCAAATGGCTTGAAGACCGGACCAGATTCGTGTCTCAATTTGATATAAGATTTTATCCCGGAAGGGTAAATGCTTCAGTTTGAACATGTGTTATATTCTTTTTGAATCATTTATTCTTCTTAAGTTGTTTTCTGTTCCGACAAGTATCATTTTCATATCTCTGCCCTATGTTACTTGGGATTTATTGAGATGCAGCTTTGATATGTAATTTTTACTAAGTTTGGATAGTTGGACCCCTCTTTTTACGTTTTTCTCTTTTCTGCTGCTGATCATTAGATTTCAGGAGGGGTGGAGTTTGGGTTGAATCATGATTCCTAATGTTTTGATTTCTTGCTAACCTTGGGGGTTTGCCATGCTGGATCAGTTTGCATGTATTTCTGTTTTGCTATTCACGGGGAGGATTTGAATTCACCAAGTCAATCATCATCTGGCCTAGAGGAACTGATGTGTATTCTTATTCCACGTTCTTTAATATCATTTGCGGTTTTATGGTTGTAATTCCAATGTAACCTGTTTTGCAGTTTTCGATAGAAAAGAGAAGCATTCTTCCAGTTGGAGATATTGCGGAAGTTATACCTGATGAAGAGGCAGACATTGCTGTCCTTGAGGAGCCTGAGCATCTAACATGGTATCATCATGGGACAAGATGGAAAATAAAGTTCCGCCTGGTTATTGGGGTTGTCCACACTAACTACCTGGAATATGTTAGACGAGAGAAGAATGCTGTGGAAGCATTTCTTCTGAAGCACATAAATAGCTGGGTAACCGGTATTTACTGCCACAAGGTACGCTTTCAAGACAATTATGTCACAATTTAAGATATATTATTAACTTCTTGTGGAATTTGGTTTTCCTTGATTATTATATTCTATAGCTTACTATTAGCTAGCTTTGTCGATTATTTAGTTGACATTATCACACACTGTGCGGTGTTGACACTGTATGCATGAAGTTGTAAGTCATGAACATAAATGATTTTTCCTTTCTCATTGACTTAATACTTTGCCATGTGATAGAACCATTTCCCTTTTATTTATTTATTTATATTTAACTCTTGTGAAAGGTAAAAGGGCTCGCAGCTTGGGGGGGGGGTCAGAAGGGGAGGACCTTGATATTCGTGGGTTTGTGCTCCAACATCTCTCTTGGGATTACTAACATTTTTGATGAAGTGTTTGCTTGATAGAAATTCTTTTCTTGATTATTGACACTAGGATGTATTGGGTGCCCCATCTTTTCTTGTCTTTATGAAATTTCTCAGAAAATGAACTAAAGTTCCTTGATCCCTTCCTGCAATCCCTGTAAATTCTGGAACTTGCAAGGCAATTTCATGGATTCTCTTGATGGTCATTTGCAAAGTGTGAAGATGGAAACGTTCCTTTGCAGAAATCTACCACTGTCTACTCTATTTTACCCACTGCCATAGAACACTACCTCATCGGACTGATCACTTATTATAATTACAGGTAATTCGGTTGTCTGCAGCTACTCAAGATCTCTCACAATCTGTGATCTGCAATGTGCATGGAGTAAACCCCAAATTTCTTGATATTGGGAAGAAGAAGAAAGAACTTCTTGAAAATGGAAAACCAGCCTTCTTTAAAGGGGCCTATTATATAGGCAAAATGATATGGAATAAAGGATACAAGGAGCTGCTTAAACTTCTTAGGAATAATCAGAAGCAGCTGGATGGTCTGGAAGTTGACCTCTATGGTAATGGAGAAGATGCAAGTGAAGTCAAGGAAGCTGCGAAGAAATTGGAACTACCTGTGAGAGTTCATCGTGGATGTGATCATGCTGATCCATTGTTTCATGAGTAAGTTCTGTTTCATGCCCATCTTATTGGCTCTCTGCTGAATGATATATGCAAGCGCAACCCCAGAGCTGCACATTGTCTAATGGGCAAACATATAATGTTATGCACTCATATCATGAACTAGGGTAGATGGCGTCTGAATTTGTCTTTTGTGGATTTACTAGAATTTCCCAAAAAAGGGGGGAAATCTTCTGCAAGAAAATTTGTGGGTTTTTGGAGTCGGTCTCTCTGATTGCAAGGGTCTAGTTACATTTCGATCTCTCTAAACCTTGCCAAGGCAGAACCTGCTTTGGGTATTATTGTTTTTCTTCAACCATAAGATGTCAGAACTATTCTCTCATTTTTTTTCCTTTTTTTCTTTTTAAACTCCAGTTACAAAGTTTTCCTAAATCCAAGCACAACAGATGTAGTCTGCACAACAACAGCTGAAGCATTAGCAATGGGAAAGATCGTTGTATGTGCGAATCATCCATCCAATGAATTCTTCAAGCAATTTCCAAACTGCCGGATGTATGATGATAGTGAAGGGTTTGTAGCAGCAACCCGCAAAGCATTGAGCGAAGAACCGGCTCCACTGACAGATGCTCAGAGGCACGAGCTATCCTGGGAAGCTGCCACTGAGCGGTTTTTAACAGCCACTCAGTTAGACCAAGGGGGAGCTCTAAGGAAACCTTCTATACTATCCTCGAAAAGTTTGGCCTCATTGTCCTTTAATATGGAGAGGAGTTTGGAAGAAACCTCAGCATCCATACATAATGCAGTCTCGGGTTCTGAATTGACTCGAAGGGTATTTGGAGCCATCCCAGGGACCCTGTATCCTGATGAAGAGCTACGCAGGGAGCTCGGCTTGCCTCATTTAGAGAGACAGCGATCAATAGCGTGATCTGATGAAAAAGTGGATAATTTTTATTTATTTTTATTGGAGATTATGTGTTACTGTGGCCTGGATGAAGCTGTTTTTCTCCCTTACTATTGCCCTCCAGGCTTCAGCTGGTCTTACTTTTCCTTCTTATGTGTGGTGAGGGAATGGGTTGTACCAAAGATAATTTTGCGTTGTAATTTGAATTTGAAGATGATCTCATGACATGAATTGGATGGACGGAAACACTATGTGAGATTGTCTTATTTAAGAACGGGTATAAAAAGTAGGAGAAATTCACTTTCTATATCAATTCTGTCACTTTAATCAATTGAACGCGTACATTCATCCACAGAATTCGTGAATATTCTGCTTCACCTCCACGTCTAGATGTAATGTTCCAATGTGATCATAGTATTCCAACAATATGAACTATTCATATATTTTCATAATAAATAGGAGCTTTTTGTTCACTTTATACAGTGCTAAATGCCAAAGTCATATACGCAAACCCCCCCCCAAAAAAAAAAAAAATTGGTCACTAAGTCTCATACAATCAATATGTGAAATTGTCTTATCTAAGAACCAGTATTAATTAGTTTGAACCAAGCATGATAAGAACAAAGTTAAATGTAAAGTGAACATCAACATTAGTACTTGATAATCCAAGGATGTTACATCTGATGAAATGTAGATCAAATATCAATCTATAAATGTAAAAATTTTAAGAGACAAGGCAGTGCAGTCTTCAAAGCTCTCAATTTAAACCAAAAACTGAGATGCTGAATGATCAGGTAAAGATGAACTATTCATGACTCAACATATCTGCACTCAATAGTCATGAGATGATTGTTTCCATCCCCCAAATTCCTCAGCTGGAAGTTCCCGAGCATGGCGGCTCTGCAACCAATACGAACATAAGTTGAATGTTGAAGAACAAAGGAAATTTACACATAACACAGATTAAGAAATCTAATGCAATGACTAGCATGCGAAGATTATCAGAGGCATCGGAAGAGAGGACTAGCAGCCAGCAAATTCAGGTCTTAGATCATAGAAATTAATTTTCCCATATTCCAAATGAAATGAAGTGAAAGAAAATGGGAGATCTTGGAGGAGAAAACAATGGTAACTTGGACTCCTGTTTTAGAATATGGACTGACTACCTCTGGGAGGAAAGTGAGGGCAACTCTGATTTCTCCCTTGTACTGTCCATCCTTGACAACATTGTATGCAGTAGGTGGAAGGCTTCCTTCTTCGAACACCGGCTCTAAGGGAATGCTGCATGGAATAGGAGACACCCCTTGTGAGAAAATGTTAACCATAAGAAGAGAATTAGTTTGCTGATATGACAAAAACCCGCATTTCTTCCTGAGTCAAAGGTTCGTTGATGTGTACTCATTTTAGTTGCAAGTATTTCCAAGGTTAATGAAACACCATCAATGTGTACATATATGACCACAGAAAACAGAAGGCCATGTACCAATGATTTACAGGAGGAAATGCCACTCACTTTGCCTCTCCAACAAAGTCATCCGCGGAGAAAGTATCCTTGTCCATGATCTTGAGATTGAGTTCTGGAACATGTCCCGAGATTGTAAACAAAAAGGTCTCATTCCATTCCGGGGTCGATCCTTGGTCTGCATGGTTCACCAATGTTGCATATACAGTTAGCTAATGCTTACAAAGTATTACAAAGTGCTCCATTCAATTGACAAGATATTTCTCTAGAAACAAACAGTTACCCTGAATAGGATTATTCATTATTCTGTATAATTGTTTGCTTTCTACATGCTCTGGGTAGTTCCAAGAATCAATTTGGGGGATTTTTTTGCCTTCAGATTATGGCGAACTCTAGGTCCAATGGAACATCCTCTCAGTATCTAAAGGGTAAGGCTACATACCCCATCCTTCCCCCCGGCCCGCCCCCCTCAAAAAAAGTAATAGGTAGGTAGAAACCACAATCTATTGTGATCTGGTTTGGTTACTACTTTGAAATGGATCCTAATTTCAAGCAAATGATTGAAAAGCTTAACACTTTAGGTGCCCATTAGGTAAACCACCTCGTGCAGCTAGGAATATCGTTTTCCTTGGTAATTTAGGATTACATAGAAATATATTTTAACTAGAAACAGCTAAAGAGAGACTAAAAACTGAAGGATATAATGCACCTTTGGCAACACTGCTTTTCTGTTCTTGAGTCCGGCATGTGAGGATGACATAGGGATCCATGCTAGCTGTATATACAAAACAAACAAGCATTTAGTCCACACCACAAATGAAAGGGGGTGTAAATTAGTATGGAGGATAAGTGGATGCACGTCCTGTGGATATGTAACTCTAGTAATAGAATTCTAAAGAACATATTTTGTTACTTTATCAGTCGTGCTAATTCTAACATGTATAGACTAATTCTAATTAGGATAGGTGTATGGATCAGGATCATGAAAAGCGGATTGCTCGTATAATAGGACCCACAACATAATTCACAAGAGCTTCACATATTTATGGGTAGTTACGAATACCAAACAACAATGAATGCGAATTGATTCGTACAGGCAAATTCACGTGTATGCAATCTTACAAAAACCCTTAAATTCTCAAAATGAAATAGTACCACACATAGTGTAAACTGAGGGCCTGTTCTTTTAGTTGTAAATCTACAATTATCAACTTCTACTAACTTTTACCAACTCTTACTTACAAAAAAATTTCAATCCTTTCCAACACTAACCAATCTTTTCCAATTCTAACCAACTTCTATCAGTTTCTACCAATCTATCAACTCATACCATCAATTTTAACCAATTCCTACCAATCATTCCAAAAAAATACGAACTCTTCCCCCTCTTATCCACTTCTATCAAATTTTAACAATTCCATCCATTCACCAACCTATATTGACCTTGATTGGATTTAAATTTTAGTATTTTGGTAGAAAACAAAAGATAGAAATCTCAAGGTGGGTAAGAAATTATTTGGAACGGTAAAAATGCATAATATTATTTTTCTTTTTTTTTGAAGCTTCAGATCACGAGTATATATCTAAACCTTCTGAAAATCAGTTTGTTATGGACTGGACCAGTTGCAAGGTATAAGACATATCCACATCGGTTGTATGGGTACCTAATAAGAGGTTTATAGACCAAATGGACTCTCTCATCTAATAGACTAGTCTTTTGGGATGAGTTCTCATATTTGGTCTGTAACAATTGATATCAGTGCCAACTCAGAGTGGGGACCCACGAAGTGGAGGCCTAGGAGAGCCAGCCATGACCAACGAGGATGTTGGCCATTAAGAGGGGTCAAATGTTATGAACTGACCAGTTCCAAGGTATGGAACTTATCCCACATCGATTGTGTGGGTGACTGATGAGGGGTTTATATACCAAATGGGCTCCCTCACTTAATATGCTTGTATTTTGGGATGAGTTCTCCTGTTTGATTTGTAACCCAGTTGTGATGGGATTCAAATCGAATTGATGTTGTCGTAGTCGTTTGTCAATAATAAAAACAAGTCAAAACAACACGCCTATAAATTTCACAGAAAATTATCAAAACATACTTCCCTGCTTCTTTTTTTGTTTTTTGACTTTCGCAACCAGTCTTATTATAGTATAGTGATCACCATTCACCAACTACCCATTTTTTTTTAAAAAAAAAAAAAGAAATCAGTAATCGTTCCAAATGCAAGAAAAATGATCCGAACTTTTTACAAGGAAAAGGTGAACCAAAGTCAATCTAATTCAAACACATCGTCATAAGCGCTAAACAAGCGGAAAAAATTCAGCGCGAAAGAACTTCAGAGAGAGCGAGAGAGAGAGAGAGAGAGAGAGAGAGAGAGATTTACAGAGAAAATCAGAGTTCTCGAGGCCTTTAGCGCTGACGAGGAGGACTTCGAGCTTTCCGTCAGCCATCCTTGATTGATTTGATCAGATCAGATTCAGATCAGACGGCGCCGATTATAAATCGCGGAGACAAAGATTGCCTGCTCTCTCTCTCTCTCCCCCTTTATCTCTCTTAGTTGGAGAATCGCAGAGAAAGGAATGTCGAATAGCTTATTCGAGGACGCCGGTCTCCGTATATTTGGACTACTGACTTTGGATTCTTCGGTCAACCCGACGTCCGCGTTTGAACCTTCTCTTCTCTTTTTTTTTTTTTTTTTTTTTTTTTTGGGGAACGTGGCTTAAGCCTTGAAAATGAAGAAAATCCATCCCATTTTAGATGACCATGATTAATTGCAATAAAAGTTACTATTAAATAAATTATTAATCACATATAAATTAAAAAATTATTTTAAAATATATTATTAGTCAACTCAAAATACTAAAAAAGTTATCCTTAAAGAAATCTATATCAAAATAACCTTTATATAAGACGATCTTATCTAAAAACTTGTGCTAACTAATAATACATCATTAACTACGACCTAATTATCTGCTACCACGTATTGTAGCAGTAGTAATAGATCTATTTATGTGTGTGCCCTTGCCTCGTGTGTGGTCTACACATATTGCATATTAACATTTAACGATATTATTATTATAGATAATGATGTCCAATTTTGTTTTCAAAGGTAAACTATTCTTGTTTGCTTATATATGATGGCTACCAATTATGCAAGGATATTCACACGTTGTTCATTATGTATAGAACAATTTAAGCTAACATTCATCCATTAACTCTGCAATGCATATGATACTTTATGTATCTATACCCAGCCCACTTAATAACTCTTCTTTTTTTTTTTTTTTTGGAGAATGTAAATTTTTTTACCTCTGTTATTAAAAACCTGAGTTTGAATCTGAACTGACTCAAGGTTTGTGCATGTTTTCACACAAAAAAAAATTTAATAAAATTTTTGAAAAACAAATTAGCGACTGCGCAAGTGCAAAATATGCTGCTGCTACTAAGCACATTATTATGGTGAATGAAGAATGCTCACCAAAGGAATGCGTCCAATCCAATTGCACAAAACAACGTGCCACAATGTTAAGGAAATGGAGAGGAACCTGCTTATTTTAGCTAGTGCTCCATTTGCCTGGCCTTTGTGCTTGCCAACCCCTCAAATCAACTTGCAATGCTTCCAAAATTTTCAATTAAAAATTTTTGGATTGTATGATACATTGACACCTACCAGGTGAGGGCTGCTGTATGAGTCTTTAGGTTGGTCAAATGAAAGGGTCTTGGATTCCGCTTGATCAACTTGACCCACAATTAGGACAGCAACGGATCGGATTCGGATCGGATGTATAGACATCTAAATCCGATCCAATTAATAATCGAATTTGAAAATCCAATCCAAATCCGATTCCGTCGAATCGAATGTTAAATCGGCTTCGGATTGATTTCGGATCGGATTAAAACTGGATATAATCGGATATAATCCCATTATATATTTTTATTCAATATTTGCACAATTTTTTTCCAACCTTATTTTTGCTCACTTGTAAGTGCAATATTAAATACCTCTTTAATGTCAAATAACTTTTTATATTAAACATTTCGATTTGTTAAAGTAAAAAAAAAATGTTGGAAAAAGAGAATGCAAATTCACTTTAGATTGAGCAAGATAGACAATAGTACAACAACTAGAACGAAAATGAGGAAATACAACTTTGATTGACAAAGATGAGATGGCGAGAAAAAGATCGGGAGAGGAGGAAATTAGTCAAGAAAGAAGAGTGTACTACACATAGAGTGCGAATCTTATGCGGATTTTTGAGGATTTTTTTATCTTCAAAAAAAGTTGAAATTATTAAAGAAAGATATCGAATCTGATGTTAATCAGATCGGATGGACTCTCCTCCAAATCCGCTCAGATCGGAATCGGATTCGGATTGTGTTTATCAGACTCCGAATTGGATAATTTTATCTTGGATCGGATCGGATTCGCATCGAATTCGAACTATACTATCATCCCTACCTACAATCAATATGAGATTTTTACTTTTTTGGTTTAAAGGAAGAATTTATTAATTAATTCACCATACGATTGATTAATACAATTTCTAATGTCTAACATGCAATCAATAGGAGGTTATGAGCCAAAGAATTCAACGAAAAACATGACATAAGCAGGCCATATCCTATATTTTATTTCTGCATCACAACTTTTCTGTTCTTTTTTTTTGGTGGGTAGCTGTACAAGAATATTTCCATCGATTATTTTCAAGTTTTTTGCACCCCATACAAAAACAAATATGTTGTTACAGTGATAAAAATATTTAAAATTAAAATTTATAGACCTTACAAAGACAAAATCTACACTGAATGGATACACGGTGCTTTTCTCGAGACCTTAAGATACTGATATCTTGACAAAATTTTCTGTTGCTTCCTCCAGGTCAATTTCTTCATAGCTAATGACATGCCAAATAGAATTCCCAAGGGCGTGCAAGAGGGAAAGGGGAGGAAATTATTCCACATTCACGAGGCACACAAGATCACAAAAACCAGCAATTGTTTTGGGAGTCTGAAGTTCCCCGTCGATGCAACATCTGACATATCCATACATCAAGCTTTACAATACACATCGTGTCTTGCCTCTCGTCGCCTGAAGGACTGGTGCATACATATACTTCAGAACAGACTAAGTACAATCTTTCTGTATCCATAGGGTTAACTCAAATCTAAAACCACCATAATCACATTTGAATCTTTCAAGTTCTGCACAAATCTTCCCCTTCCGTGAGGAGGTAGAAATTCTACCAAGTCAATGATAAGGGAAGGCCATGACTAGCGTAGCATGGAAATGAATTTCTCTGAATGATGCACTTGAAGCATGAACCACACTGCTCTTAAGCAGCTCAGATGCCTGCTTTTAGTCTGCCGAACCTCACAGTTAGAATCCACTCCTTGTCGTCGAAAATATAAACTTTGGAGCGCTCATATCTTTTTGGAGCGCAATCTAATGAATTTCGCCAGCACCACCTGAGCAATATAAGTAGAACAAAGCAGGTACTCAAGTCAAAAATGCGGGTTTCAGAATAAAATTTACCAACCAACGTGACATTCAAACATTCCTTAACAGTGAGTGTGCCCACTACGGATACTTTTTGCAAGAAATTAGCGCAAAGTTTAGTTCTAGGAGAAAGAGACTTTGGAAACGCAAGATATAGTAACTTGCCTATTGAATGAGATAGCCTTATAGATCAATCGTCAATCAAGAGCAATAATGACATGCTATCTACTGTTTGAGCACTAACTACAGATGTTTCTCATCCTTGCTTCTAGATTTTACTGTGAAAAGTAAATAATGCGCTAAACTGCTTGATAGTTGCTCAAATCCTTGTTTTAGGGAGTTAAATTTCACGTGACAACCCTATTTATCAAGGGACTAACCAAACTTGAGGAGGGAAAAATAAGTGAACTAGGGATAGATGAATCAGCTCTTACCAGTCACCATTTATACGTCATGAAAATATAGCATCAACAAAGGCTTCTGCATCAAAAGGTTGGAGATCCTCCAGACCCTCACCAACACCCACAAATTTCACTGGAATGCCAAGCTCATCAACCACACTGACCTGCAAGGAACAGAAGAGTCTCGATGAGTGCTAAACTGAGTTTAACCATTGATGTGGTAGAAGCCGGGAAATTTGGTCCGGAAAGGCCTACCACACAACCACCTCTCGCTGAACCATCAAGTTTTGTGAGAATCAGTCCAGTAATCCCGACAACCTGCAATCCAAAATATGTTGCCGTTTAGAAAATGAGCATCTGTAGAACTTTAAGGAGCATAGAAGTTGACAAGAATATATTACTTCGTTGAACTCCCTGGCCTGAGGAAGCATATTTAAACCAGTTGTTCCATCCAAAACAAGCAAGATCTCCTGCAAATAGTTGCAACACATTTCAGACTGTGGCAAACATAAGACCAGAAATGGCTTGTAATAGTGCTATGCTCAAGCAACAGGCATTATAAAAGAGAAGAATCCATGACAATAATTTGCTCAAGAACATGGATATGTGGCCACTGATTCAGAGAATGCCACAGACTAACAAAAATTGTGAGATACCCTTTACCATGAACTCAAAAGATCAACAAAATGGATTCAGAACAAATATTTTAAAAAAAATACTAGACCTCTTATCAGAATCTCTTTTGTAACAATTTTGCTACACTGCGGCTTGTGATCCCCCCCCCCCCCCAACCCCACACACACACACACACACACACAAAAAATTGTCCACAAAATTTTCAAGATTCGCAAAGTGAAGTTGAGGTAGAGGTGGCCATATATCATACAGCTTTCACTAATCACTTGAAGCTCATTAGAAACTTTACGAAAGGACAAGATCCATCTAAACATAGTGACAATAGAGGAAGCTACAACAGTAACACCATAGCAGTACATGGAGAAGATCCTTTCCTTTGGTTTTTCTGCTTCGATACCTTTTCCCCTGAACAGTTTAAATTTCCTATGATTTTTCAGTCTCTAGCTGGTCCATTCCAAATCAAGCAATAAAACTCAATATAATTCAACAGGAAGGGTTTGATGATGAATGGCTACAAAGACATTGATGCCTAAAGGCTTGCAGCCTCACAAAAACACATAAAGTAATATGGTCACATGATAGATAAGCCAAATAAACTAAACCATAATAGAACTGTCACACACACACCAAAAAACCCCCAAAAAAAAAAAAAAAAAAAAACACCTATAACTGCAATAATGTGGTAAGGAAAGAAAAATCTTACATTTGGAGCACCAGGAACTACTTTCCTTACAGCCCTTTTACATGCTATCAGCTCTTCCATTAGGCTATAATTCGTATGAAGACCTGAGGAGATGCACATAATAAATCCATGAAGCAAAATGACAGATCTACAACTTAAGATTCAATAAGTGTTTCAAACTTACGGCCAGAGGTGTCACACAAGACAATGTCAAATCCTTCTTCCTTTCCCTTTTTAACAGCCTGTGAAAGAACTATTCACAAAGCACATATGTAAGGCCATGTTCAGATGCTGTTACCATGCCATGTGTCATACCTCAGAAGGCAGTAAACATATGGATTTTAAATTTCTACCTGATGATGCCTTTGCCTTCTCTTTCTCAGCCACCACAATCTCACAGCCAGTTCTCTCAGCCCAGATCTCCAGCTGATCACTTGCAGCAGCTCGAAAAGTATCACCTGCTGCTATTAATATCTGGCACAATATTCAAATTTGAAAGTGAGAAATAATATAGTTCCTTAGGAACCCATTCTCATATATTTGATGTTGTTGAGACAGGATAAAGGCACAGGTTTTTTATTTCTTTTTTTGTGGGGCGGGGGATGCATATAATTTCTCTTTATCAAACAAGAGCTACCAACACCACTTACACAATACTAGCTTGTAGTTTAACTCTCTTTTCTTTAAGATAGCCACGATTTATTAGATCATGGTGTGAATCCCCCCCCCCCCCCAAAAAAAAAAAAAAAAAAACCCCAAAAACAAACCCAAGCTATTTGTTTTGATTTTTTTGAGTGAAAATTTGGAAAAAGAAATTCAGAAAAAATAGAAAAAATTAAGAAAATTATGAAAAATATGGAATACTTGTGGGGAAAGTTTGGGCAAAGAATTGAACAATGGACATTCCAATAGCCTTGATATCTAGGACGGAACAATCTAGGACCCCAAATGGGGCTCGTGGTTGTTTCAAGGCCCACCAATGGCTGACCAACCCCACAACCCAAATCAAGCCTAGAAGGGGTTTCGTGGGCTATCATCCATCATTCCCCAGCCTTTAGATTGGCCACGACGGAGCCTTCCCGGGGACCGGTTTAAACCATACAACCCACCCAGAAGCATGGGGGCCAAGAGCAGTAAAGACAGAGGCACAGAGATGCCTTTCCATGGCCTTTGTCATGGCATAGGCCTAACACAATGGGCTTGCTATGGCATAGGTCCTGACTGTGTCAACATGCCACAGCCCAGCTCTTGATGCTGTGAGCTTGCCATGACATTAACCCCAACCCTATTGGAATGCCACTACTTAACCCCTTACTTTCTTTGTTGCCCAACTGCCCAAACTGCCTTAAGTGCTCCTGCCCCAAACCCTCGAAGATTATATTGCATGCAGGGGGCATGGGTCACAAGTGTAGGGAGCCCCCTGGGTCAATCATCATCCTACAGTGGGTGAAGGGACCTTGAGTGTGGGCAGGTCCACTAGGTCAACCACCGTCCAATAAAAAGGTTTAACATCTTTAATAAAATCTTAGCTGCTCAGTCAGTTTCTTCCCTCTGTTAAGTTCATTACAGCCAGATGTCAAATTTGTTCCTTACTTTTTTCACATTGGTCGCGGAAGAAAGCTGCATACTGAACCACTGCAAGTACCTTAAATGCCCAAATCCTTCAAAAGCCACTTGACATCAGAAATAGGCTCTACTCAGTGACTAGCCCCCCTCCCTCTTCCTTGCTCCAACTCCAAAACTGGAAAACTATGGACCTGAAACCAACTTACTATTCATTCCCTTCATAGTTCCATCAGAGTCAAGATAAAGTAATTCTAAATTTTAACAGCCCTTTTACCGTCAACACTCTCAAAATTCCACCATCAGTCAACAAAGCAATATATAATTTAAGAACTGGAAGTTATCTAGAGACTCAACACTGCCACGGTGCCACCTGATTTTACCTAGTTCCAATCACAAAAGGCTAGACACTATAGGTCCCATTCAAGACATAGTTGCTCCATAGAATTGACTGAAGGAAAGCGGCCACTTCACCCACTTGCAGCCCTCTGCCAGTGTTCGGCTCAATATTAAAGAGATGATATTCCCCTAATAATGTGGCGCCACAATGTGCTTAGTTGCTTGATGGGAGCAGAAATTGTTAAATTGTACCCGAAAAAGAAATACTTAAATTCTAGAATCAAAGTTTATAAGCCCTCCTCCGAGATCTTTTCACTCTTCTACTGCTCAATAATTTTGTCCATCTCGCTCTCCATAAAATTGATCATACTGAGTGTAGACTCTCCAGGACTAGTCTAAGCCATTGCGCATAATTTAGTCATTTCAGCAACAAACAGCTCATATACCAAAAAAGATTGCAACTTAAAAAGCAAAGTGAACTTCATGCACCATTAACAAAAAAACTCCTAACCTTAGCTCCTTCTTTCTTCAACCTATGTGCCAATTTGCCTGCAAAAGGCAGGATGTAAGATCACATAATCCTCCTATAAATTCAAGATAACATTCCAAGGTACTTTAATAATCTAAAGCACCTCCTATAATGACAGCACATTCAGAATCTCATTCCAAGGTAGTATGGAATCTAAGGTAGCCTACTTATCTGCATGAAGTCTCTGATTTTTCATCACAATCATCCATTGAAGCAAATATGCCTTGTTTGAGAATGAATATTTTGAACAGAAATATCCAGAAACAAAAGGCTCCAGACTTACCAAGGGAAGTAGTTTTTCCACCTCCATTGACACCAACTATCATGATAACAGCAGGTTTCCTAAAACAAGACAAGCATCAGCCACATCACCCATCAAAACATTGTTACACACTGAAAGCCAGATAATCTTGATTCACACTCAGCTCATGAAAACTCTGATAAAATTGAAATATCGACCTAACCTGTATCCAAGCTGAAGTTCTGTCTTACTTCCTTTCTTTGTTAGCAAATCAAGAACACTCTTCTTCAATGCATCCTAGGTGATAAAAATCAGAGGAAGCTGTTTCTTTATTAGTCGCCAGAGCCAGAAAATGAACAAAAAATTAAAGTCTATACCACAGCCAATGCTACAGAATGTCAGAAAATAACTGTACATAACCACTACATCTTGTTTATATGGAAGCCACATAGTTTTATCAAATGAAGAACTATTAAAGTCTATACCACAGCCAATGCTACAGAATGTCAGAAAATAACTGTACATAACCACTACGTCTCGTTTATATGGAAGCCACATAGTTTTATCAAACGAAGAACTAAGCACCAATCATAATAAATGAGTAAAAGAACCATTCGCATGCTCAGAAAAATTCTGATTTAATGAGAAGCAATTGAACACCTGAGCATAAAATCTTCCTTTGCTTCTTCCCTGATGAAAAGGTCAGTATTGCTGTTTCAGCTTGTCCTCCAAAAAATATTAAATTTTGCCAATGTTATCTTGGCTTAGTTATTAAGATTTCAGCCTTGGTTACATGACCTCCCAAGATTAAGACACCTACAATGATTTGAGCATAGTAATTGACAGCATTTATGCCTGGATGTACCCAAAAGAAGCTTAGTTCTACCAAAATTACATAGCAACATAGTCTCCTTCATGATCCAACATGCCCTTTTTAAAAAAATCAAAAGATCAAGCATTCTCTTAAATTCCACTCCAAAATCTAGAATGGCATGTATTGATATACATACTATGCCAGCCTTAGTGGCTCCTGTAAACCCAAAAGAATGCCAATTTTTTTCCAAAATGAAGAAGACAAAGTAGCACTACACTTGCAAGTTTCACACCGATCCTCAAGAACATCTCAACAGCCCATACCAATTTCTACCGCAACATTCGCTCGGTTACAAGCCAAGGATATCCTTTTTGATAAATTACCATCTACAGTAATTCACATGAGACAATAACGCTATTCAAGCAAAGCAAAACAAGCAAACTCTCAGCAGTTAAGTACCGGGGGGGGGGGGAATTAATATCACTTCATCATCTAGCAAATATACCTTTATCTCACTCCCAGATTTGAGCTTGCCAGCCATAATATCTTCCCTCAATGATTCCACGATCTTAATCGTAATCCTAGGCCCAAAATCAGACACCAGCAAAGCCTGAAACAAACACAAACCCAATCAAACCACCAAAACCAACATTCAAATTCAAACTTACGCAATTCTCTCACTTCATCATCACACAGTCAAGAAGTTCAACACACCTCTTCCAATTCATCAAGAACGCGATCAGTATCAGCGAGATTCCAGTACAGTAGAAGCTCATCGATGACAGCGAGATTATCGCGAGTTTTCGAGAATCCGGAGAATAACTTCTCAACGTCGCTCTTGGCCTTCTCCTTTATCAGGCGCCCGAGCTTCGTGAAGAAGCCGGTACCTCCGGCGGCCGCCCGGCACTCAAGCCGCCGGTGCCGGTGCGTCGACGGCGGTGCATAGAGGCTCCGACGGAGAGGGACGTGGCGATGGTGGAGGTCGGAGAGAGAATTTGAGAGGAGAGAGAGCGAGGAGGCAGAAGGAGATGTAGAAGATGCCGCCATTTTGTTTCTCCTGCTTGTTCACACTCTCATTGGCTTGCCATGGGACTGGACAGACCTCAATCAATTCTATTGCCCGATAATGTCCACCTCACGACGTCGTTTGAGGGGATTCACCTTTTTTTTTAGTACAACACAAGCTAATTTTTTTTTTTTTGGGCTTACCTTATGATCTTTCAATACCATCTCATCCAATTTTTTTTTTTAAAAAAAAAAAAAAAAAGAGGGAGAGAAAGAAAGAAAGACGTTTCCAAACCAATGGCGTTCAGTATAAGGAAAATTGGAAATTCATAAATGAAAATTTGAAAGCAAAATTGGAAATTCATTTTTAGATTGATATAAATTCATTTTTAGATTGAGATCGATTTATAAATTTGCATCCTTATTAATTAGTATTTAGTACATGACATGACGGTCCCATTTGATAGACAGCTATTAGCTGTTAGCTGTTAGCTGTTTGTATTAGCTGTTAGCTGTTAGCTGTTTGAATTAGCTGTTTTTAGAAAAAGTATTGGCTAAAAATTAGCTGTTTCTAAAAAATAAATGTTGGTAAAATTTTATTTATGCCCTTATTTATAAATTAGTTTTTAATGAGATGTGTGTAATTTTTCCAAACTTATGGACAATTATGTCATTTCTACAAAAAGCTCTTCTCAAAAGGCTAACGGGAATAGCTTTTTCAAAAAGAGCTTTTTTGAACCAAACAGCTATTGCAAACAACTCTTTACCAAATACCCTTTGGTTGTTTGACTTGGTCAAAACAGCCAAAATCCTTCCAAACAGTTATTTTTTTCCAAAAAAACTATTGTTACAAAACATCCCCATTGTAATGATGATAACTTTGTTATGAGTAATCTTCTTATTTATTATGTGGAATTAACAATGAAAGTAAAGTATTTTACATTTATAATTAAATTTTCACTTAAAATTCACACTCTGCCAATGTTTTTTTTTAAAAAACGAAAAGCTCGCACGTCTGATCTCAACACCTAAATTACTCTCGCTCCATATAGAACGTGGAATCATATCATTCCTATTTATGTAGTACTATACACCAAGAACTACCAAATGGTAGGCATAAACTATCCCTTAATTGTACCTTCATGAGCCTTTTGGCTATGATAAAGTGTAGTCTAATAAAATTATCTTCTTTTTTTTTTGGTCCTATATCCTTCATTTGACTGAAGTTGAGTTACTATTGGCCTAATAAGGAATAGAACTCCTCCATCATAGATTTTCTCTATTCACAAAACTTAAACTCGAGACCTTACTTGAGAGGAATAAGTATCAAACCACTTCAACTAACTTATATTAGTATTAGAGTTACACCCTTATTTTGTAAGGGTGTGAGTTAAATAATTTTTTAATATATTATTAAGAGAATATATTTATTTTATAAAAAAGGCAAACAATAAATTGATGTATTATATTATTTTGTTGATGCAAAAATAAAGCGGATTATTTTTAATTTTTTCTCTACTAATAACACAACTTTTTATTCTTAATTAATATCTAACTTACACTTTTTGTTGTATTTGCATCATTAAATCATATATATTTTATGATTAATTTTTATTAGTAAATAATAGTAAGGTATGTGAGAAGTTACCTTATTAAATAAAATTAATATTGTATTAAATTTACATCTATCCTACATAACATTTTAAATCTCATATAGCATTCTATGTTGTATTAAAGGATCTCACATGGCTATTCTCTCCTACGTGGTATCCTACATGATAAGTTTACGTGTCGCTCGTACATGAATTCAATCCAACTTTTAATATATATATATGATATATGATATATGATATATGACAGTAAAATTATCTCTTAAACCTACAATAATTTCTCTATCCCTATCAAGACTCTTAAGTTTACAAAATGATCCTCTAAAAAACATTTATCGTAAAATGAACATTAATTACGTTGTCTCTTAACAACTAAAAACTCCGAATTTTCATATGAACCCTGCTCCTAGAAATATAGTACACACTTCAATTTCTTTTCTTCATTTTCTAACGAACAAAATTTGCAATAGTAGACGTAGGGAAAGGGGTGGATGCGACTTGGAAAGGATCATATCCCATACACTTGATATTCATAGGAAAATTAAATATTTTATGAGTATGCAATTTTTTTTTTTTTTTACGGGGACACTTAAGAAATTTAATTAACATCAATTAATCATCTACGGAAATGGAAAATAATATCAACGGCTCTCCAAATTTCAACCAACAGAAATTGGTTTAAGTAGCTTGATACTTGTTCCACTTAAGTAAAGTCTCAGATTCGAGTCTTGTAAATAAAAAAAATTTGTAATAACAGAAGAGGAGAGCTCTACATCTCTATCCCTTATTGATACTTCCTAGCAAAGCATAAGGAATTCTTCTCGGATCTTTCAAAATTAAAAGTCAAGTGCGCGTTTCCATCTTCCCTTGCAACTTACATTTGAATATTCTCTTATGAGTTATGAATGGTCAACTTGGTCAACGTTAATTTAACACGCCTATTTAATTAACAAGCCTCCACGTCATTAATCACGCAAGTCAAGGTTACTGTTAGCAACCCCCCCCCCCCCCCCAAAAAAAGGAAGATTAGTGTAACTGTCAATCTGTCATTCAACTCCACACCTTCTCTCCCCCTTCCCCCTTCATGGGGAAGAAGATTAAAAAAAAAATTATAATACTAATCAAAGAGTTAGGCATGGCCCCAGAAATTGAAAGAGTAAAATTCATGAATTTCCATCCACCCAAGTGCAAGAAACATCATCTGTCTTTCTCTCTCCTTTCTTTCTGGTTTCCACCCTATAAGCCCTATTACTATGAACTGTCTCCTTATATAAGCTCATTTCCTCCTAGCTACAATTTTCATGAGCAATCTAGCATAATCTTACCCAAGAGAATTAAGAAAAAAGCACTTTCCCACATTACTTTATATTGTTGGCAACATTTTTTATTCCCGAAAGAAAGAAATGGAAAGCACTAGTTGTTCATTCTCGTATTCATATGTGTTACAGCTGACGATACAGTCAGCTGAAACCCTAACCACGACAGGTAAAAAGTCTGTCAAACAAAAGACGTTTGTTGTTATCTCTACAGAAGATGATAATCAGGCTTACGTCAAGCAACAGCAGCAACAACAACGATGCACAGGGAGTAGCGAGGAAGGAGGGAGCAACCCTACATGGAATGCAAAGCTCGAAATAACCATCCCCACGCACACAAAGTACATCACGTTGGACGTTCGTGGTGCCACGAGCTCAAGGTCACAAGAAAAAAGCCATAGTATTGGGGTCGCAAGGGTCCCAATTTCGGATTTCGTTGGAAATTATCACAATAATTCTAACGATTATTTGCATTTCTTGAGTTATAGATTAAGGGACCGATTTGGTGAACCAAATGGAATTGTTAATTTTTCAGTGAAAGTACTTAAAGGGTTGGATACGATGCAACAGCCTAAGAGACCCTCGGTGTGTAAGTATAACGGCCCCAGTGAAATAGGAGGGTGGTCAGAACATCACAAGAAAGAAAACTATGGCTATGGATCAAGCTCGACCCATGTAGTAGGGGTAAATGGTTGGAGAAACCCTAATACTGTCGTTGTTGGAGTTCCTGCACATATGGCATGGTAAGTTCATGCCATGCATGATCAAGTAGAAAGAATTATGTAAGTAATTTTAGAAGTAAGCATCTCATACGTTGTTATTTGATGAGTGTCTATTATTTAGGGTACATCCCAATGTACATAACAATAATATACACCAAGGGATAAGAAAAAAGGAGCTTTCTTGGGGAGGGGGGGTTCTTGTGTACAAATTTCATTGCATTTACATTCTTTTAATGTGTATAAATCATATTTTACAGAAATAAAGTTGTTATAATGTTTATCACTAGAAATTTTTCTGGACTACTTTGTGATGCTGTACTTCTTTTTGTCAATTGGTTTTTCAATCAAATTTGGGGGCATTAGCTAGTTAGCTAGTTTAAAACATACGTCGAATGACGTTCATAATACGACGGTAGTTTTAGTAACTTCCGTGCTCGGAAAAATCATCTTTTTCGCTTTTAAGTTTAAGTAGATGCAAGGACCTCAACCGAAAAGGGACACCAACAGATAATTATATATGTTTTTAGCCACCCAAATCTACAAAGTAATGATGTGGGAGGCTAACAGAACGGATGAAATTTTAGCCCTCGGTTCCATCACGTACAACTGCGTGACAATAAAACATAAGGGAGATCGAAGATCTGCACAAGGGGAGCCAATCCATAGCCTCTACATAACCATGTACATTTCGTCAGATGTTAAAAACAAGAGAGTTTTAGAAGAGCTGCAAACATCAACTTGAAATGATCAAAAGCATTTCCTGAATGGAGCTAAGCCGGCTCGAACAAGTAAATTAAATCTCGGTCACTGACAAAGGTCAAGATCATGATATGTACACAGCACACAATCGGAATGGGGAAACATAGTCACAAGATTGATGTTTGGTGATTGGCATCATACTTCGTCACTGCTTTGGTTACCATTCTTGAGTATATTGTATTTGCAAAGGGGACAGGTTGCATTCATGTGTAGCCATTTGTCTATGCAAGCTGAGTGGAAGTGGTGGCGGCATGGAAGTTCGCGTAATTCATCTCCGTCATCATATGCAGAAAGGCATATGCAGCATCTCTGGAAAAAGATTGCTTCAGTATAGGTGTTAAAACGTTTCTGAAACGTTGCAATTAAGCTCCCTCTCTATTGTCTAGACTGATAATAGACTGCTACAACAAAAAAGAGAGGAATCCTGAGGACAAGAGATCACAAAACGGAACTTGCTGGAAATAGGAAGTCAAGTGCAGTGCAAAAGAAGAACAAATCTTCTAGTTAGAGCCAACCAAGTGTATTCAACTCAAAAGAGCCTTTTCCATGTCCACCTTAATGGGCAGCTGTAATGTCACTTATGGACAATGATTCACCCTTATGATTACTAGACTAAAGCAAAATGTCTCAATGAGTTTTCCTCTATTTTTTGCTGCAGTGCAGAAGGCAGTCAGCACTCTAAACTAGGGTCTAATAGGCGCAACCTCTATACTATATAGAGTAAGCACACATGGTGGCCTAGGCGGAACTCTAAGCATTGACAGATTACAAGTATCTTTTTTCCCAACATATGTTTCAGTCCATCTCACTTCTGCTCCAGAGGCAAGAAGCTCACATAGTCGATGCATCTTCAATCATTAAACCACATTATCCAATATGCTAGCGTACAGAGACTTTTGATCTCTCACTCCAAATGTGATTGTGTGACCTACATTTTCAATTGGGCTATTGCAGAATGGTTGGCACTTCATGATCCGTCACCTTTGCTGTTATCTCCTTGAGTCAAATCACATTGTATGCAAATAGAACTATCCCTTGAACTTCAGTCTCACTGGGGGCACCCAAAATTTTTTTTTTTTGGGAGGGGGGGGTTCCTAAGTGTGTTAATGGTTCTTAAGAACCCAAATTGACACTCTATAGCACGGACACTCCAAGGAGCCAAGCTCAATCCTCCACGAAGTATAACTAATACAACCAGGGAAGTCCAAATCTGCCCCATAGAGACTAGAGACTTGAAATCCAGACCTCACCAATGAGATGGGTGAATGTACCAGTTATCACAAGATCAATGAACAGGTCTGATAATCGACAACAAATATAAGTACAGATGTTCATTTCCTGACTCTAGATACAGCTATCCATGACCTCACTCTCACACGTCCTCCCTAAACCCATTCACAGGGAGCAGAACACCCAGACAGAAATAATGAGCTAGGTTGTGAGCATAAAGGGGTAATTACCAGCACCCACCACTAAGGCACTAAAGAGCATCAAATGTGTGAGACATTTCTACATCAATATTGGAATAGCTAAAAGTGTATAAAAGACTTACAGCATCCTCAAGAGAAAGAACACGCTCAGCAGGGGTTTCACTGTTGCACTCAGTCATGATTCCACCAAATGATTCTTGAATTTCACCATTCTGTTTTTCATATTCACCTATTGGCCTGAACGTATACTTTGGCAGCAGCTCAATATCCTCCTTACTAGCGCCTTCCTGTAAATAGGATATTCAAGGTATCAGCTAGATGCTTTCTGAACAAAACTATGAATGAGAAATAATGCACACGTAATCTACCTGATCTGCCACAGCATAGAGAATTGCAATAATACATGGAAGGCAACAGCAAACAGCTATGCCAATGATGCAAGCCACAGCAACACAGATCACAACAAAGAACACATCAAATGCCAAAAAGGTAATAGTGAGCCTGTGAAAACAATGTTGTGTAAGTCACAAAAGAAAAGCACACAAGACCTACTTGCAACAGAGAAGTAGAAACCACTGAAAATAACATGAAGAAAGCTACCAGTATAGCTTTGGTGCATCATCTGCTAAAGTCTGCCCACCAGAGGATACCCAATAGAATCCAATTATCCACCAAATAAATGAGAACATAGTGTTTGCCGACTCCAGATGCTTTGCGACACTGCCAGAGGAAAAGCGATAGGTAAGCTTTCTCATGAGGGAAAAGGGATAGTCATTTTGAGATCATCCTGTAAACTAAAACAACTGGGACACACAGTTGTTCTGGCTACAAATAGAACCACTGCACCAGCAATCCAGCCATCACATTGATGATGCTCTATTTTGTCGCAAGTGATCAGAAGGCTAAAGACAATACATGAATCAAAAGTTTACAAAAATAGCCAGCTAGCCTATAGCACACAACTTCATAAGGCCACAGTTTTTTTTTTTTTTTGAGGGGGGGGTGTATGTAAATAGGTAGGTGTGATTAAGGCTGCAACTCACACAGACATCTTCAATGTCAGCTAAAAGGACGGTAATAACAGTAACACCTTCTCTGAATGCAAACACTGCTGTTTAAAAAACAACAATTACATGAAGATTGACTCCTATAGGTAAATCCAAATTACGCACTGGACTAATATAAATAAATTAAACAGCTAAGTCAACAGACAAGTTGCAGCATGGCAGCATCTGGATAGGCAGCCTATACAGTTTACATGAGTGCCCTGGAAGTCTAAACACACACTGGGAACTGCAGTGGCAGAAATATATAGTGCAATTGTGCAAATAGGGAACACATTTTTTTTTTTTTTTTAAGATTAGAAAAACCATAGTCACCATTTCCCTGAATGGATCAATGCTTTCAACCTGATTCTCTATTTAAGAAGACTGACTTGGACTGGACATCAAAATCTTCATATAGCATGACAGTGAGACAAATTTGAATTTGAAGAGAAATCCAACTGCAAATGCTGTCAAAATTGAATTTGAAAATAAATCCAGAGAATGCTCAAGCTACTTGGCCTTTCTGGTCAAGCAAATACATTTTCTTCTAAAATAGCACCATGATGTGGTTGACAATTACAACAGACAGATTTTACTGCCCAAATGTCTTCATACCCATTAATGTTCAGAGAGTGAGCCTGTGAGGGTGAAGTAGCTGAAGCCAGCACCACACGACTAGCAGAGAGTAGAAAGGGCAAAGTTATTAATTCTTGTGGAACATGTACACTAAAGCTGAATCTCAAAGTTTTGCATGCTTAGAAAATAAGAAAACACCATTCCATGCTCTGCCCTCGGGAAAACACACTAACACAGTGACACAAACCTCAGGAGTTTCTCATTCCCTTGACAGTCACCAATCCGCAATAAATTGAATTGCACAGCCTTTTGTTTAATTAGCCACAGGTTAACAATTTGTCCGAAGTCGTAACTCTATAGTATTTCCTTCCGACAGCCACCCCTTATTTATGAGATCCACAAAGTTCCCAAGGATATATAACATGATGGATTATGATCCAATTACACATCAAAATCCGTCATTTTCTTTCCTCCTTTTTTTTTTTTTGTTGTTGGAGGTGTTTTGTCGGGGGCATGAGGGGACACTATGTTGAAGCAACCAGAAGGGAAAGGATGTCCAGCAGGCATCCACCAGAGAATACTAATAACAATCTACAGAAATTGGCGCAAAAGCTTCTAATGAATAAAAAAGTTCTCCTATCTGAAAAGATACAGTCTTGATCAATCCCCTGTTTGTTACCATTCACGTCCCTTAATGTCCCTCTTCTCCTCTTGAATTTATGCTCCACAGGAAAGCTAGAACTGGAAAACTATCGTCTCCAGTTTCTTTGAAGCATCCACAAGGAACACCCCCCCCCCCAAAAAAAAAAACCAAAAAAAAAAAGTGTCGCTTTTATTAGCACAGACAAAATCCCATTATCATTTCACACCTCCATGCTCATGCTGCATGATGAAAGTAAAGATTCAATTTCCTTTTTGCGTCAGAACTCAGAAACCCCAAGTGTTTACCAAAACGGCAATTAAACTTTTTCCTCAATCAATACCATCCCATTGAGATTATATTCTTATTTGATCCATACCCAATCCTCATTTCAGACACACCAACTACTTAATTCGCATTTTACATAATTTTCCTTCTAGCTATCCATGTTTTCCCAACTCTAGTTCTTATTTCCGCCATTTCCCATCAATAATCTACCTAATGTATCAGAAATTTATATGCAAAGTACCAACGAAGCGACCCGATACATTTACAAATTTCAGATAATATCAGAGTGACACCCAAAACTTACCTGGTATTATCCTCATCCTCGCGCTGCTCAGGAGCACACTGCACAAAATCACCATCCACACTCACCGAAGAGCTGGAGTTCGACCTCGAATCCAAGTTCAAGTTCGAATTCGAACCCGAACCCGAACCATTCCTAAACCCTAGACTCATCTCTCTCCTCCTCTTACTATACTCCAAACAAACGCAAACCATATGCAATATACACTGAACTCCATACCCAACGAGCCACGTTCGAAGAGGAACTTGCGACCTTTCATCCCAGCTCAAAATCAGCATAACAATGATGACCATCACAAAAATGGTGTTCCACAGCAAATCAAGAACAACAATTGGAGTTGAATACGCCCAATCGCTTTGTCGCTCATCGATTTGCTCCGCCGCCGCTTCTCTAACCCTAACCGACTGCTCCGTCATCATCCGCCGGCTGTTCGTTCGCCGGAGAAACCTCGCCGCTCCCTGGATCCCCGCCCGCCGGGAAAAGTGCCGGCTTTGGGACCGGAAAGACGGGTAGCCGGCGGTCGGAGGGAGCAATGGCGTCGTGCTTTCGGCATCGTTAGTTGTTGACATAGTATAAGAGAGAGATTAGGTATAGATTTTGCGAAAAGGACTATGCTTTGAGGGATTTTCTAGGGTTTACATTCATGGAAAGCATCGATCGACGAGAGAGAACATTGGAATCAGGGATGCTGGGATTAGTGGAATTGGTTTGTTAATTAGCAATTTTTGACTCTGGGAGCTTTGATCCAGCACTAGGCTTGAAGAATTGATTACTAGCATTTTTTTCTTTATTATTTATTTCTTGCTTTCTTTTTGTTCGGGGAGAAATTCAGAATTTTCGATGATTTTCATTTTCATAGACAGTTATTGGCATTTGGCACTATCCGGTAAAATTAACAGTTCAAGTAGCTGACAGCTGTTTAAATAGCGGATAATATTTTTAATTCACCTGTTACTAGGTAGCTATTTAGACACGAGGTTAAAATAAATGTGTTCGGTAAATTTAACTGCTGAGTTAGATAATTAATATAGATTGACATGAAAGGACATAGATAATTTCTAAAGATAAAATTTTCAAAGAATATTTTTGGACCAAAAAATATGAAACGCTGCTTTTAAATGCCAAAAATATCTTATTATCTTTTCAGAAACGCTGCTTAAAATGCTAAACACTACTTGAAATACTAGTCAAAATACTAGATTACCGAACATTAAAAATTACCTGATTAGTGTACTGACTTGATCAAAATGCTAAATATTATTCAAAACGCTGTTGTTGAATACACCCATTACCTCTCAATGATTTTTTTCTTTCCCGTTTGATGCCGAATTAAGTGTACCTAAATTTGAATTTTATGAAATAATTAATAAATGTTTCATCCATTTATCTGCTAGGTGATAATTAAGTAAAATCTACGTGCTAGGATAATGTTGATGGAAATTAAGGCAAGCTTACGTATTCATCTTACTTAAATCAAGTTTATACTAAAAGTCTTGGAATATTAGAATCCAGAGTTTGGTGTTGGATGAGTGATGGATGTGCAGAGCCTACGCTTATGTTTTAAGAGCATCCGCAGCCGGTGCCTCGCGTGGAAACATGTGGGGCCTGCGTGTCATTGGCATGGCAAGGGAAAGCTGGCAGCCAGGGGAATTGAGGGGGGGCACGCGTGGAAACTCGTATGTCCGTTCCCCCTCCCGCGCCTCTTTTTGTGATTTTTTTATTATTTTTTTGTTTTTCTTTTTTTTTGAAGTAATATATAATTTTTATATGATTAAAAAAATAGGTTGTGTGTTATAAGGTGGATCCATGACAAATATCTTTATTAGATGATTAAAATTGAGTTCCATGGGTTGGAAAAGTAATGGAATGCAAGTTCCAAAATTGTGGAACTTTTACTGACGTGGCAGGCCAGAGTTCCAAAATCCGGAACTCCCACTGGGAATACTCTAAGCAAGTCAAGCTCGGGTTTGATTTGACTTATCTCATCAAATCACAAAATAGTCGAAGCTCGAATGCAAACTCATAAACCGTGCTTCAAACTTAGTGAGATGGGGCTCTACTTAGCTCAAATACACACCTACACAGCTATACATACTGACATATTTGATTTCTCTATAATAAGAAAATTTCACTTTACATGTATCAGTTTAAACATAAGATTACCTTTTTTATTATATTACTCCATACCGGTAAGTATTAAATATGATGATTGAACCTGAATCTCCCAAACGCTACAAAAGCATGACCTACACTAGGAGATGATGGTGGTGTTTTTTGATTGTTGGCTAAATCTACGAGTTACAAGATGACAAGTATGTATCATTGTCACAACTCACTACTTGTCTTTTTGTGACATAAAATTCCAAATGATTTATGATTGATTTAAAATTTTATAATTATTATATAACTCAACTATAATCGTAGGAATTCTTTTCTTAGGTCCTATACTTATAAAATTACGTGCTTAATTTAACAATCCGATTCAAATTATGATGTATCTTAGGAATAAGCTTTATCTGCGTAACTCATTAACAATTTAAACTATATAGTGACCAATAAATAAATTATGACGCATCCTAATGTCATACTTCAATCCAGACAAATAATTGAGAATTTAAATAATATAATGATCAATTATCTAATACTACTTTTTTGTTGTATTTTCAAGTGTAATGTAAGGCAACATTCCACCTCTCTACCCAAACAAACCATGGCTTCATTCTGCTGTGACAAGGAGCTCCAAGTCAAATTGAAACCCAAGTTGAATGACCTGTTCGCAAAGTTGGGAAGAGTGAAGTTTATATCATATTCTTATGTATATACACTCTCATAACCCACGTCCACACTTACATGTTAAAAAAATACTAATTTCAACCAACTTCAAACTGCACTTTCTGTCACAAATTACAAACAATGCCAAAAACATGTACGCAGTCCTTCATTATGCTGAAAAAAAACATCTGCAATTTCTGTCATGAATTACGATGAATGAAAAATAAATCTGTTATACATACAGCAATAGTCATCTACGCTTTGGTGACCTATAACAAATATCTCATAATCAACGCAAAAAAAAAATAAATTTAAGTATCTCTTCCATATACAGAATCAAACCCAAAATATCCATCAGTCATAAATAAATAACTTTTGCTTAACAGCGCATAAAAACATTATTATTTCTTCAATATATATAACAAAAATTATGTCATCTATAATTTACGGCGTGACTAACAAATATTTCAATAACATTTGAAAAATAAATAAAACTTTTCATAATTATTAACAGACTATTCGTACACACAATTATATAAATTATAAAAGTTTTCAAAATATGGAAAATGACAGCCATATACACAAATGTGAAGGAGTGGTTTTTTTTTTTTTTAAATATGAAAAATAGTAGTCATATGTACTAGCATGATGACATTATGTATATATTTATATACTATTTAACATCATAATCTTTAGATGTTCACACCTTTTATTCCTCTGTAAATATAAAATTAAAAAAAAAAGTCAAAATCTTCTATCAAATAGAACAATGCGGGCCAGAGTCATGATTCCAAATTAACCTAGCATTACATTCGAATCTCGTACAAAATTTATGATCATCAGTTGAGGCAAATTATTATATGCTCTTAAGAGTTTGTGCTCTCACTTGTTATACATATATTTTTATTCTTCTAAGTATATTTGTCATATAAATTATTTAAATATATATTATTATTGATGTGAATTTTGACAGTACGTATGTTCAAGAGAATGACGGACACTTTGATCAGTTTGTCATTGGCCCAAATTATAATTATTGGGCCAAAGCTTGTGGGCTAAGCCCCTTACTTTTAGCCCATTGTGCAACAGAATTTATCATGAGACTCTGACGAGCTGGATTGGGCCCACTTCAGTATGCTGGACTGATTTCCAATCCTCTTAGCACCGGAGCCCATTTTATTGTTTGGAGGTCTGGCCATGAATTTTTTTGAGCACAAATATAGGCAGAAGCACTGGAGTTTTGAGATTTTTTAAAAAAAAAAAAAAAAGATGAAGAAAAGGAGGACTTATGTTTTATGGGATTTCTTGTAAAGTAGTAGTCTGAAAGTGTAGTATGATATGTCTAATATGATCACCCTCCCCCCCCCAATAATTCTCTTTTTTTTTAAAAAAAAAAGAGATATCCCTAAATTTTTTCACCTTTCACTGTTAGTCAATGTGCCTTCTTTCCCTTCTACCTCAGACCACATGGTGAGGTGGCATGCCTCTTCCAGGATTCATCAAACTTGATTTTGACGGATCACTCAACAACTCTTCAACAATGGTTGGATAACATCCACGATTAGATGGACAAACTTCTTAAAGCAGGAGCATCCTATTATGGGCACTTGTCTACTTGTGGCGGAACTTAAAGCACAAAGAGTCGAGTACGATACAACAGTTCAAGTTGCTTTCAACAATATTGTCATCGAAGGAGACAACCAAATTGTAATTTGAGCACTAATAGGAAGCATACAAGTCTCTTGGCAAATTTCCAATATTATCGAAGATGGTCGAGGTTGGTCAAAATAGGGTATTCATTTTATCATCAACCACATTTCAAAGAAACAAATATAGCAGCAGATTAGCTATCAAAGTTTGTGCATTCTATCACAATCTCATTTTTTGCAAATTTATGTATCTATTCAATTTTTAAATTAATTTTAGCTGACTATGTAGGTGGACCAGCTCATATCAGAAGAAGAGATGCCTAACGTTTGCTTTTTACTTTTTACCATTGTCGGAAAAAAAAAGTCTTTTGCTCAATTGACCTCACAATTGTTCAACATGCTAATTCAAAATATCATTACCACGTACCTTCCCGTTCATGTATTTAGAATTGCAGATGTGAAAATATTCTTAGATGTTGCGAAGTCACCATAGTACATGAGGTTTTGGTTGATAATCATGTGATTCATGATATGGATCAATAACTCAATAAGATAACTTACAGTTTCTTACTGAATAATGATAATAGTTTGTCCTGGTCTACCTCTGAGTAGATTTATCCATCCAAAATGTGTATATATAGTTAAGTAATTATTAAAAACAAAAAAAAGAATAATTAAGTAAATAACGGTACTGATGAGTCGACGGGCAGACACAAACATGCCGAACATTGTGTTTTGGACACCGACTACCTAGAAAAATTATCCAGAATTCTATATACAAGCTCTTAATCAAAATTTTTTACGCGGACATTCATAAAACACATACCGGTACTATTCCAACATTTTGAAAGCTCAAAAACAAAACAATATATATGGCATTTTAAATTCCCGATAAAACAAGTCATTTATTTTTAAAAGCAACAAAAACATTTATGATGAGACATACTTAGAATATCGACAAAATAGAAATTACTAGCAATGCAAAATATGAACACAAGTGATAGCAGTCAGCCAAGTTGAAGACATACTTAGAACACAAGTTGAAAATATACACATACGTACATGTAAATACACACGTCACATTATGGTGTAAATTAAAGGAACATATGTTAGTGGTCCATTAACAATAAATGTACATATGTGCCAATCATGTACACAAATCAAAAGAGTTGATTTTGTAAAATCAAGGGTGATGGTCCATATTTTTTGTGGGGTTATGCCACCCTACGTTTACACTATTACCTTTCTAACCGACTCATGTACATGGTGGACGTGGCCATCCTCGTGAACCCACTCTTGGTCATTCCATGGATATGGACCTTTGTTTGTTCTTTTTTTCTTTTTTTTTTTTTTTAAATTGTCTGTTCTACCCAAAAATTGAACTGTTAATTAAGAGTGGCACCGGCATATTAGCAGCGAGGCGTTGCATATGGTTACTATCTCCGGCCCTCAACCTTGTACGGACCGATTAATTATTTTTCGATTATACGTACTATGTTACAAATTGTGTGAAATTGAGTCAATCTTTAGTATTATAACCTTCCGTATTTTATCCGTGTTACATTATTACTCTTAGGACTACCTCACCAACTGAGTATATATAGCTCAAAGGGACAAAATATGGGTATCGGTTTAATATCACAAAACCGATAATAGCGGAGGTTGTGACTTGTGAGTCAAGATAAAACTTGATAATCTAGCTAGTTTGGTATAAGCTTACATGTTAAACTGAATAAAATGACTCAATTATTGGTCTTTGTAATTAGTTGTCGGGTTGAAGAACTTAGTGTAGTCTTTTGTAAACGGGTGAATACATCAGAAACTTAATGTAGTATAAAAGATAGCTTAATAGTTCAAGCCTACTATTGAAAGAAGAATTGTACGTATAATTTTTGTAATTGAGAAAATTACAAACAAAAAATGGTGACTTTACATAAATAGTGATGCAGGAGTACATATTTATAACGTAACCTTTCATCATCCAATAATCTAAAAAATTCCATCCATCCAATGCTCAATTTACGACTTTTTATACCAAATCAAAATAAAACTTTTCATCATGACTCAAAAGATTTATACTTTTCATCTACTAAAATTTTAAAAATTAACTAATAATGAACAAAATTTGAAGTCATTGTTTCGTTTAATACGCAACTATCGTAAAACATACCTTAACTCTGGTAGAATACTAACAATCTAAAACGGTATCCTTAATTAGCTAATCTCTATTTTATGATAAAAATAGTGAATCCATTAGTCTCTTTTTCCTTTTGCCATGTTTATTGGTACAGAGCACATGAACAGCAATAATCCCACTGGTTTTGGTGAATGATTCACGTGATTTTTGTCACTTTCCTCTTATTTTTTTTCCTTGTAGTAGAAACACAGGATGTTACACAGTGTAAAGCATGATATTATTATGAAAGCGTTCAAGAACTATCTCAACCAAAATCTTAAGCTGATTGTCGAAAGATCGGGAATATGTTTATATACTCCTCCTTGCGCGAATGACCTTTGGGTTTAGCTGCAAAGGCTCCCCCTGCCTTACGCAATAAATCAATATGGGGGCTACTGAGATTCAAACTTAAGACCTCTTACTCATAAATACTCCGATACTATGTTTAATAACCATCTCAACCAAAAATTTAAGCTGATGGTTGAAGGTCCTAGAATATATTTATACTATAACAAAAAGCAACCTTAATTAGTCTTCCAATTTGCCATAATTAATTCTGTCAAGTTATAGTCGTTTGGTTCCAACAATCAACAATTTTTGGATAATTGTAATATGCTTTCATAATTCGATCCTATCATTTTTTTTCAATTTAAAAATATAATATTATGATTTTTTAATCAAAATGAGACACTTATGAAGTGTCTTGCAATAAGATACTTATTATTTTGCTTTGTCATTATGAGACGCATGAAAGTTAGCACAATTCTAAGTATATGATATTATAATCGGACTAGGGTTCAATGACGTAAGACGCTCATTTTTAGGAACAGACTTTTGGCATGTCTAGTATGTTGAGTCAATATTTGATGAATTTGGACGCATAGAAAAAACAAGGAGAAAATTCATCATCATATGATATCATATTGTAAGTTGTATCATCATATCGTATCAGTTATAATTAAATAATATAATACAGTAATATAGTCATACACAAAATTGAATAAATTATTTTAATTTTAATCAGCGTTCTTTTCTTTTTTTTTAATGGGCAGCATGGGAAGTATCGTTTAATATGGTACTAAGTTATTGTAAAGTTAAAAAATATTTGATACAAAATTAAGATATTTTTAGTTAAAGCACTAGAAAAATGTCATTGTACCATAACAATTTTCTTATGATATGGGTTGACCAATTTTCACAAGATTAGACGTTATTTTGTTAGTTCTTTCATACCCTAAACACCATTCACTTTCACAAGTTACGTCTATTTATCATTTTGTTTTTAAATTTGTTTAAAGCACTATTAATCCATGACCATACCAAAAACGTAATTTAGATCAATAATTGTACATTTTATCCATCCCTAATTAGTTGAACTAAAAACATAACAACTTACAACAACCAAATATACAAAACTAAAAATGAAAAATTTGAAATTCTCGGACCTTTTTGAAAATTTGAAATAAGGTATATGAATTGATTATATATAGTTCAATTCCACCGATGAATCCTACTTTATAAATCTCAAATTTTTGATCTCGAACCATCCAAGAAAAAGAGAGAAAGATTAAAAAAAAAAAAAATTCTCTTTGGTCCTCTTCTCACGAGGGAGAGGTCCATCAATAATGATGTATATATATCGAATAACATTGACATGAATCACGCATGCTTGCATCAATGTTCATGAAAATGACCAACTTCTCTCTCTCTCTCTCTCCCTCCCTTCCCATCACATGAATGCCGTAGTTTTCTTATCTCCCACCCCCACCATGCACCCCCTCTATTGTTTTTGGCATTAATTGCATCCTCCTTTCTTATCTCTTGTGATGCTGAAAATCCAAAAGAGTCCTTTTATAAATGATGTATGTTATGGACCTTCGATCATCAGTTTGAGCTAACTAATAGACAGTTCTGCTAAGGACATGTTATCATATATATCATAAATTATTGTTCGGATTTTCAAATATCAGATCTCTTCACGGAGATGTTTTTAATTAAGATGCTGGCCAAAATCCCAGAATTACTTGTACAATATGATAGTATCATCAGGTGTATTTTGCAAAGACTTTGGCCAATTTTTTCGCATGTTTTTATATTACTCTTTTATTCTCTAATATTTCTCTAGCTAGCGATTTGGCTTAATCTAGTACGAGAGTAAAACAAGAGAAAAACAAAAACAAAGCAAAACGTGCATGAATTTTAATTTCAACAAATTATGTCGTTTTTAATTTATTTGGATTTCATCATCTAGATATATAAATCGACAGGTAAATAGATAGATACTGAAAGAACCCTAATAAACTTCGGCCAAGTGTGAATGATTAATTACCGTCCAAGGCTATGTCACATCCCAATTAAATGATGTTGAAATCTCAAAAGGACCTTTTGAAATCAAGTGATAATGTATCATGCATGACCATCATGGACTCACTATCAAATTAAGTAGCCGGGACGAGTACCCCAGAGTCTTCAATGATTGCTCTTGAATTCCATTATGTATGCCTCAATGATTGCCCAGATCAAAGTATTTTGAATTAAATGATGGAGTAGCTTTTTATTTTTATTTACCACATTTGGATGATATTCTAAGTGGTAAAATTGTGGATCATATCGATTTTTTTTGAGTATTTTCATCTTTGATTTGTGGGTGTCTCTGTAGCAAAGTCACTCTAATTTATTGCATGTACGTGCTTATGAGCAGTTGTGTCCGTACCTTATCTTCATTTTTTTTTTTCCAGATCTTTTTTCTTTTAAGATCAACAGTTAGATACTAAGATTCCTTGGAGTATAGACAGATTTAGGTCATATTCGATAATAGTAGTATGTGGAGTAGTATTTGGTATTTTAATGGAGCTCAAATACAAAATTAGGCAAATGTCAGTGTACAATAAATTGATATTAATTTGGACTAGTGGTTTGCATTTAACACTTAATTAAGGGAGTGAATTTGGACAGAACGATATTAGTTTTGGTATTTCAAATGTAGCATTTCTTGTCATGGGACAAAATATCTATTTTTTTTAGTGTCATTAATTATATTAATCAACTAACCCAAAAGTGCTAGCTAGCTAACTACATATGCATCACATCTACCTAACTATATATACATGGACAAAATACCTATATTTTTTTTTTATGTCATTAATTATATTCGTTCAAGAAAAATCTCAACTAAAAGTTTAAGATGATGGTTAAAGACCTATAAAAAAGGTTTATACTCTAACGCGTCTCACACAAATGCCCTTTCGACTTGAAGCGTGGTTGCTACAAAGACTCCCCCTACTTTACGCAATAAATTAGTATGGGGGTTGATGAGATTCGAACTCGAGACCTCTTGGTCAGAAAGACTCTGTTAACATGTTCAAGAATCATTTCAATCAAAAATTTAAACTTATGGTTAAAAACTCGGGCATAAATTTATACTCTAATTAACAATATTAATTCAACATAGATGCTACCAACCTAGTTAGTTACAATGGAATCATGTATATATAGATATTTTTAGCTTTTTTGTTCTACATAGTGCCATATTCTACAAGTACATACTGTATGAACATAATCGGGACATGTTTAACATTGATTTTTTTGGGGGGGGGGGGGGCATTGGACCCAATAGCATGTGAGGATGAAAGGGAATAGCCAGGAAAAACCAAAAAGGCATTGGTTGTCATACCCAATTAAGGGATCATTGATTGACTTATAATATATAGAATAGTGACTTAGACCTAGCAAGGTCCATCTGCTTCTGCTAAGCTCCAAATAATAAATAGACCACACATAACATATGTTCATCCCCCCCCCCCTCTCTTCTTTCTCAAACCTTCATCTCCATATGGGGCCGTACTGGCTAATTAGGGCAGGTACAAATTTTCGCCTTTTCGAATGGAATATTCATTTTCTAATTTAGACATGTCCACACGTAACTTAACTCTCCTTGCACGGTGACTATAAGGTGTGACATGAACCCCTCGTGTACGTACCGCAACTTGATTGATATGAAAGGCATCTTTTGTGATTTTCACAGTTTTACATTATTTGTCACATATGATGAAGGGTAAAAGGTAATTTAAAACATGAGAGTTACAAAAAAATATTATATCAAAATTTTGAGAGACGTATGTAGTCATTCATCTCTCATTTATCAAGATAAATAGAAAAGAAACAAAAGGAAAAACGAAATGATGAACATTGACCAGTAAAATACGTTGAATTTAAAAGAAGAAATCAATTGAAACAGTATCTATATTAATTTAGCTTGTAATCTATAAAAGAATGAGGGAGTGTCAATGTAACTCAAACCAACAAGTTAAAGTCGGTAAATACCTATTAAGTGTCTCGAAGAATGAACATGCACGTTTTTATGTGTCTTCAATGTGAAATGAAGTACATAATGCTCATCAAATTAGGTTAATTGGGTATGATGTCATAAGCATTAGACAATCATTTGGTAAGAAGTTGTGTAATCTTACAATCTTTCATTCGACAATTGAGAATGTGTTCAGATAAATTTTTCACTATTAGAAAAAATCTTTCATCACCAGCAATACATCTAATAAACAATTGAAATTTTAACTGTTACATAAAAATAAAACAACTGTAAAATTACACTCATCTTTTTATAAGCACAAATGGTTCAATCCTACCTACTATATGTAAGCTAGCTAGGATCCGACAACCTACAACGTACCATTTCAACAAGATTCACAAGTCAAAAGAGAAGAACTCTTTCAAAGTACGACTGATCGAAAGCTCACCCTCAGAGTAAAAGTTTATGCTAAAAATCTTAGCCAATTAGGGCTGAAGGAGGTTCAATTCAAGGTGATGGACACTTTGTTTAGGTGACATTGGTGCTAATATAGCACTAGTACTACATCTATCTACCACTCTAAACAGTGAGATTGAGACCCCCAAAAACAAAGCATTTTAGTGTTCAAGCAAAAAAGATTTAGAAGCTAATGAAGAGTAGTGCAGTACGTATTGCTGCATTGAATGCCCTCTTTTTCTTATGTTTCCTAATTTCTCATCTCAACAAACCCCTTCTTGGCTTTTTCCTTCTCCCCTTTGTCATTTAATGCACGCACACTACTTTATTTTGAGCCCTTTTCTATGGTGTATTGCCTTTACAGACTTTTATCAACTAAACCTTTTGATTCAAGCACTTTTTTGATTACTTTTCTTTTTATATAAATATATCTGCATTTGAATATTCTCTTATGGGAGTTATATAGATTTTTTTAAATATATATCTTCATTTAAAGCACTATTTAAAGATTGATGTAAATAAAATTAATATAAAATTAAGAGCTTACTCATATGTACTCTGTACAATTTAATGGACTACTTGACTAATGAAGATGGATGTATCTACTAAGGGCCTATTCGTATCGTTGGTAAATTTCAATTTACCAACTTCAATCAGTTTTAATAAAAAAATTCCACCTTTAACTTACTTTAACTGACTTCAGCCTACTTGAACAAAAAATATCAATTTCAACCAAACAACAACAACAACAACAACAACAACACCTTCCAGTGTGGGTTCCGCTTTCGCGGGATCTGGGGAGATCTAGATGTAGGCAGTCTTACCTCTACCGGCATATTTGCCCGTAGAGAGGCTGATTCCACGAGACCCACAAAACAAGATTTTGTGAAAATATTTTGTAAAAGAGTGATTTTGAGAAAAAATAAATGGAAAAAAACTACTGTTAGGCAAATAAAACGGAAGGTCGAAACTATCCAAACAATGGAACAATAAAGTAGAGGAAGAAACCATACCTTAGCAGTGGAAGGCATATAATGACTCTCCCATAAGTAAATGCTACCTGTAAACCACACGACAACACGAAACCCGCACTCAAACCTGCCCTACTGCAACCGAAAGGCAACTATAACACCAAAAAATCAGAGATCTAATACCTTAATCCTATCCCGCCATAAACCCCTATCCTGAACCATATCCTCCGTCAATCCTACAACTTTCAGATCCTCTCTAATCACCTTATCCAAACTCTTCTTTGGTCGACCTCTCTCTCTTTTACTTACGGGGGTGTTAATTCTCTCATAACTCCTCATTGGGGCGTCCACATTCATTCTTTTCACATGGCCAAACTGTCTAAGTCTTGTCTCTCTTATCTTATCTTCGATGGGAGCCACTTTAACCAAGGCCCTTATCATTTCATTCCAAATTCTGTCCATTCTCGTGTGACCATACATCCACCTAATCATTCTCATCTCTGCGACCATCAACCTTTGAACCTGAGTCTTTTTTATTGGCCAATATTCCGAACCATACAGTATAGCAGGTCTAACTACCATACGATAAACTTTACCTTTTAATCCTACAGGCATCCTCTTATCACACAGCATACCCGTAGCATGCTTTCATTTTTGCCAACCCACTTTTATGGGCTGATTGATATCTTCGTCAATCTCACCATTCTGTTGAACGATCGGGTCGAGTTATTTAAACTTCTCGACCTTTGGTATCGACAACCCGTCAATGGTTACTTCTTTCCCCTCATCTTCCCTTCCACTGAAACAGCAGTGAAGGTATTCAGTTTTCGATCTACGTACTCTAAAACCTCTAGACTCCAATATGTGCCTCCATCGCTCTAAATTGATATTAACTCCCTCTCTGATTTCATCAATAAGAACAATGTCATCTGCGAATAACATACACCATGGTAACTCATCTTGGATCCCTTTTGTAAGTTCATCCATAATCAGAGTGAAAAGGAAAGGGTTTAAAGCCGACCCCTGATACAGGCCTATACCAACTTTGAAGTCATTAGTAACCCCTTCTGGCGTCCTAACCTTAGTCCTATCTCCCTCGTACATATAATTAATAGTTCGAATATACATGGGGGACACTCTTTTCTTTACCAAACAACTCCATACCACTTCGCGCAGAACTCTATCATATGCTTTTTTCAGGTCGATGAACACCAAATGAAGATCCACTTTTCTATCTCTGTACAATCTCATGAGTCTTCTAAAAATGTAAATTGCCTCTGTGGTCGACCTGCCAGGTATAAAACCAAATTGGTTTTCTGAAATTGAGATATTTTTCTGCAACCTTCTCTCAATCACCCTCTCCCATAGTTTCATAGTGTGATTGAGCAACTTTATGCTCCTATAGTTATTACAGTCCTGAATATCCCCTTTGTTCTTGTACAATGGGATGACTGTACTAAACCTCCATTCTCTGGGCATCTTAGCCGTCCTAAGAATAACGTTAAAAAGCTCTGTTAGTCACTCTAAACCCTCTTCACCCAACCATTTCCACACTTCCACCGGTATTAACCTGTTATATAAAAATAATATACTAACTTCTTACCACTTCAACCTATTTCAATCCACTTCAACAAAAAAAATACCAACTTCAACCCATTTTATTCAATCTCAATCAACTTTACCCATTTTTCAACACATATTTTCCAGTAAAAAGAACATGCCCTAAGAGAGAATGAGGGTCAAACAAATGTGTAATAAACATCTTTCTTCTTATGAGATATAAAAGATGTAGAAAAACTATACATAGCCATTATAATTGAACAAGTGTAGTCTTCCAAATTGATTACAAGGGTGTTCAGACGTTTGTGTTCAGGATTTGATTCAAATTTACTAACTAGTCAAAATAGAATAGGATTCGAAAAGATTCTTAATAATGTACATTTGATTGGATCTTTTTCCAACACCGCGTTTATTTCATGCTGGCCAATCAAATGACAATTTATTTGGAATAATTAATAGAACCATAGAAAGTTTTGCATTTCAGTGTTGAAATTCAAATGAATTTTTCCTCACGTTACCCATTTTTCCAAATTAAATAGTTTTCATATATGCTTATATGCATTTACAATTACATCGTTAATTGTATGTGCATTGATTGCTCATGGTGGCGATGATTGAAACACTTGTACTGAAATTGAACTTAAATTACACCTACCCTAATTTGCATACAAAGCCAGTTTAGATCCAATCGCAATCAATGATTGTTTTTCATATCAAGAAGTAAAAAATGATGGGAAATGTTGGGGGGGGGGGGGGGGAACCCCTCTTCCAGGCAGTAACACCACTAGATTTTGGAGCATGTTTCTCTTACCAACAATTCAGGTTACCTTTTCTTAGTCCTACAAAAAATTACAACTTGACAAATATAATAACATTGAAGCATACATTTCATTTTTACTACTACTACTGGGACCTAGATAAAATTCCAACAACAATGAGTATGAAAGTCTATATACCACTTGAATTAAATCCTGACTACAAAGAGTACGTAGACCATAACATTCCGATTTTGGACTACAAAGAGTAGGTGGACGATAACATTTAATATACGAACTAAACCTGAGATGTGAGATGGGTTAAACCTTGAGTCAATACCCGAACCACCTCCCTCGCCAAAACCTATTCCTTTTCACCATCTCATGGCAAGGAGTTTGTGCTACACGCGCGGTTCGTTCTTGACTCAAACCCTACTAATACAGCAATCTACATCACACTTTTAGAGAAGTGTGAAAATCTCACCACCTGATAACTTTCTCAAAAATTCAAAAAAAAAAAAGAAAAAACATTTAAAAAAACCCGTCAAAATAAATTTCCCATCATACAACCACCCTCACTGCCGCCAGTGATCCGCCACCCTTACTGTCGCCATTGTACTCTAGGAAGTATAATCTAATTTTGAGATCAACTAGCTCTCACAATGAAGAGCAGCCTTGATCTTCTGAACGGTACATGAGATGAGATTATTTACCGTCTCCACGGATTCCACCGTGAGTTTGGCCGTCGGGAGGCTGTTGACGAGTATTTGGAAGGCCACGGTGAGGAGGGACCCACCCACCCTCGGCAAGCCATCACGAGTGTTGCCGTTGGGCCCACGGGATCCGGGACCATCGGGCACGATTGCGAAGCCCGAGGGGAGGAGGGCCACGTAGGCCGGGTCCCCACCATTCATGACAATCTGCATGGCCGGGATGTCGACTGGCGCGTACACTACAAGGGACCCAGACGCGTCAGTGCTAGTCTCCTGCAATATCAGCATGCTACTCTGGCTTGTATTCATAGCCTGCAGAATGCAGTTTAGGACCTCCAGTTATTATTACAATATTAATTTAAGCTGATGCTTGTAAAGTAGTATTAGTTTTCCAAGGACCTATTCTCTTGAACCTATTTTTTAAAAAATAAATATAGATAAATTTAGTTTAAAATAAATTTAGATAAATTTAGTTTAAAATAAATTTAGAATAAGTTCAGTAAATAAATTTAAAAATTTATTCTTAATAAGTTTAGAATAGTTTATCAAATAAGTTCAGAATAAAGTTAGATAAGTTTAATTCAAAATAAGTTCAGATAAAATAAATTGAAAAGAATAGAACCTAAATTTATCAGATTAATTGTAAGAATTATATGATTAGTAAAAATAATATACTCCCTCCGTCCCAATAGTGATGGTATTAATAAGATATGCGATTCGCAGCAGTGGTTTAGAAATCCTTCTCCATCACAATCAATATTTACATGAAATTGCCAAAAAGCCCAACTTATGTCTTTAAATTATGACAAAAGCACCTTTACATGAATATGGTAGGGTTTCATGGCCGGTAACACGTGGGAAGAAGATTCATCACATTTCCATGAATCTGCAATTCTACTAAGAGGGGTAGCAGCCGGCGTGAAAAAGAAAAATGTGGAGCCCGTTGCTGTCACATGTCACAAAAATGAGAGGAGAGAGAAGAGTTGCACGCTGAGAAGCATGTCCCCTGCGTTGCAACTTTTTGATTATTTTAATATATTTTTTTGAGTAAGTAAATAATTTTTAAATAATTAAAAAATAGATTGTGTGTTATGAGGTGGTTCATGATAAATATTCCTATTAGATGATTAAAATTGGAGTTCCATAGGTTGAAAAAGTGATGGAATACAAGTTCCAAAATTGTGAAACTTTTGCTGACGTGGCATGTCAGAATTTCAAAAACTAAAACTCTGGCTGGAAATGCTCTAAACTAAAGTTCAAACTATAAGTGCGAAATTGTCTTGTCTAGCTACCTTGATTATTTGATTTGTAAGAGCCCACAGGAGAAAAGTCTCCATTCAAAAATTCACCTTTACTTTATCTAATTTGTCGGATCTAAAATACACTGAATCAGACCGAAAATCGAGTGAAACTTAAACATCTACCGACTTAATCGACACCACCACTCACGTCGTCCCCACTCAATATAGGTCCCGCTTTAACAGAGTGTAGATATTTGCCGACTTAATCAAACGAACTAACCCGAAATCCGGATTTATGCCAGCTCTAGGGATTATCTATGGGAACAAAATAGTCAAAATTGAATGCCCACAAATGACAGGAACTGCCTGTGGAGTCACGCGAGGATGATCGAGAAAGGGTGACCCACATTTTGACATTTTTATCATGAATCCTGTGATTGAAAGAGAAGCCTAGGGTAGGGTGAAAAGTGTGTCCCAATATGTGCCTCAAAGTAACATGACCTGCTACATATATCCTTCCGATTTCTTGATTTGAGCCCTGCCTTCTTTACACACCATATGACAAATGGATTTTGACCTTTCACTCTAAGACAGGCATACGTCCAAATACCTCTACACCATCCATCCATTCATCAATCATCCATACGGAATTGAATAATACTCAAACACATGAGCGAGAGCGAGACAGATAGATAGAGAAGGAGGGGACATACACTGGCACGAAGGAGGGATACACAGTTTCCGTGGTCTTGGCCTTTCGCGATGTGGGCCATTTCCTGCATGGGACCGCCGTTGGATAAGATGTCCCACTCGCTCCTCAACCGTTCATCTCGTAAGAAATCGAAGAGTCTCTGAGGGGAGACTGGTAGCCACACCGATGTGGCAGCGCTCAGGACAATGCCTGGTGGCTCACCCGGGTCATCGATGCTCTTACGGGTCATGACCCGGACGTCGTCGTCCACGTTGCCCACGGTGAGCTTGTTCCACTTGTGCACAGTTGAAGCGCTCACCCCGGCACAAAAGTTGTTGGTCATTCTTTGAGCCAACTTCAACATGCTCTTACGCCCTAGTGCTGTTATAGCTGCCAAGCATGATGAAACATTGTTCAAAATGACTTTCACGATAGAAATTGTAATATTATTAGCTAACACACTTAAGAAAAGTAGGACCATCATTATAAGACAGAAAGAGTACTTAAGGATCAGCAGAGTTATCGATGTTTAATTACCAGTGTGGTCTCCTGAGGATACAGTTGAGGACATGAGAATAGCCAGACACTCGCATTGTCGTTGAAGGGTGGTGATCCACCTTTGAGCACCAAAACCCATGCCGGAACTTATCAATGGCCGGTAGAGTTGGTGGATACTACTTTCATTGTAGTCCGCATGCTCAACCCATGTAACCTATTCATGATGAACCAATTTGGTCAATATAACATCCCCATTCGTCATCTTGTATAAAACCAACAAATCATGATCATAGGCATATATAATGTGGTTCACTATAGAGTATAGTTTTGCATGTGAGTATCTTAAAATTTAAGTTTAACCACGCATACTGGGTAGCCATAACTGATTAAAAATGCAAAGATCAAAGCTATTAAGCCTTTTTTAAGGATGACACCGAGTTGGGCGTCAATTACATTCACCAAGAGCACCATTACTCGGACTCAGCCATACGCCATTTTTATATGTATCCACCATGACTCTACCTAAGAGCCGCACCCAACCAGCTTCTTCAAATTTTATTTTTTTTTTTTTCTTTTTTTTTTTTTTTTGGGGGGGGGGGGCCCTCAGTGTAATGTCAAGCATCCAATTAGACAATCAAAATGAAATTGGTAAGTCCGTGTAATGAAGAATAGAAGCAAGCTCCATCAAATCATAAGATAGATGAGAATGGCATAAGTTCGTATAGAGGACAAAAAACCGTTCAATGCAGTAACAGTCAATCTCTGACACAACAGGGAAGAAGAGCATTATTCTACATATATAATGCCATTATTAGAAATATCAATCATGGAGGATGTGTTTTAGAGAAACAATAATGCATGAAAAATAATACAATCTAAACATCTATGTAAGAGAAAAATATTGGATACAGCTAATTAAAGATTGGCTGGATTTAATAATAATCAACATATATATACAGGGGCATCCCATAGAAATATATATATATAGCTTTGGTTCATGAAACTATCACAAGATTCAAGAAGAAATGTGATACAAAGTCGTCAGTCAGCAGTTAAAACAGCACATAAATTAGGCAAAGAATCAGGTCACACTGTACTGTGACATTGATCTATGAATTGGAATAGAAACATCAAATGTATAGTTTAATCATCCGATGTTTATAGATTAAACAATGAGATTAATGTGCTCAAGCTTCGGAAAGTAAGGATAAGAGAGATTTTTATTCATTAAACAATGACTAAATCGTCAATTTGCTGATGTATTAGTCGCTAATGTTATTATAATCAAGGTTTAGGAATCAACATCTCTACGGGCAGGGATGTCAGTAGAGATAAAATTGCCTATATCTAGATCTCCTCAAACATTATAAAAGCGGGACTTCCACTAAGAGGTGATGGTGGTTTTATTATAATCAAGGTTAAAATAAGCCAAGTTTTTCATGCTGATTAATCAAGTGATTAATCACCAGACAAGCAAGCACCATAGATGCATGAGCTTAAATTAGAAATTAAATGCCCCATGATGACATCGACTACATGTTGCTTTCATCAATTAAACCCAAAATTGCAGTTGCAACAAACTCATTAAAGGCTAAAGTGGAAAGGGCACCAAACTTAGGATCCCTTTATAGATCATAAACACCACATACTAATAAATAGAAACAATTCAGTAGTTAGTACTAGTTTAGTTACCTTAGAGTAGCCGTTAGGCATATCTTGCACAAGACACCCAGAAGGAAGCCTCCTGCAATTGACAAAGTTGGAAGTTTCTCGGATGCAGTCGATGGACACATCGACAACCGCCCATACGCCCTCTGCGTGTTGCTTGCAGAAACGGAGGAAGTTCACCACACGAACCGGCACCAAAGGTGATAGAACTTGGAGCTCAGCGTGCATCTAACAATTAGGTGCATTGATATCAAACCAATGAATAACTGTTTGTAATTTGAGCGGATATTACTGATTGATTCAGATGGTTGGTTACATACTAGTTGAAGTGCACCATTTCTTGTCCCTCCCATTCCGCTAGATATCACGTCGGTTGTTGAACTCCTGGCTATCATACATGGAAACATCTCTGCCCACCGATTCTGTGAACGTTCAAGTATGATATGAGCAAATCAAATCCCAGCACTACAAAATTTATTGCCTCAAAGTTCATTTGAACACATATACTGGGACAGTTGATATTGGCTCATGGTGCATTCATTCAATGACTGCGTAAGAAAGTCAATTTGGGAAACCAAAGGCCTGAAAACTAAGAGAGGGTTGGATGAGAGCTCACCGAATCCATCAGAGTCTCGACAAGGGCTAAGCTGTTGATGATGACCATGCCAGTCTCCCTAGAGGCTTCAGAAGCAAAGCCATTAGGCTTCAACCCAATGCAAGGATTGAAAGATCGCGTATACTCTTCATGGTTCAAGATCTCCCTCCCTCCGGACTCCATGCTTCTGATCCATAAGGGCTCATCGGTTTGAGCCAATTTGACCAGTTCATCCATAGCAGCCAAAGCCAGCTCTAAATACATAGATCTCTCAAATGATCGCTCGATTCCCGCAACATTTGCTGTGGATTTGGTGGGGGATACAACCGGTAAAGTGTTCGAGATCCCACTCCCAAAATCAGGAGCCAAGGGCAATGCTGTAGACACCGCGGTCATGGGACCAAAGCCATTGGTCCCAACCCCGAGCTCCAAGGCTGAGCTCGGGATAGTAGGGGCAATGGAGCCTGACAATGAAGACAATGTTGAAAAGGATGACACTGGCCGCCCTAGAAACTTGCTTGCCAATGCACAAACACGGTCCAATTCGTCCTTTAAACGGGCATTCTCCATCCTAAGGTGCTGTTCTTCCATTGATATGTCGCCAATAATTGCAGGACCACCACAGTTGGTACAAATTGGGTTCCTCATGGCTTCTCTGATTGACATATTTTCTGCTCTAAGCTTATCATTTTCCTGCCTTAGGATTGAGTTCTCATGCCTTTCCAATTGTGTCTAGATTGTATATTTAAACCAAAAAATATCCAAATCAAGATCTATAATCGAAATTATAACAAATTTTAATTACATCATACATGAAAAAAAATAATAGGATTTGACAAACCTTCATTTGGGTACGACGATTTTGGAACCAAAACTTGACTTGCCTAACCTCAAGGCAAAGCCTCTTGCTGAGCTCCAGCCTTTGCTTCTCATCTGGATGTGGGCACTCCTTGAAGACACTATCAAAAACCCCCCCAAATCAACATGAAATCAAACGAGAAGACAAAAACATGATAACTTCTATCTTTAATTTTTCTGGAAGATATTAGACATACGCTTCAAGTTCTTGGATTTGTTGGGGGGTGTGTCGGTGGTATCTCTTCTTTCTTGGAGGAAGATCAGAAGCATCTTGATCATCACCAGATGCACCTTCCAAATTATCACTCGCAGATCTACTTTCATGCTCTTCTTCTCTGCTTCTTCTTCTTCCATTTGCATTTGCATTTGCATTTGTTTCATAATTCTGATCTGCTACCCCTGTTATCTCCCCTTGCCCCTCCATGCCTGTTTGCTAAAAAACCCACAGACAAAAATACAGAGTCAGCTCATATAGACTGATCACCATACAGGAGGAATGCTTACTTGGATAAAATTGTCTATATCTAGATCTCCCCAAATTCCGAAAAATGGTTACATGGGCAAGACTGTCTATATTTGAATCTCTATCAAGCCCGTAAAAAGCAGGACAAACACTCGGAGTTGTTGTTGTACATACTCATGCATAATAGAGTTAGGGAGAGAAAAGGAGTTAGAGAGAGAGAGAGAGATTACAAGGGCAAGGGAGAGGCCCGGGGAGTTGAAGAAGGACTTGTTGAGTGATGGAGGAGGAACAAGGCGATGATGAGAGATGGCCCCAGGGGCCATGCTGTTATTATAAGGGATGTCCGCCACTATTCTAGCACCACCACCACCAACTCCGCCGTCGTCGCCGCCTCCAGCAGTGGTATTATCGAGAAATCCCCCAAAACTCATCAAAAACACTCCCAATTTGTTTAATTATCTCCCTCAATTTCCCCCGGAGAGCAAATACTATTTCACTAAACAACACAATAGCAATATGAACAACTTACAACCATTCACTTGAGAACTACTAACCCAGAAACTGAAATTATAAACTGGGTCTTAGATGCCTACAATTCCTTTCAAAGAGATGAAAATGGAGGAGAGAGAAAGACAACTCGGGCTTGAATTTACAGGCTATGCAAATTAAGCCCTTCTTTCTCAAACCCTCTCTCTCTATATATATATATATGGTTATTCTTCCCAGCTACAAACTCCTTATGTATGTCTGTTTCTCTTTGTATATAAGTCAGATAGGTAGAAAGTAACCCTAGAGATTAAAAAGGGAAAATTGAGCGTTCATGGAGGTGGGTATCTGCATGGTTTGACAATCTGAAGAAAAGGGTGCCTGAATTTGAGCCGGGTGTGATGACCTGACCCCCTTCAAAAGCAGCAAAAGGGATATATAGAGAGAGAAAGAGAGAGAATTATGAGATGGAGAGAGAAAGGGAGGAATCAAAAGTGCCTTTTGGAGAGATGATGATGAAGAAGAAGAAGAAGAAGAAGATAAAAAAGGACGGTATGTGGAGTCGTCGAAGCCTTACAAATACTTGACCGTCAAGTAGCATTTCACACTGTCTCTAAAAACATAAAATCAAAAAAAAAAAGAAAAAAGGGGTAAATGCTAAAAAGGGGTTGGTTGACTCTTTTCCTCCCAATCCCCTTCATTTCTCTCTCTTCTTTTTCTCTCTCTCTCCCTTCACTCATTGCAAGAAATTTGTCGCCATTTGAAAAATTGGCTAATTTGGGTTAAGTTTCATCCACATATCGAGCAACAACAATATTCATGCAAAATTGGAACATCTAAATGTAAATAGTTTTATTTGTATAAAATTACATGTGACTAAAAACATTATAAATATGAGTCTGTTCTTTTCGTTGAAAAATAGGGGTTGAAAAATGGATGAAATTAGTTGAACTTTGTTGAACCGGGTTTTTTTATAAGTGGGTTGAATAGTATATTTTTTATATGATTGATAAAAGTTGGTTAAAATAGTGGGTTAAGATTTGTTAGAGTTGGTCGAATTGAGTTGAAGTTGGTATTTTTTTATTTAAATTCGTAAAGTGGGTTGAAGTTGATTGAAATTGATAAATTAGGATTTATCAATGAAAAGAACAGGGCCTAAATGAAAATTTTTATTTTTATTTTTTTGCTGATAATTTATATTGTCTATAAGTTCATCTCACTCATTAGTTTGTCTATTAGTTCTCTCTATAAGGTGATTAATAAATTGTCAGTGGAAGGGCAGTTGTATGAATTTCATCATACTAAAGAGAAACCTAATTTGTAAAGTAATTAAACTCTGAAATAACTTTTTTTGTTATCTTTAGGTTCTCCCAAATAAGGAAACCTTTTATTCATTGGAATTTTATTTGATTAGAGAAGAATTATAATCCGATATGTGAGAACATTTTGAGATCGAAACTTATTTTATGAGAAATAGTAAAATTATTTCACTTCCTATAACAGAGATTTAAATGGACTAAAATTTTAATTATTAGATGAAATAATTTTTAAAATTATTGTTCCCTCCAATTGTAGACACTCCTAATACAAATTCATCTACATGAGCGTAATTCACCCCCGTCATTTAATGAATATCTTTTCTTATTCCATAAGCTTTTGAAATTTAAGGAGCCGTACAACATTAGATGTGAACATGAACAAGTTGTCATAAATCCCTTGTGATTATTTACTTCGTGTTCAAATTGATGGTAGAATCATGGCAGAGAAGAAAAAATTAGGTTAGTTAATCTTAATTATCAGTCTTATTAATTGGAGAAAATAGATGAGGAAGAAAGGATTACATTCTTTTCTATCACGCTGCATTTGCTCTCTCTCTTGTGTGAAGAGAGACATAGATCGGTTTCGAATTCAAATATTTTGCAACAACTTTAAGAGATTTTATCACTAAATTATTATCTTATTAGATCGAATGCTTTATATTTGCTCTAATTAATGAGCGATCCTCTAACGTAATTTAGCTATTGGCACAGCAATTAATCCATTGGATTTGCGCTAATTAATAAAGTGTAGCGGTCCTCATTAGAGGTTTGGTGTCCCAACTTAGAAAGAGGCACGACTTATATCTTATGACAAACGATTAATAAACGCAACCAAATTACGTCCTACTTTACTATAAAACACAACATTTTCTTCGAGTTTTTATCTGCCAGGTAATCGATATCCGCCTAATTAGTAAAACCAATAAGTTAATTTTGTTTTAAGAAAGAGTGAGTGGTCCAATCCTCTAATCTATTTGCCTAGAGTGATCATTGAGTTGTTGGCACTCAAAAGCTATGGCAATAGAAATTACACTGTTCCATCAAGAGCACCATTTTTAACGTGTGTCTAATTCTCAGCCGGTTATTATTTTCACTCTTTTTCTTCTTTGGGGATGGTAGGTAAGAAATAGATCTCTTTCCAAGTTTTCGTCTTGATATATAAGTGCCGCAATTAGTACTAATTACTCTTAATTTCTATCCAGATTAAAAAAAAAAAGAAAAAGAGAGAGTATTATTCTACGAGCAACCAGCAAATGGAAGACAATAACCTCACAACTCATTCTCAAAATGATTTGATCACACATAACAAATTGCTTAATTTTACATTATCCTTATCTTTCATTCATATGATAATTTTTCAAAAAATGTACTTCTTTTGTTCATGTAGGTAGAGGTGGGTTGGGGGGAAAATGATTTTTTTAGAAAATAATTTTTAAATTTTCCGTTGTTTGGCACAACAAAAGAGGGAAAATTATTTTTCAGGGAAAATAATCCATCTCCCTGCTCTCGAATAGAGGAAAATGATTTATGTTTTGAGAAGATAGAAAGTTGATTTCTTTCAACTCTTTGATGATATGGTCAGCTGAAATTTAGGTGCAAAATTTAATTTCAATAATTTGGATCGAAACTTGACTATCCGATGAGAAAAATTAAAATAAACTCGAATCTAAATTTTCAGCTCATGCAAGTTTCTTTCATTTGATCGACATTTATCTCTACAATGACAATTTAATCGACACTTTTTGCCACTAAAACGATTCAGTCAATTCGCCACTAAAATAATTTCAACGGTTTGGATTGAAACTTTATCATTACATAGAAAATACTAAAATATGCTCAAATTCAGATTTTGAACTTGATATTCTTTTAGTTGGTCAACATTTTTGTCTTCAACGATTGTTTAATTCATATTTTTCACCCTTAAACAATGCAATCAATATTTTTCACCACTAGAATAATTTTAATAGTTTGGATCAAAACTTGATCATTGGATATAAAAGATTAAAATAGGTTCAAATCCAGATTTTGAGGACGATATTCGTTCATTTGGTCAACATTTTTCTCCGCCACTACAATTCAATCGATATTTTTCGCTACTTAAACAATTCAGTTGATATTTTTCGTCACTAAAATAATTGCAACGGTTTAGATCGAAACTTGATTGTTCGAGAGGAAGTATAAAAAAAAAATTCAAATGTGAATTTTAAGTTCAAAATTTCTTCATTTGGTCAATATTTGTCTCAACTACGACCATTCAATCATATTTTTCTCCATTTAAACAATTCAGTTGATGTTTTCTTTTTTTTATGAAAAATGATTTATCTTGTACCAAACAACGAAAAATGTGATATAAAAATTAATTTTTCTTGAAAAAATATTTTTCATAAAAAATAATTTTTTGAAAAAATCTTTTCCCTTGCAATCAAATATTACCTTAACAAACAAATATCTACTTTAACCAGAGAAGAATGAAGAAACGTAATACGTACATAGAGGTTTTAATATTCCCTGACTTTGTCACATCACATGATTTTATATTTACGAGACTTTATTAGTAGATTTGGTAGAACTCAAAAGTAACTTGAATTGAGTTACCCAAATTCATACTAGATCGATATCGAACCAGCTAATATGAAGTGGAGCAGAAACAAACAATGATTTGTATTAAACTGACTTCAACTTGAATATTTTCTACCAATGTTATATTTCTCTGCAATTAGAGAAAGATAATATTGGTAGAAAATATTCAGGTTGAATTAAGTTTAATACGAATCATTTTTTATAATAGAGACAAAATATTTAGATTAAATGGAACCTAAAATCACCTTGAACTGAAAAAAACCTAATTAAAACTGAGACTGAAACGGAACCAAAATATAACTGAATAAAATTTTATTAACAAACATGACCCAATTCAAAATTAAACTGAATTATGACTCCTACTGATCCAATTAAGTATTAGATCGACAATCACATGAAAGAAAAGAATCAATTAGTCGTATTTTTCGTGAGAAAAAGCAGAAAAGAAAATAAAGAGAATTTGCTTTGCTGTGATCTCTCCCTCTCATATCACACAAAACGAAGATCCAATGGGATCTGAATTTAAGAACACGATGATTGTTATTATAGTTTGCGTATCAGCTAAAAAATTGGAACGATACAGCTGTTTTGTGGGTCTTTAGGAATCAACCTCTCTATAGGTAGGAATACCGATAGGGGTAAGGTTGCCTACAGCTGGATCTCCCAAGACCCCGCGAAAGCGGGACCCACACTGAGAGTTGTTGTTGTTGTTGTATCAGCTAAAAAACGAATATATAGAGAAAATTAACCCATCATATTTTCTGAAATTTTTTTTTCAACAGCACAAAATCTAGGGTTTCCTCGTTAAAATCAAATGAATTTCAGCCATGAAGATCCAAAAAAGGGGGAAAAAAAAAGAAAACCCTCCGGATTTCGTGTCATATTATTTGCACTATATAATTTGTCTTCGTAAAATAATCCCAGTTAAAGCACCAAAAAAATATAAGTGTCAGTCAGTTTAACTGGTAAAATATCTAAAACTTGTTACCCAGGATGGAACGAATGTCGGCGGACTTTGAGTTTTGATAAGAAGCACTATGAATTATTGAATTAGGAAAACAGGTGGTGTTGAGTTTTGGGATGCAGAATTGAGCTTTGCCCATGGGATTTTGATGGAATTCTGATTTCTTTGATTGCTTTTTGATGGTGGTGTTTTCTTGTTAGTTTCATTGAAATTTGATTTGGTGGTTCAGTTTTGGCTATTATTTGCTGGTATCGACTAGTACTTTTAGTCTTTACGTGACTTAGTAACATATATAATTAAAAAAAAAAGTTGTTACTAGAACCAAAAAATTGGGTTCAGTGTTATCTACTTCAGTCTTCGTGCCTCGTAATTCGGTCAAAGGACAAACCACACTACCCGAATAAAAATTAGAGAAACGTAACGAACCAATGTGTCCTTATAATTAATTAGGGCTTGAACCACTGTGCTTATTGGTCCAGAGACCAAATGATCGCTTGCTATCGAACCCAAACCATAAATCGAGCCAACACCGCTGATTTTCCATCCACAATACCAGGGCAATAAATAGTAACAAAATGATCAAATCACTAATTTGTTTCAAAAGCTAAGAAAATCAATTTCAACAGCATGCATATTGCATGGATGGTACTTATTAAGTACTACTACTAGTAGTACATTTAGGGAGAATGTCATTATTTTTAATGAACTACGGCGTTAATTAATATCATGAGTTAATTAAAGACTAAAATTAATATGCCCAAATCCAATTAATTAGGACAAAAGAATAGAATGCTCCTAAAGGCCCTATATTAATTATGCCATGCTCACATGCGATATTATTACTATGCCAATGCCAATATCAAAGTCAAAGTGAGAGCTGTCAAAATTAAACAACTGCTACAAAAAATTACTAATATTTTGTTATTTCTTGACTTATGCAAAAAAGAATATATTAAATGGTCTTCTAATTAATTTAATGCTTAGAAAAGTTGAATAAAGTGATTTTTGGGACCTTATATAGTCACATGTATAGTTGTATACTCATAGAATCTTTACTTTGGGAAATTTTATTGAAAGCCAAAATAGGCAAATTCAATTCCATTAATGAGTCCACTAAGTACTTTACTTCAATGTTTTCAAATTAAATGCATTAATTATCACTGTGTGCGTTGATGTCTTGAGTTTTATTATTATTTTTTATGGGTAAGTAGATCTAGTTCAATAGGTCCCTATCTCAGGGTCCCCACTGAGTCGTAACATGTCAGGGAGGGGCCGATGTCAAAGTCTGAGCACGAAACCCAAGACATAAGCCTACCAACAAATTCTTGCACAAAGCAGAATTTGTGCCCCAGGATCAAACCCGAGAGGCGAAGGCGACATATGTGCTGCTGACCACACGAGCCAATAGTTCTTCGGCTGTTGTCTTGAGTTATGCATGTGGATAGCATATGAATGTGTTAAGAGGGGGATTTTTTTTGGGGGAGGGGGTCAAATAGATTTGCATTAATTAATTTTTTTATGAATTAATGAAATATATAGCTTGCTTTTTTATGGTGTCTTAACTTAAGTTTGAGACAATGATTTGTCTCCCAGACTGTGCACATGTAAAAGAAATAAAAAGAATGGATGTGGTGTCTACAAAAATGATGCGGATCTCCGACGGAAAAAGCGATGGCGCAATGACCCGCATGAGAAAGTCAGACATTCCGACGGAAAAACAGACGGAGACCGACGGAATTTTGAATTTCCGACAGAGAAAGTTTCCGTCGGAAATTCCGACGGATTCTGACGGAATTCCGTCGGAATTTTCGAGCGCGCGATTCAAAAAATTTTCGGAGCGTATTTTAAGAGTTTTGGAGGAATTTCGCATTCATTTGCACCGTGAAGAGAGAGAGAGAGTGGGCAAGGAAGAGAGAGAGAGGAAGCAAGGAAGAGAGAGAAGGAGGAGGTGTTTGTGATTTCCGGTGGCCGGTGATCGGAAAGATTTGGTGTTATCGCCTGTAATTTAATGGTAAGTTATTTATTTTGAGTTAATTTGCTATTTGAAATTGAAATATTTAAGTTATTTAGGTTTTTTATGGTGGTTAATTTGTCATGAATTGGTTTAATGGTGCCGCCGCCTCGCCGCCGCCGCTTGTAATTACGTTTATTTTGACAAATAATATAGTTATGTTAAATTTGTTTTTTTAGCATATATGTTTAATTGTATTATTGTATTTTAGATTTAGCACTTATTTTTTCAAGAAATATGGGAATGTAAAATGTGAACTAAATATAAATATAAGTTTTTTTATTTGTGTCATTAGTGAGTATATAATTTATACTAAATAATTATGTTTAATTATGTTGTAAAATTTATTTTTGTATATATATATATATATATATATATATATATATATATGCTGTATGTGATGATCGTGTAAGCTTTTTGTTTTTTTTAGGAGCAAAATTTTTTAAAAGCGATTTTTTTTTTCCAGTTTAGGGAGGATTTGCAAGTCATTATGTATCTTGTTTGTGATTTTTTAAAAAATTTTAAATACACATATATATGTATAATTAGCTCAAAAAAATACATTATTGTTATTATTAATTTAAATTCATGTTATGAAATTTTTTCTTTTTTTTTGAGACAAAAAAAAAATCCGACGGAATTTCCGACTGAAAATTCCGTCGGACTTTTTTTCAAAAATTTCCCTCCAAAATTCTACAGACCCTGACAAATGGCCGACGGACAATTCCGTCGGAAATTCCGTCCGACGCCGTCGGAATCCGTCGGAATGTAATCTGCGACGAGCTAATTCCCGAAGGGCGTTTGTCCGTCGTAATTTCCGTCGGAGTTTGAATATTCTCATTTTTCCGTCGGAGATACCAAGCATTTTTGTAGACCTATGAATTTTATTGGGTTTCTTTTATTATTATCATTATTACAAAGAATGATTTTAATTTTTTGTCTTTATGATTCGTCAATCCAAATCTCGCAAATTTTTTAATACTAAGGGTAGAGCTCTTCCAAACTCCTGATGCATAATTTTAGACATGTATTTACAAGACTCAAATTTGAAATCAGAAACGAACAATGAACAAGCATTTTTCTTTTACCATATATTAGATGTTCTATGGCCTAATAGGGCAACCAGTTATTAAGAGATATAGACTTGCAACGTCAAAGTATGTTCATGTATCCATTCAATACGTATATTTATTTAACTGATAAATTTTTTGTGAATTGGTATTATAATTTAAATTTAAACTTAAAACCCACATATCAAATGACAATACACAGTACTTTTGTTGGTGAAAATGGTTAAAAAAGAGAGAGAGAGGGAATAAAAAGAGGTTGTACATACACTTCTACACAAGCTTTCATATGATCCCAAAAGGGAAAGAAAGGGGGCAAGTTTCTTATTAGCTTGTCACATGATTTTTGCCAAAAGATTATCTTTATAACTTGACTGTCATTAATATTTTGACCATAGATTTTATTTTTTTTTCTGATTTTTTTTGTTGTGATATATATTAATTAAGTATCCACACCAGCGTACAGTAGGGTAGTAGTCTAGAAGATCAGATCCCAAGAATTATTCAAGCTTATCAGAGGTATTGAAAGTTCATTAATTATAACTGTAAAAGAATAATCAAATTCCAAATCCCCATAAACCTAATTCTTAATTGAAACCCCATTTCTCAAAAAAAAAAAAATATATATATATAGGAGTAGAGTAAACTTGTTGATAAGGTATGTATTATTTAACTCATATAATAGTGCAAAGCCGGTTAATTAATTTAAGCCTTGTTAATTATTTCTTCCCAAAAAGAGAGTCTCTTTAATTATTGTATAAATGCAAGTGCTACTAAAGGGGCATTAATTTCCCTTCTGTCTTTATGCTTGGGAAGCTTCTAAGCTACTTTGATCTGACATTCTTTTTCTTTCGGAAAAGGATATCCTTCTTGAAAGGGTTTTCTCTAAGTTATCGTCAGTTAAAATGGAAGATAAATAGGCGGAAGGACTAATTGTCCAAACCGCCAGTGAGGCCATGGAGTGTCTGGTCATTGTCATCTAATCTGCAACACAATTGAATAACATATGGTGGTCTATTCTTATTTTGTATAAGGGCGGGCATAGGACTATCACATTTATCTGATCATTTTGATCTTATCCTAGTCCAATACGAGCCCCGTGAGACGCAATAATGCTACAATATGAAAACTTTAAAATCTAATACATGTTCGAGTTTTTAAAAAGTAATGTATGGTAAGACCTTACTTTAATTGGAATAATTTTTCTAATATAACAGCACTTTTCATAAGATTATCGTTTCACAAAAAAGCAAAATTTTTTTTTAAAAGAAAATTCACAAAGACAGAGACGGCTTTGAAAATTATATTTGGTCGATAAATTTGTTTAAAATCTTAATGATTAAACAAGTTAAGATTTTTAATGTGAAATATTTTTGCTAATGAGCTCACAATAATTATCATTGGCCAATGATTGGCAAGCAATGGTATATGAATTTTCCTCCCAAACAAGAAGAGACTGATGTGATGAGTAACGTTGAAATTAATTAACCTTTAAGTGGCATATGTCTCGTCCTGATTATAATAGGATGATAAAATGGACCACGTAAATATAATAATAAATACGTGAATTGAAAAGTGTCATCTTGTTATCTGGCTTTAAGTCAACGCGTTCTTTTTTGATTTTGATCAGCTTTTATCTCGACGTCTTTCTTACTTACATCTTAATTATATAAATTTGTTATTCTCTCGAAAAATATCCTAAATGACATATATAACGGACATTTTTTATTTTATTTTATTTTATGGGGGAAATGCATAATGTATAAGAAATCCACATAAATCGATTCTCAAATTTAAATTATTGTTTTCTAATTTTAAAAAGGTATTTATTTGAGAGAATAAGATCATTCACAAGGATAAAAATAAAAATTACATTTGGATCCCCCGGAAGACAATGTGTTATAGCTCTCACTTACTTAGGTTTCATTCTTCGCCAATTTTAAAACTCATCTTTTCGATCTTTGGATTCATCCAATTCCTAAATTCATGCTTTCGAGTTTAGAATGTCTTTTCCTTGAATTCCCTAGTGAAATCCGAAGCTAATTGTCTCCGAATAAGCCTAAATGTACTGTAAGAAGTGCGATACAATGTACCGTTGAAGCGCAATCTAACATAACAACTAGCAAAATTAACTGATTTTGGCAGTTGGTGTCTCTCCCTATAATTATCTAAACATGCAAGATAATTGTGTATGAAAAATAAATGCCATTTGTTTAGGAATCATTACATATTTTTCTACAAAAATTCATTTTCCCCAGATTTCCAAGAACATTTTTATATATTTACATTTTTTAAATTTTTTTACCACTTAACAAAAAAGTGTCTCCCACATATCTCCAAGAACTTCTACATATTTTTGCACAGTTTTCTTTTTTTTTTTTAAATTTTCAAAATTTAATCCGTTGTTAATATCACAAGATTCACAAATGGGTTATTGTCAACATACAAGGAGTAAAGCTCTAACAGTGTAATTCTTCTTCACTTATATGACTCCAATCTAAGACCCTTATTTAAGGGGCACAACTTCGCAGCATCAAATCACTAAAATAAATCATCCTAATGTTGGCATTTTTTACAAATATATAACTAGATGAAATAAATAATACAAAATTGAACAAAAAACTAGGGCTGGAAAACGGGTCGGGTTCGGTCGACTCATTTAGTAAACGGGTCAATTTTGTGTCTGCCTTGAAAATGGTTTAGATTTGCTCAAAATTAAAGAATAACAATTTTTCACATTAAACGGTCAAGTCGTGTCGATTTCGGATCGAAATCGGTTCGGTTTGAGTCGAGTTTGTGTTTTTCTCGGTAACTTCGAAGCGGATTCGTGTCGGATTATCGTGTCGAGTCAAGCTCTCCCAACTCTTAAAAAAACACATGCAAGACTGTTTTAGTTGAGCAAAAATTGCATTTAGAGGGACACTAGATTGGGATTTTCAAAGGGTTGTGCCATGAATATGGATGAATTAAAGGGTCTTCTCTTTTTCTGTTTTTTTCAAAAAAAAAAAAAAAGAAAACTGTAAATTGTTGCCCTGCAACAAGACTTCATAATTAATTGATTAACATCAACTTCAATGCAGGGAAGCTGATGATCATCAAAGGCAAATCCCCAAATTAATTGATGGGAGAGAGAGATTGAAGAGTAATTAATTAACACCAAATTTAATTTTGTGGGGATTCACACATTTATACATTTGGATCTTGAATTGAATGAAGCTCAGGGTACTCCATTAATAGCTCGTAAACTTGGGTTGACACATCCATTTTTGGAATAATTGTCATTTTTTTTTGGGACAAATATTGTAGCTTCTAATCTCATTAATTTCGATCATCAAACACTTTTTATATTCATAAATATGCGTTCCTAAATGTATAGTGAGAGGTGGAAATGAGATAATCATAGCAGTAAAATCTTTTGATGAAATAGACATCACTCTCCTTAAAATAATACCCAAGAAGGGGGGAAAAATTTCAATCAACCGGCTAAATATTTATTGGCTTTAAATATGTCATACAAGCTATTTAAATAACTATTTATTATGGGGAAAAAACTACAATGCCTCACAATCAATAATACTTAATCTAAACATTCCTCATTTTTGTATAAATATGTCAAACATTTCAAAACCGATATCGCATTCCTAAGAGTACATACTCCCACAAGTCACAGTAATATCATATATTAATATATGATAAATACAGATTAAAAAAACATATATATGTGATAATCAATGTTAGTCCATGCCTAATTAATATTAGTCCAGGCCCTTTTTTTTTGGGGGGGGGATGATGATTTTACAACATTGAATTTAATTGGGGTGTGGAAAAGTGTCCCTCCACAAACCGCGGAGCTAAAAATTTTCTGTTGTCGAGGGGGCAAATGATCCACACCTACTAGCCATCTCTCTCTTTAAAAAAAAAAAAAAACCATATATTTTAAAAAAGACCTTTTATTGAATAATTCTAGAAAATGTTGGACGAATCCAAGTAGCATAATTAATTTTGCCTTTTGTTTGTCCTGGATTACATATACGATCATACAAATGATAAGCCTGATTCAATTAAATGTCAACAACATCATTAAGAGTAAAAAGACTATTTTTCTGCGAAGTAATTGTAAATGATTCTGACCCGCTTTCAAGTCAAGCTTTCTAGATTTTGAAAGTGAAAGGTGAATGTAATATAGTTATGTGGTTTTCAATTCAATAAAATTGAAATCCAACTTTAATGGTTTTCAATATGTGTACTGAAAGACGGATTTATCTAATTAAGATAATGACTACACAATTTTCAGATTTACAAAATTCAAATTTTAGATACCTACTAGTTCGACCATTAAAATACTTCGCCGACAAAAGAGAGATTCATCGGACTAAGATAATGAGTACACAACTTTTAGATTTACAAAATTTCAAATTTCAGATACCAACTAGTTCGACCACTAAAATACTTGTCGACTCTTTAGTTGCTGAAAATTCATGAAATTAGGAATAGGGAGGCAGGACGTAGAGCTTCGGGTATAACTAAGATAAAGATAAATATATGAAATCTAAGAATTACTTAGCATAACTGATAAAGTTTTTAAAAGTTATTACTGGATTCTCGCACTTTCATTGACTTACGCGCTTGAGCGCCTCCCCTTGCAGCAAAAAGAAAAAGCACTAATGATGGTTGTGATTAATAAATTGAAAGCCAAATTGTTTGGAGCTAATGAAAATTGAACTCTTAAAAAGTCATTTTGATTCACCAATAACAAAGTGTAACGTACATACGAACCATATTCATACCTTCAGAGTTCAGTCTCTGTAATTTTCGCTTAATGCCACGGTCCGTCAAGAACACTGAAAGTAGGGTAGGAGCCAGTCGCATAAAAACCATGGACTGAATCCACTTGGACCAACTACTTGATTAGGACACTTCACTGAGCTGGGTCAGGGCTCAGTAGCTCACCATCGCTGACCTATGCCAATTTTACAAACTACACCGAGCGAACAAGTAGGCCTAAACCACCAAGCTCGACCGTATGTCTTCCCTCGGCCTGCTCGTTTCCCAGCCTGGACCGAGGCTGAGGCAACCCACTCATTTGACCATCGCTAACCCAAGCTGCTACTCTTACGGCTACGCAAGTCTCTGGAAAAAAAAAAAATAAAAGAAAGGAAAAAGAAAAGAACAATGCAGAAGGGGGGGGGGGGACTTTCTGCGTGCAATAGCCATGTCTGGTTTTAGACATAAATAAATAGAGCTATGAGAAACAAAAATTTTACACTACAAGGATTAGTTGGTACTACATGTATATGTCAACGAACAGCCTTCCAAAAGGTTTTGGTTGCCACCAGTATCCTCTCCCCGCCATTGGATTCAGGCTCCCGATCGTGGATGGAGGTTGTCCACCTCACAGCTTCAGCAACCCGATTCACCTTCTCGAGGACTTCCGGCGAGTCCCTCACGACAACCGTTCCTTCAGGACGTAATATTCGATCCATCTCCACCATCAGATCCACAAGGTTGCATCTGCACATTAAACAGACCTCACGGTAAGTCCGACAAGGCAGCAATAGAGAAGCATCATGCAGAAAGCATCACATTGCAAAGGTATGCCAAGAGAATATGAATAGTTTATTATTGGCATAGCAGTACCTGTAGAATTAGACAGGGTTAGCCAAATAAGCAACCAAAGGTGTTCACTGGAGATCTTTCTTAAACAGAGTTTTTTTGCTTATGCTATTCTAAGCCAACAGGCTAGATGGTGTAAATCCCACAAATAACCTCTGTGCCCCAACTGATAGTCAGATGTCAAGCTGGGGATTCCACTGTCATTGACAACCCAAGTGGGCGACTTTGTAGGGAAAAGAGTGACTACACACTTCACATTCAGTAAAAAACTAAATATATAATAACGTGGATACATAAGCTCCCAGTTGAACTCATCGAAGAGCGTTTTATGAATACAAGTTTTAAGTTTATTCTTTGAGTCCTCTAATAAGAGACGTGTACTCCAAATCTCAGCTTGTGCAAATGGGTCAAAGAATGTCTAGACCTTAAGACACGACACAACACAACACAAGGAGCTTATTGTTTAGAAAAAGAGGATCTTTCAAAGGCAGGACACAATGATTCCATGGAATCACGAAGAAGCTGAATATGATGATGAAGTTAGAAGCAGCCAGCAAAACATACCTTTTCTCGCCTGAAGCAGAATCTTTTATAAGTGACTCAACACCAGACACATGGAGGAAATCGTAAGTCCGGGGATATGTTGAGAAAGGCTCACACCTACATTCACCAAACAGAGACATAAATCAGCTCATAGCAACTGCAGCAGATTTCGCTAAAGGCTGATTTGCACTATGAAAAACAACTGGATACCATGCTTGCTGGACTCTAGTTTCATTAGATAAATTAAATTAGACTACTTAACCCACTTCCAATGAAGAGACCAAAAGTCTTTATGTCTTCCCATTTTTCGGCAGTAGATAATAGATACCAATGATCTCCTCTTAAATTGACCATGTTGGCGTCATGGACTGCTAATTTATGAGCATTTTTTTTTGGTGAGATTTAACAATCTAATTTGACAAAATAATCTTTCTGCTAATGACCTAATTATATCATCTCCATGTCATATGAATTCTCTTAATGAGGTCCTTTCAAATTTGCAATAACAAAAAGACAATACTCTGCACAAAATGGACCAGTAATGGCAAAAGAACTTATTGAGTGGTCGATCAATTTAGCAAGCGAAGAAGACTCACCAATCATGATAGACTCCAACCAGACCCCTATCATATATCACATCCAGTGTGAGAGGCTTAGTTGGAGGAACAACATTCATAACCCATACAGGATCGGATACAAGAGCTGCTGCAAAGCCTCCAAAAAATGCATTCATATCCATGATGTTGCGCACAGCTGGAGTCCCTAGCTTCAAGTTCAAGGAATTCTTGTAGTGTGCAACCCTCCTCATCCAACTTTCAGTGTCAGCTTTAAATGCATCTGATCCTTTTCCTATTTGAGCAACCCTGGCAGGAGCTTCTGTAAGCCTCCTTGGCCACTTAGGTACAGACCCAACATGTGTATCACCTTTAACATAAGATGTTCTGCTTACACACGTTTTCAATTTGAAGTACCTGTAAAATGACACACGTATTACAAACTTTGTTTTTCTAAGAATGAAAGTACTCGGAAGATCTGTGAGATCTTTCATAGCCATTTGAAGGAATTTTCTTGATGATCCTCTGCTTTGATTTAGCCACTGTTATTGTCTCTCATGATCAATAAAGCATCGTTGTTTGGTTGCAAAATCAAGAACATTACTAGCAAAAGCAAACCCTACCATGCATAACTTGGATCATCAGCCTCATCACACAAACCAAGCCCAAATTCATTCTGATTAGGGAAACATGCATCATCTGAAGGTTTCTTCCAGATGGCGGTGTTCCCATCAACAGTGATCAGCTCAAAACACAATGCCCCAGCGACTGCCTGAAGGTCCGCCCATTCCTTCTCTTGTTTGGCCCACCGAACAGGAGGGCCAGAAATTACCACATACCCTCCTGGGCGAAGTAAGCGATTCACTTCAATGAAATATGATGCATCTGCAATCCAACTATGCATTGTTACACCAATCATTTCGGAGGCAGTCAAGATATAGGTATATGCAAAGGTAATTAAGAAGTCATATTAAACTCACTATATGCAGTAAATGGGATCAAACATCTCGAGCAATGCACCAAGTCAAATGAGAACGCCGGAAACGGCAGCCTCCGTGTGCCAAGCATAGCAACAAAGGCCGGTATCCCTCTTTCCAATGCAAATTGAATTTGAGCCTTATGCGAATCTCTTGGAGCAAAGGAGAGGGTTAAGATATCTTGTGAGAGAAGGTAACCCCCAAAACTAGCAACCTGAAGAGGAGAAAAGTGCTCAATCTTACAAACATCAAATCAGGAGGGATTGCAAAAATAAACTGAGCACATCATACCCCACATCCCATATCCAGAGCTGTCCTCAAGGCTCCACCGGTAATAGGAATATACTGTCCGAGTTTCTTTACATATTGTATTGCTCCATCAGGAAACATTGTGCCACCACCAGGAAAAATGAAGTATTCGCCTTCTTTTCTCATCCACCCCTGGTGGCCTTTCCTATCAGCAATCTTATCATACGGCATATTTGAATGCCAAATCTGCAGAACAGCAATGTTTCATGAATAATACAGACCCTGATTGATATGAAATGAAGCATCCAAACTAATATAGTGAGCAACTATCAAATAAATATTTGGCAAATGTCGAATAAAGACGCACAAATATCACATCACCACATAATGCTTCTATTTGATGTCCACCACAGCATTGTAACAATTTGAACTTTTCAGAATAGGCAGCAGAGGATTCAAATTCTCTGCTAGTTGTATCCCACATAAATCAAATATAATCAACCGAGTTCTGAAGTTTCCTACAGTGAACTTCACTTTTGACAGTTGATTTGTAAGCCCTAACTCTTGAATGATCAGAATGAGGCATTGTCATTTGTCACCTTTAGAATCATCACCTTAGATTGGTTGTTACAGTCTTACAGATGATACACGGATCATAGAATTTTTCTCTATCCAATCCCTTTGTCAACTTTTATGACAGACCAAACCACTTCTTTTGCAAGTCCGAAGTTGAGCTAAAAGGAATACAAATACACTACCAATTTTCAATTACCCCCCCCCCCCAAAAAAAAAAAAAACTGAAGTAACATGCTAGGAAATGGTGAACTAGGGGAAACAAAAAAACCAATTGAATGGCAATGGACACAGACACAGACACATGAACCAAGCTACAGGTCAATTGCAAACACTGCTTAAAGACCAGATTCTGAACAACAACTGTGCAACCCAGATTTGTTATCACGACTCACTGTGTCCTGACAAGAGGAAAAACCCTTTTTTGTCTTCAGTCTAAACTCAAGTGTCGAATATCCATACTATTTAACTCATGTCAAAATGTTGAGTACGTAGCATTGGTGCTTACTGCTTAGGGTGCAATGAAGAAGCCAAGTAACCTGTCCACCTGAAACATTGTTCAATCTTGCAAGATTTCACCCAGCAACCACTTTGCCTATATTAGCAGTTTAGCACGTATGAAAATAACCTAGTCAATACCCAAGCTTAACCCCAAACCAACAGACTTCCCATCCATCCCCAACCTAGAAAGAAAAAACCAAATCTGGAGATGAATACTTACCTCCAACAAATACACATTCCAAGATTTAAACAAAAACACAATCAAATTACACTTTAAACGCTATAAATTGATGATTTAACTTCCCTTAAATACCATTAAAACAAGTACAAAGATTTAAACAAAAGAACAAATTGAATCATGCAAGGACAAAGATTTAACCAGTCTACCAACGATATTAATGCAATCTCACAACATTTCCTCCAGCAACCTCTATCAAACATACTTACCTCCAACCAACTACATTCCACTTCCAAGAGCTAAACCAAAACACATAACCAAGCTCCACGCTTTGAACACTATGGACACTACAGATTCACGATTGAACTTGCCTTAAATACCATTAAATCAAGCACAAAGAATCAAACAAAGAAGAAATTGAATCACGCAACTCAAAACACTCACGAATGCCCAAACCTAAAATCCAGCACTAAATAAAATGATTGACTGAATCTACGAGGAGAAAGACACCTTATGCAGGCTATCAGGCCATCGAACAGGGATCTTGTAACCCTGAGGGGGAGGGATCAAGCAAAGCAGTGACTCCCCTGGCTTCGGACAATGCCGTTCTCTGTAGAAGTTCATCACTCGACTGAGTTGGCTACTCCTCTTTGGATCTTCACAAGGCATGTAATCAACATACTCCGCGGGACATGCTTCGACCACCGTCCTCCGGTCGCCGGCGCTGCTTTCCAAGGCGGCAATGAGCTTCATTCGCTGCTTCGGATCAGCGCCGGCGCCGCGTAGGAGCGCTTGCCGGCCGGAGGCGGCGATGGGGTCGCCGAGACTAGTGAAGACAAGGATGAAGAAGACGAATACGATGCCGAAGAATAAGGCCGTCACTACATCTAGAAGCTTCCATTGCTTCCCTAGGGACGTGTTCTTCGACGGCGGAGGATTCGGAAGCCTCATCCTTATTGCTGAATCTGGAGTATCAGATGCGCATTTTGGAGCTCCGGGGAGAAGTTATGGAAAATCAGTTAGGGTTCTTTTTGGATTTAGCAAGCTCAGATGTGGCTCAACAATGGCGGATTTTGTAGAGAGAGAGAGAGCGGCGTGACGGTGGAGTGAGTTACTGCAGAGAGAAGGGGGGGGGTGGCAGCAGATCAAACCAGAAGAAGATGAGTTCTTATTTTATTTTAATACAGTAAAGGAAATTTTAGACCGTATTTATGTCGTCGATACAAAATGCATGATGATCCAAGCTTTACAGGTATTAGAAATAACCTCTTTTGCTTTTTGGCTTTATATTTTGTTAGAGATGAGTTAATATTTTTTCACAAAAAAATACAGATTTCTAACCCATTAAGAAAAATATTGATGACAAAGATTGGGACGTCAACCCCCTAAAAAAAAATTAATAGTTGATTATAGATATTGTTAAGTTAATTTATGAAATTTCTGTTTCATGTTACATTATTTAAGATAATTTTTTTATTTTTATTTTTTTGTTAGACAATGTAGCGTGAAATATATCATTTGCTTGATCATAATCATTGCTGGAAATGACACATCAAGTGAACACACAAAAGCTAGATGTTTGCCAAAAGTTCACATTTTAAGGCAGAATGGTATTTATGATGATAGCGTAAATGGTGTTTAGATTAGGTAACCTAAGTGATAGAATTATGTCACAAATCACAATAGCTTTTTCCCCGACTGCATAGCATTTTTAATCCAAAGGGATTTTTATAGAGCAAAATTCACAATCATACGAAGAATTTGTTTGTATTTGGGTTAAATAGTTCTTTACTTCTGCTACGTTTAGCAATGGAATCCTCTTTAGACTGTTTTGCTTCAAGTTCTGCATATCAAGTATGGATTCTTCTTTGACAAGCAGTTCAATTGTCCAATGTGCACCATGAACCTAACGTGAATATAAATCAGCCTTTCTATTTCCAAAACAATATCTACCACCAGACTACCACCAGAGAGATCGAAGAAGAAACGGGCACCCATAACCATCTCAAATCTACCTACTCCCATTGAGCTGAAGATTACTATGCACAAAAAAGAGTCTAGCTTTTGCACTTGAAATGCCTTTGATCCATCACCATTTTGTATGTATTGGGGTCATTTGCGATTTTGACTGAAATGTTCTCCCACTAATGCTGTAAAATTCTCAGAATCGTTTCGTCCTTGGGTGCTTGTGGTTTAAGCCATGCTTAATTATATTTGTTCTGAGCAACATTGACCTAGTATCTTGGTCAAAATCGCTCCCCGTCTGCAGCACTCGTTGGAAGGTTGCTTTTCTCTGGTCTGCGTGACGTGCATACAAGACTTTGTTATGGGAATCAATGCGCGCCTGCATAAGTTGGTCATCAATGGCAGATATCAGAATAGAAAGCCATGCAGGGCTTACAAAGTGCAAGAGAATATCAATCTCAATCCCCAAGTATTAGAAAGTTGTATTAAAGAGAGCCATGCAGGGCTTACAAAGTGAAGTCCATGCCATAAGAAGGAACCAACCACCCCCCCCAAAAACCCCCCCCCCCCAAAAAAAAAAGATGATTCTTCCCCACATGAACATTCTGGTGGGTATAACCACTGGTGCCAATAGTCATCATGTCTTCCATCCATGCTTTCTCAAGAAATAACCAGATCAAGATGGCCAAGAGGATACAGTGCTTACCAGTTACCACTGCATCAGGCGTGTAGGTCCTATTTTCTAGTCTGCGATCTAGAAAAGCTCAAAGGCAAAAAATAATGTAAATGATCCAAATAATACCTGTATCTGGTTGCTAGTGATCAAGGCCTCAAGTTCCTTCTGTAGGCCCATAACGTTGGTTTTGAATGCAGCTGCCATGTTACTCAGGTCCACAGACACAAAAGGGAGCGTGTACTGAATCAGGGCCTTGTGACGGATCTGATTGTATAAGGTCTCAACGTGATCATGCAAGTGGATGTCAAGCAACAGGTTGGCTTTAAGATTTTCCAAGTAGTCTAGGCAAGATGCATACTGACTGCGACAAGTTTAAACACCGTAGTTTCAAAATCAGTGAAGCATAGAAAGAGTGGGGAATCAAGTAGCCAAGATTCACCAAGTAGTAGTAAGTTTGCCCTAGCAAACCACAAAAATCCAAAGACACAGGCTTTCAGCAGAGACACACAAGAAAACCCTTTCTCAATTCTTCAACAGATAGAGATGAAAAAACGCATCAATCTCTGAGCACCACTTCAGTGTTTGCCATAGAAATAAACAAGCAAAATGTTACAGTCTCTGTATTATGCACGAAGGCCAAGGATGGCTAAGAATCCTCACTATTAAGCTGGGTGGCAAAAAAGGCTAAAAATTCATAGTTGCTGGAAACATATTGAAGGGTTAACAGTTCAAGGATAAAAACTAACATTTGTCAAGCTAGATCAGTAAGGAAGCCCTTGAGCAAGTTAGAGTGGTGTTAAATGCACATTAAAGGCAATCCTCAGAGACTACCACTGAGATATTATGACAAAAAAACTTCGAGGGAGGATGATTGGAAAGGACGCAAAGCCTAGAATTGCGAAAGCTAAGACAGGAGAAAAGAGCCGCTTTCTAAAAACAGAGGCAAATAAAGGGGGGATACACCTCTGCGAAAAAAATGTTAAAGAGTACCTTAAATAAAAATAATTTATAAGCTCCCTTATTTCTGGCACAAGCTCCAAGAAATTTCTGAAGTTAACGTTGTCTATAACCTTATTCTGCAAAATTTAGGAATAGCATCAGGATAGACCACTATAGGGACAGCAACCATGAAAAGACAAAGATCGAGCATATACCTTGAGCTCTGAGCGGTCAAAAGTGGCAAGTGCACAAAGTCCACCATAGGTTGCAACATCTTGAGGTGCAATCACCTCCAAGTAATGGTTACTGAGCTCAGGACCAACTTCCAGCAACTATGAAAACAAGACATATATCAACATAAAGTGATCATTTAACAGACAGTTTGATATTTCTAATTTGTATAGGGAAAGGTTCTCGATTGTCACAAAGTGGGACTCAAACAATGACAAAATCCAAGAAAATGTACATCACAAATGTAATGAACTAAAAACACAAAGCAAGCTTAGACAACCACATATTTTAAAAAAAAAAAAAATTGAGCGTAGATGTATACACACACACAAAGACCATATAATGTAAAGCAGCATGCAGTGCTGTCCAACTAACCCAGACATTGTTACTTGCACAATGAGAACCAAGCCAGTACAATTGACTCCTCGCCTCACAGGCCATCAAACCATGATGTAGGAGAAGACATAAAACTAGGCTGCAATCCAAAGACAGAAACAACCCCCACCCTACTTTGTTATCAGTGACGTTGACATCTAGGCAAATTATATGGATTCATAAGCAAATCAAACCACTGGTGTACCACATCAACCGGTATGCGATTATTCTACGAGTATCATAAAGCTCCTATTAAGCACACAACGAAAGCCGATGAGTATATCACCAACCACTAAGAAGGCATATTAGGAATGACAAGTGTAATGGCCTCCAATCTGTGGTGATGAGGGTTGGAGGGGTATGAAACTGATGTCAAAAAATGGATTCAAAAGGAACCACCCAACGACAAAACAAGTCTGTCGAAAGAACTAAAACCACATCGATCCAAGATCATATCCAATGAGAAACCCAAAAGCAGGGGGATGAAACTAGCACTACTCTGTAAAGCACATGAACTTGTGATTTTGCACATTCAAAACAGTACTCTCAAAGGAGTACAGGAAGCTATTCTTGGAATGCAAATATATTTCTGAAGCCTTGTCGTCAGCATGTTAAAGAATTGGAATTCCAATAGCAAAGTTAGTCAGATGTAACAAACCTTGCGGGCAGCAGGTTTGTATTCTTTGGCCTTTAGGTGAGCCAATCCAGCAGCACAACGCAGTTTTGCAACAGTAACTGGATCCAGAGCCTCTGTTGCCTGCTCTGCTTTGACGGCATGGTTTGTAATATGTGAAACCTGACCCGTCTCGATGCTGACAAGAATCGCATTTAAACACATGTCAACGTTGTGCTTTGCTGTAATGCAATAATTACGGGAACAGATGTAATGTTTGAAGGCATCTCCGAGTAGCCCATGAGCATAACAGAAATCTCCAAAATCATTGTGTCCCATTCTGATGCTTTCTTTAATTAAATTTGTCTGCAAAGAAAAAGGACCTAAATTAAGAGTCTGTCCAGAAAACATAAACGGTGAACTATGAGGAATATGCAATACAATATATGCACCCGACGACTTCATATCATTCTTTAATAAGAAACAGTGATTAGAAAAGGAGCAACAGCAAACTGTGACAGAAGTGCAATTATAGTGCACTAGCTAGCCCAAGCCAAGAAAACTAGCTTAAAAAGTACACAATCGTCTTTCTTTCTTCTTGTTTTTTTTTTTTTTGGGGGGGGGGGTTAAGAAATCTCTGTAACCAAGTCATACCACTGGTGTGATCACACCACACGTCAAGCAAAATGAATAAACTAAGGTCACATATCTCATGTCATACCCAAAGCTTTGCATCTACCACTGTTTTCCTGCTACAAACATCATAGCAGTGCATGGGAAAGTAGAGAATGAAACAGCCTTGCATAAGTGTATGAATAGTACCACGTCTTTGTTTTTTTTTTTTTTTTTTAAAACATAGAGGCTGGAAAGTTCCAACTTCCAAACCCGACACTAAAGACACATGTTTGCATACTTAGAAACATATTAATTTAGAAGTACTCGAATTATCATTTTCTACAGCTTACTTCCCGACATTCGACGCTATATTGAACTTTTCTGGGGATACTGATCGTGAACTTTCATAGTTTCTCAGGCTGCCTACCTTCTTTCATGAACACAGAACCACCCAAGTTCCAAATACCCAACAAAATCCTACAAATAGCAGTTCTTTGGCCTCCATCATCTTACAACTAAAAACAAACTATTCATAAAACATACTAAAACACACCCACAAATCATAAACGAAGGATTAGGAAATCTTGTGCGAGACCTGTCTCACCTAAGACTCATTGTAACACACCACATTCTGACAAAAAAATCAGTCCTTGATAAATTATTAATTAAAAGTCACTGTAGTATACACTATTAATCATCTTAAACCTTCAGAAAGTCACCTTATCCATCTCGCCCTAACGATTACGTCAAGATTGAAGATTGGACATATATAATAGCATTACCTTATAGACATTGAGCTCATTCTGGAATTTCTCAGTCCTCTGCACAAGCCGGCGCTCAATAGACTCAACCCAAGCAGAATCCATGGCATAATCAGGACCCAACCTACCATCAATCCTGACCGCAACTTCACGGAAAAGATTGGTGTCCTCCCCCTTCTTCGCTTCATCATACGCCATTCGTAGGGCTTCGAGTTGCATTGTACGATTACCGCAGCGATCAGCGATGTGAAGAAGCCGTCTGATCTTCGTACGCCCAGAATAGAGCGAAGCGTAGGCCTCGACGTCCAGTTGATCGCCGCTTATGATCGGCTTTTGACGCTGATTCTCGCCATCACCGCCATTGTCGTAGAGCTCTTCTTCCATCATCTTCGCCGAATTCTCGTCTTTGTCCGCGATTGTCGATTGTGATAAACCCTAGCGAGGTTGAAGAGGTGAGTGAGGGGTTTTAGCGCGCTCTCTCTCTCTCTCTCTCTGTTTCCTTCCTCTCCCTGCCAAGCCTTGAGCGGGAACACTGGTTGGTTGGTTGGCTGGCTTGGGTAAGGTTTACTGAGGTCACGTAAAACTGGCCCATTGTGGTTCGATTCAGGTCGGCCTAATTAATAGTTATATTTTTTTTATCTAATTTTTTTAAAATTAAATTAATATAAAATGGAGGTTCTAGATGTTCTAATATTATTGGACATCAATGATATACATCAATGATACTACTATAAAAGAAATATGGTCTAATATTTCGTACTTATAGAGTGTTTATTTTATGAATAACAATTAGGTCCAACATATTTAATTTCGACGCATTGATTTGATGATGTTGTAACTAAATTTTATCACATGTCAATTATGGTATATCAAGTTGATGACTGATAGTGTTTATGACTTGATGTTCGTATACACAAACCAAACACGTCTAAAAGCCAGAAAACAATGACATTGAAGTGTATCTATCACATGCAAATGGTGATACTCAGAAAACTAAAGGAAAATATAATATTTACATGTGACGACAGATAAGTTACAAGATCGTCAAATCACTTACGCAAAATATATATGGCTTGGTGTTGAACACTTCCAAAGTTTAAATTATTGGTAGCCAATCCTCTTTTAAAGTTAAATAACATGTTTTTATTTTTTTTTGGCAACTATATGGTCAAAACTATTGGATTACATAACATGTTTAATTTGATATCAACTATATGGTCAAAATTATATGGTCATCTTCTACATGAATACATATTTTTTAAAAAAAGAGAGAGAGAGAGTAAGAATTTTCTTCATGCTTACATGGCCTTCCAAAAGGAGAGGGTGATAAAAGAAAAAAACAAGAAAGATGGAAATTACAAAAGAATTGGTTTAAAAAAACTTATTTTAAAAAAAAAAAAAAACTCCTATGAAGCAGTTTGGGAGGGGGGAGAAGCAGGAGCTGTCCAATATTGTTTAACAGCAACCATAATTTTCTCCCTTTGCATGGGTCCTTCCTCATGATCAAAAATTCTACTGTTATATTGCATTTCTTCAATGTAGTTCTTCACTGTCACCAAAACATCAACATCATCTCTTAATATTATACTACCATCGGGTCGTAGAATTCTGTCCATCTCTAATAAGATATCTTCCATTTTGCACCTGCGACAAATTAGTCATATTTTTCACCACGATTGAAAGTTCGAGCTAGTTAGGGTGATTAGAATGGTTCTTTTTCTTGAATTTTACCTGTCCTCGTAGAGACTGAATATAGAATTGGCATGAATTAGGTCATAAGTTCTTGGATAAGTAGACATTGCTTCACACCTGATAGAAAAAAGTAAAATAATTAGCATGAACTTCGTGCACGTAAGCTGGTGTCAATGTGAGTTGCCGTCTTGCATATAGGAGTTATATGTAAGGGGACACTACTCATTTCAACCTTTCATGGGCTAGCTGCTCCTATTTGGCAATTTATTCAAGGATGAAATGTGCTTGGGATATACTCGATCTTTAAGGTCTCTAGGCGTCCTTTCTAGATTTCTCAACATGTGGTATCAGAGTCGACGACTAAATGTTTGCAATCTCATGTTCGACGCTCTATGGTTCCCTACGATATGATCAAACTAACAAGTAGAGTGTTGTATATGTGAATGAGATATCTTCTTAGGTGCACATGAGAGTCGATCAGTCCTATATTGACCTTAACCTTCCTACTAATGATACGATACGAACTTACCAACTTTGGTACGTCCCAATCAAACCCCGCTCATAAACAGCTCCAAGGGTGTTAACCTTAGCTTCAACCGGAACAACATTCATGACCCACACCGGATCATCAACAAAGGCAGCTGCAAAGCCTCCCAAGTTGGCATTCATGTCAAGAACATTCCTATACCTCCCGAGATCATTTAGCTCTGAACTCAGTCTCTTGTAATATGACAATCTCTTCTTCCACTTCTCGGTGTCTTCTTTGAAGACTTCCGGGGTGATTCCCTCCAAGCTACCACCATACACCCTTGGAGGGACCGCCATTAACCTCTCTGGCCACTTTGCTAATTCACCTCCAGCAGTCTCATTTGTGTTTTTTACCTGAGGTAGTGGAGTTAGACATGCCTCCATTTCGGTGTACCTACAATATATACAAGGAAGGAACAATTAAGTTCATGTGTATACTTGATTGAACTGACTTATAATGCAGTACCTCAGTTTAAATCGAGGTGCAAGCAAACACGACCCAAATTAGAATTCGACTAAGCCAAGCTCGTTTTGGCCAATCCAACTGTTATTGAAATCAATCAATCATGGAATCATATATGACTTGAATTTAGAATAACCTAACTAATCAATCAATAATCCATATATTATTCGAACTAAACTAACCGCATACCCGCCGTCGCAACACATACTAACACAAAACAATGTCAAATTTTCCAATAAACTTACTACATAACAAATAGATCGAAACGAGTTTAAATCAATTAAGCTTTGAAAGGACGGAGATAATACAATTTACCATGCTCGATCAGGGTCTTGAGCTTGGCTGCAAAAGGGGGGTTTCCTGATCTTACAATTGATATGATCGATGGGTTTCTGCCAGACTGCAATGTCACCTCTTTGCTGTACCTTCTTCCAGCATAGGCTTTTGGCAACGGCTTCAATGCTAAGTTGCTCGGAAATCAAGTCTTCCTTGGTTCTATTCCAACCCCTCCAATGAGCCTCCCAGTTGATGGGTGGTCCGGATAGGATCCAGTACCCACCCGGTCGAAGTATCCGGTCCACCTCTATCAAGTATAGCCCTTCTGGTCATCCCAAATACATAACCCAAATCACGAAAAATTCATAACAATAACTCTCAAATGTGGGTCCTGCTATTACAGGGTCGATGGGTATGGCAGTTACCGTACTGCGCCCAAGGAATGAGGCAGCGAGAGCAATGAGCCATGTCAAAAGACCTCGAAGGGTAAGGGAGTCGTTTCGTCGCCATGATTCCTATCATTGCAGGGACACCTCTTTCCAAGGCGAACTGAATCTGAGCTTCATGACTATCCTTTGGGGCAAATGACATTGTTAGGATGCTCCTTGATAAGAGGTAAGCTCCCCAACTCGCAACCTAAAAGTTCAACAAACATATTTTTAACTCACCTAGTGCTTTGTCATAAAGAGTGATATTTGTAATTAAGTGTATATAATTTCTATAAAAATGACATAAATTCAACTGATCTACAGATAACATGCTTGTTCTAGTTCTATGGTCCTACATGATGGTCAAGGAATCATGAATACTCACCTAATCAATGGAATTCTAAATGCTATTATGAGAATGCGGATAAATATAAGTTCTTCCCGTTAGGCAGGTAAAAACCTAAAAGCAATAATGTCGGTAAAGATAAGGCCGCTCATATTTAGATCTCCTCAAACCCTACCAAAGTAAGTCTCACACTGAAAGTTGTTATTATTGGGAAATCGATGGTTGGTGGATCAGCAATCTTTGCTTTCCTGACGAGTTAGGGTCCCCCTCTCTTATATGTGCTTCCTATTTAATGCAAACACAGACAAAAACTTTGGTCATTCTTTAACTCAATTCTAATTAATTTTGATGTATGAAATTCCACTTTTTCCTCTTATTATTCTTCCTTTTTTTTTCCATTTCCCTTTTTTCTTTGCCCTTTTTTCTAAACAATTGCAGGAGGGAATGTGATGTAGATTCAGAAATTTTATGTAGCAATGTCCAACTTCAAAGATTTCTAGGTTTAATAATACCAATTAGTATTTACTTGTGACCATTGCAAATTTATTTTTTCTGAATTTTTATGTAAATCTTACCGACTAACAATATTAGAAAACACCCAAAATTTGTATGTAGATCAATCCTGATGTGATGCCTGTTGTCCTCTTCTTTTGAGTTGGGGAAAAATCTAAAAGAAATTTAGAAGAAAACCCCAAAAAATACAATAAATTAAAAAGAATAAGTCCCAAAAGAAAAGGCTTCATATTCTTAAATAGTAAGGCCTTTGTTTTTTTGAGATGAGGATAATTTTTAAAGGGATATTGGACTATAATATACTGTACTTTAGGAGTGTTGGATAATAATACTCCGAACTTTGAACTTGGATGTCCGTGCACCACCCTATGGGCATATTTACTTTTATATACCAAGAATGATTTTAAAGGTGTTTTTAGCTGGTGATGTAAGTGCATATTCAACCTATGTCATTGCATACACTCGAAAATCCTTGAATTTTAGACATATGCAATTGCAAACCATTGTAAAATTGTTGCATTACATTGATAAAAATACATCCAAATTCTATCTTGATATATAAACAGTAAATAGGCCTAAAATATGGTACACGGACATCCAAATTCAAAGTTGGGAGTATTATTATCCAACACCCCCAAAGTACAGTATATTATAGTTCAATATCCTTTTTTAAATTAAACTTTTATTGTTTCCAGAGAGGTAGCTAGATATATGTGAATATGACTACTCAGTACTCACAGTCAGCAATTATTTATGATCCACCTAAAAGGAAAAGCTACCATGCATACTTCTATTAACTTTTGACACCGAAAAAATAACCACCCTATCCAAACTCACCAAATTCTGACCCTCCAAATTGAACAAAATAGTAATTAATTAAAAAAATTTCCTTAAATGCCTCATGTCCATATATATATATATATATATATATATATATATATATATATATATATATATATATATATATATATATATACCCCTTCATGAAAGTCAACCAAACTTCAACTTATTACAAGCTTTAACTTATGCAAGTAGAAATGCATGACCTATTAATTATCAAAGCCTACATCGTACTCCTGGGAGTATATATATATATATATATATATATATATATATATACTCTCACAAGCCACATCAGCATCATATATTAAAAATTATCTATATGATAAACACGTATTGCAAAAATATATATGCATGGCAAGTAAAATTTGGACCGCTAATCTGACCCATTAAAACCCAAAAAAAAAAAAAAAGACCACTTAAACTAGCCATCAATATTAATTTGTCTCTAATTAACCCATCTAATACACGATCACATAAATACTATTGTAAAATTAATGCTTATACATAAATAGATTTTACATGATCTATCTTGTATTATATTATCAGTTACCCCTCAATTAAAATCAAACAAAATCCACTTAATCCAAGGGAAAAAAGAAAAAAGAAACTTTTATCACTTAAAGACAAAAGAAAAAATTAAAGACAATCGTATTATTTGGGACGTCATGCTTCATTAGTGCATGTTAATTAATTTTTTTCCTCATGCAATTAGTTTATGCATCGCTTCAACTTTAACTTCATATTGATCAGACAAAAAGATTAAAAAAAATTTGTTACTGTCAATTCTCATTTAATCTTCTACATTACTTTGTGTCAAATACGATCAAAAGAAAGAAACGTGCCATGATGTCATCCTTTAATTTTACTAAAAGTCTATACATAATGGTCGTATTCAACCTTTACCAAACTGAGATAAACCTTCCTCACAAACACCCAAAGTAACATGAAAATCTTAATCATATTAACTAAATAAAAAGAATACAACACAGCAGTTTCGAGTGTATAAATTCAGACTATTTATAATATATGATTGTTTTTTATTTATTCAAAAAATAAATTTTATTTTTTAAAATGTGTTATACCATTGTGTTTATGAACCCGAGTCTATCATTATTATAAGTGCGGGTTAAACAACTTTTAAAAAAAGGAAAAAAGATATATGGAACCGCCCAAAAAAGGTGGCAAAAGAACTTACACCACAACCGGTATCAATGGCGGTCCGAACCGATCCATCTTTGAGATTGATGATTTCCCCAATCTCGTCGATATACACGTCAGCGCCACGTCGGAACATGGTCCCACCACCGGGGAAGGTGAACCGGTCCCCATCGAACCGAACCCAGTTCTGACCGGCCTTCTCGACGGTCAGCCATTTGTGCGGAACATTCGAGAACCACACCGTGTCCCTACTGTAAGGCCACCGGAACGGCGTCGTATAGCCGTAGGGCGGCGGAATCCGGCACCGGAGCTTTTCTCTGTCGTCAGGGCAGTGCCTCTCGCGGTAGATGAGGCGATGGCGGGGGAATTTGAGGGCGCGTTGAGGGTGGTGGCAGGGGGTGTGTTCCGAGAAGTCGGGGTGGCAGGGCGGGAAGTGGGGCGCACGCGCCGCCGTGGGGAGTGGGAGGGAGTGGTGGGGGGAGAAGTTTAGAGGGAGGGGGACAGGAAGGGGATTAGAGGGGTTGTGAGGGGTAAAACAGGAATTTGAGAGGGTGGAGGTGGGAGTGCGGTGGGAGTAGGAGCCGAGGAGGTAGGAGAGAGAAGAGAGGATGAGGAGGGTTATGAGGAAAGTGGGGCCGAGTTTTTGAGTGAAGAGGAGCTTTTTGGTGATGGCGGAGTATGATGATGATGATGATGATCCTCCCCATAGGGGTATCGCCATTGATGAAGAAGAGAGAGAAAGCAGGGAAATTAAAGAGATTTTGGAGTGGCTGTCTTAGGTCTATGCACGTAGGCTTGTTGTGATATTTTAGGAAGAGTGATGTGTGAGTGAGTCCATGTAATAGAGACTGGCTTGAGATTTTGGAGGAGTTTGAATGGAGGCAAAATGGGAAAGTGGCCTCTTTTTTGTTTTCCTTTTTTTTTTAATGGAACCTATTCATTCATAAATTTAAATAATTTCCAAAAGAAAACTCAACACATAGGCGATAGCTTTTAAAAGATTAATTAGAACACATAAAATTAGTACTGAAATTTATTAATGATATTTAAGAAAACAGTATCAATTGTAATACATTTGAACCATTGCATCTGCACATAGATTATATATAATTCAATTGCTACTCTTCTTATATAGTAAGTTAACCATATTATGCCCCCACAAATTGTGAGAGTTAAACCGAATTAAGTTTAAAATGTTGGCCCAGGTGCACTAGTCTAGCTACAAGGAGGTACTCACTAATTATGACAAGGTGAAAATAAATTGCAGCTATTATCAGTAAAGTATTAGTCTAATAGTTCATATTGAAGTCAACATTATGTCAAATATCAAAGATGCCCTCAATCTCCCACATAAACGAAGATAGCATTTTAGCCTCATAATATCAGATAAATCAAAGCCATATCATCATTTTGGTAGGTCGAAAATAAAAAATCTTAAACCTACTTTAACTCAATGGCAAGATATCAAAAATAAAGTACCTTAAAGTTAGGAGACCAAACGTCACTTTTAAAGTTCAAATTATTAGCACCTGCCCTTGAATTGGGATTGATTACGCTCAAAACCCTAATACTTAATGTATTTTCTCATGAAATTTATACCATTTTATCATTAAAATCTAAAAATCTCTCTTATAATGAGGTTGAATGGAACAACAACAATAATAATAAATTAAATAAATGTTTCACCCACCAAAAAAACCCATTTCATTTCATAAAGCCTTTTTTCAGAGGAAAAAGCTTGCTGCCCAAGACTTCCAAAGCTATGGCGTTCCGTCATACATGTACTATCAAAAACGTGTGTGAACTAAAATGCTCATCTATAGAAAAGCTTACAAAAATTATTACTGTAGACTTGAACCATTTCCAACGTAGCTCAATTTTTGTATTTTTTGTTTTTTCAACCGAAAAAACACAAAAAAAAGTGATGCCACCTTGAGCCAGTGGACTCATATTGGGAACTATGTGCCCGTGGATTCACCACCCCTTTCAGTCTCGACGTTTAAAACAGAACATTGCGAATAATGTTCCACGGATTCATCAACGCCCAGAGGACTCATATTGGGAACTATGTGCCCGTGGATTCACCACCCCTCTTAGTCTCGACGTTTAAAACAGAACATTGCGAATAATGTTCCACGGATTCATCAACGCCCAGAACAGCAAAACATGTCGTACTTTTGCGAGTACGTACTCTCATAAAACACAAGAGTAATTATATATATTAAAAATAAAATATATAACAAATACACTCCGAGAAAATATGTACAACTTAGATGCAAGAGCATCTGCTCTAAAGTGTACATAATAATTTGCCTGAGCAGGTGCAGCGGCCAGGCGAGCAATCTAACAAACCTGGAAGGGAAAGGGCACCACAGCCTTGACTCCTGCATGCGTAAGACATGCGGAAGATAGCATTTTGCAAGATAATGAAGTGCAAACATGGGAAAGATTAAACTAATTTGTAGGATATGTCAGAGAGGGGGGGGGGGCGCGGAGTCAATGCCCATCACAAACATGTTGACCACAATTCATAGCTTCACCTACTTTCCCCCACAGTCAGTGGGTGACTAACATTCAGTGAGAATTCTAACAAGAGATCCCCACACAGCTACAAATTAGACCATCAAATAGAACATTCATCTGGCTGCATAATTTCCAACGTCTACTACTAACAGCACTCGCAACAGACTACCCGATTGACATCCCATCCAGAGAGCGATGCAATCTCATCAATCGCCTCCAACCTGCCGCTTCCAGGAGTCCTCGACAATCAACTCATCAACCCCCCAATCTTCGTAGCTGCACAGAGTATGTCGACAATATAGTAAAGACCTCTTCATAATTCTAAGAGGGCAACTGCAACAATAGCTGGAAAGAGGAAAAGTACCTTCCATCAGGCAAGTAACGACGGATGGTAAATGGTATTTTGCGCTGACGGAGTTCCTTCATCGCAATCTACAAAATATGAAATGACCAAACATCATATTGCAAGCACATTACTCTTCATGGCACAAGCAATATCCATTCACAAGCTTAATACGGACATACACTCTCATTTTGAATTTAAAATGGTACAGGTGTGATTCAATTGTACAAGTGAGTTGTCTCAAACGTTATCAGAATGAATTTGAATAACTGCAAGGCAGATTAGTTATGCCTGTACTGCAAAGGAAAGCAATCCAAAGCCCCACAACCACCCCTCTTTAGAGAATGTCTTTGCAAACAAACAGCATTTCACAAAGAAGTTAAAAGACCTCAACCCATTGCTTTTGAGATATGCTTTTACTGGCTTCCATTCATTAGCTTTCTTGATCACTTCTCAGGTGTTACCTTTTCCCTCCGCATTCTCCCCAACAACTGTTGTTTCCCTAACAATGTCCTCTATCTCTCCAAGGCCCCAACCCCTCAACCTCCCCCCCTCCCCCCCAACCCGGCCCCAAAAAAAATAACTCTGTTCTTACTCCCAGCAGTCCAATTTGCAACATGTTTAGAGGAAGGCCATGACCAACATGTATGGACATCATATTCTGTCAAGATTTTACTAAAATTGCTGTAAAACCTCTGAGGCTCTGATCTTACAGTGGGACAGCACTAAATACAGGTTCTGCATTTTACATGATAGGGCAGAGTGTAAAACTAACGGACTCCATTAGCACATTAGAAAAATTCATCGAGTCATATCCACATCGCACCACCTTCAACACTACATCTGCTGGTGCTCTAGCCAGCAGTCAGCCACCCCCCCCCCCCCAAAAAAAAAAAAAAGCCCGGGTCTCAGCAGTTAACGATAAAGATCCTTGCATAGCTTCCAATGTGGCATATGCTTTAACATGGACAATCATGGAGATATTCTCAGTTACATGAGGTAAACTTATGGAACCCATAAAATCCAAGCTCTCAAGAAGAAGAGGACACAAAATTGGAGCTTACCTTCAGTAATCATCAACATACCCAAACCATGACAACACAGACACACGTATCTCAAAAAACTCTGTATCTTAGGTAGCAGCACAATCAACAAGAGTCATCTCAGAATTGGTAATTTGACGTGTATCAATAAGAAAGCAGCCAGATCATGAATGGGGATAGAGAAGAACTACCTCAAGTGGATCAGTTTCACCTTCCAACTCAACCATGACAGGTGCATTCATACTGCATCACCACACAAGGTACCCATTAAGCCAATTATACTTTCTAACTGCAACACAGCTTAACAATAGGTATACTTCTATTTAACAAACCTAATCTGAAGCGCACGTGTCCCCAGAATTCTAGCTCGTTCATATTTTGTCATGTACTTTGATGTCTTCCTTTGTTTCTGCTCCTTTCCATCGCCTTCCTTTTCTTCACCTTCTACCAAAGGATCATTTACATCTTCATCTTGTTGTAAATTCTCCTCCTCTTCCCCTTCCTGAAAATCACGGTGATGTGAAAATGAGTCACCAAAGATGTAATTTTGAGGTAACATTGCACATGTGAGATAACAACAAGAACAAAACATGTGAAAATTGAGAACGATTTTTAAAAAATTCTACCTCGATTTCAGGCTCCGGAGGCTCCTCCTCGTATCTGCAAGTTTAAACCACAAGCATTTTCAGCATCAAGTACATTTGAATCTTTAATCTTCACCAGTCAATGAAAGCAGACAACGCCTCCTCCCACGAAAACTTCCACTTAATAGCAGGACACGGGCTCATATTAACATTCAACAAGATTAAAGGAGATCAAACGAGGAACAATAATCATGCAACTACAAGGAACTAAATACCCGAGAGTGAATCAAGACTCCGCCATAACACAATCACAACCACCACACTGCCCACTTCCAAATCGAAACAACATGAAGAAAACTTCGAAATTCTCCTCCTTATGAACATCTCATACCGAACAATTGAGCTAAAGAATCATCTCATAGCATTAGAGAAACACTCAAGCAACGAGCTCAATCCATACATAGAATGAACTTATCCAAACAAACCACAGCATCCGTAGCTGCTTCTAACTTAGCACAATGACATGCACATACAAAAACATCTTTTCCTCCTAACCTAATTAAGACGACCCAATAAACCCTAATTCGGCTACACCGATAACCTCAGAAATCCCTAATTAAGAGACGAAAAGACACTCAAAGCGGTTTAAGAATAGGAAGAAGGCAGAAAGGAAACTTACCCCATATCAACATCATTGTAATCGTCGTCTGCCATTGGAGATTCTCGAGCTCAGCCCCAACGCAAGCCCTTGCCGACGAATTTTAGGGGAGAGAAATTTTTCAAGGCAAAGCAAGAGCGCGGTCAACCCTGGGTATTTGTAGCAGTTGGAGAAATGAAACGAGTTGGGCCGGTACATTGGGCTTCGGGTGTACCATTACCAATGTCTTCTCGGTAGCCCAACGCAATACATTTGAGGGTATTATTTTTCTCTACAAAATTACAACAAAGAAAAATGGTATTAAAAAAACGCATATGACATGCCTGCATGTATTGGGTTAATTTAAGTATTTTATTTGGACTTAAAGTCATATTATCAATAACTAAATTTAAAAAATGTATGATTGAATAATATAAGTGTGTTATAGTTTATAAATTTAAATAATCATCTTTTTATCCACATTTTTCACAATTAGGAAACAACACGTATGATATGCCTTCGTATATTGGGTAAATTTGATTAGGGTTTTAATTTGTATTTGTTGACGTAACTGACAATTTTAGGATTTTACTATTCATAATTGATTCTAATTGTTGAAAATTCGATGATTTTAAATCACATAACATACTACTTTTGATCAAATTAAAACACTTAAGAGTTGTTTTGCTATAAAACATATGTCGTCATCCTTATCTGGATGCTATAGAAGAGATGGAATAAACATTTGTTTGAATGGCGTCGCCACTCTGTCTCCAATTGGATGGCCAGGGATTGAATTTTACGGTTCGAATTTACCCTTAGTTATAGGAAAGGAAAGAATGCGATACTTTCTTATCTCAAAAGAGATTGTCTATTATTCCTTTTTAGGATGTTCTAAATTGCTATCCAATTTTTAAAAGGGGAAGCTCCTCTGATCCAAACAAAAAAAAAAAAAAGAAAAAAAAAGTGGAAGTCCTAATTTACAAAAGTTTCCAAATTGTCCTTATTTTTGAATTTAAACTTCAATTAGTGAGGGAATTATTGATATATAGTTAATGTATCAATATTTCTTAAAATGAGTAAAAAGTCACACGAGACAGTCTTTTTGAGACAAAAGAATATTGAGAAGACATTTTCATCCTAATATTACCGCATCATTAATTTTATTAAGACACAAAATTGTAACCAAAAAAAAAAAATAACACTTCAATAATCAACCCCAATTCTCAATTCTTAATCCTTTGAACCCTACAGGTTTAAAAAATAAACCTTAAAATAAGTGTCACATGAAAGAGCAATTTGCAAGGTAGGAAGGGGACTTGGCCAGGCAGGGAGGGTAAAGAATCCTCTTATTTTTGAGTAAGACCATTCCATCAAAGACATCATAAAGCAGCAAATAGCTATAACAGTACAACACATACAATGTCGAATCATACAATCATTAATAATAAGAGACAGGTGCTGTTACAATTTAAAAGAGGTACATAAAAACTCTTATACAAGAATTCCCATGAAAAAGTACTCAATGTGGCTCATGACAATTGTATACACAAATCAAAAAGAATTATAATACACAAGAGGAGCTGCAGACACACCTCCCACGTATCACCTCAACCAGTAAAGAAGGGGAAAAAAGAGAAAAAGCCAAGGGAGGGACTACTCAAATAGTCACAACATTCCACAAACACAAGCAGGCAGCAAATGTGAAGGCACGCAACTAAGCACATCTATTAACAAAGCTACTCTTACTCCTAGAAAGACTGCCCCCGCTACCCTAACTTATGTACATCCATTATAAAGCATTCAAAATGTGGCCGGCCTGCTACGAAACGTCCGCGTTGTAAAGGTTTTTGAGTTGGTCGAACCGCATTTTCAACGTGATATGGAACGCGATTTCCGCATCAGAGCGATTTTTCAATATCGCGACCGAAACCGCATTTTGAATCCTTGCACCACTGTGATCCCAATATACCAAACACAACAACATTTACTATTACTACAACTCTTAGTGTGAGGCTTCTGGCCATATCCAAATGTAGACAGTCTCATCTCTACAAGCAAAGAACCATCGACCCACAACCAAAGCCCTGCTTCAGTCTGGGATCCGGACAAACCTGTGTATAAGCAGCCTTAATCATGTTCCCTAGTGATGGAGAGACCATTTTCGAGGCTCATTTCGCTTTATCAGTTCCCTCTTCATTTGAGCATCTCTACAAAAAATGATCGAGCTTCCTTGAGTGGTGCTAACCCCTTGGGATAAATGAACACAGAGTCTAGAGAAAGACCACCTTTGATATGGGTGCAATCAATCTGAGTTGCCGAGAACTTGATCCTTGTCAACTCGTCTGGGTCCCTGACCACAAAATCGCCCGCGTGGTACATGACCCAGGATCCCGGATTATTCAAATAACACTGTGACACAGAATGCTGACCATCTGATGTTGTAAGCTGGAATCGGATGGGTCTTATGTCCCACCCATGGATGTGCTCCAGATAACAGATCCGACGGCCAAATCTCTTCGAGGAGCGACCCAGTTGAAGTCTGAAGAAGAGGCTGTACGTGCCGGCTGGGAATTTGAAGTTCAGCTGCCCAGAAACTTCAAACCACCATATTTGTACAAGATATGCCACTGTCTTGAATCTACCACCAGAGGAGACATAATTGAAACAACCAATCAATCAACCTGAATCAACCCCACGTTCTTAATTAATACTACTGAAAACTCACAGCAATGTATCAGCAATAGCCCCAGTTGGATGATTCTCTGAAACAGTCAAAGTTGATGGGTTTCTTAATTCTAACTTGAGGAGCACATTGTTCGAATCCATGACTCCATGCCCATGTTTTGGTATTGAGCAGCTGAAATGGACCATTTTACTTGGACGTGACCACAAGTGTTGACCACAAGTGTTCAACACAGCTAGATGTTCAAGCCACACAGTCGCCCATATTGTGAACATTTTCTACTTTATGGTTTAAGATGGAGTGCAGTCGACATGATATATACGTTGCATACACAAGAAGGTTGTTTAGGTGACATGAACAGGTCAAATAACACATTGTAGGGACACTTATTTTTATTTTAAAAAAAAATTCATAAGAGCATGGAGGACTGTATGAGACCCTTTAGTTCAAACCATGGCTCCACTAAAGGTCGAAAGACATTAGTCTAACTTCCTTAGGACATCAGTTACCTCATCCATGATAAAAATGGAGTCCAAGATTGAATGGTCCAGTCCAATGAGGTCAATCGACCTTTTTTGTTTTTCTTTTTGGTGATAAAAACCAACTTTCTTAAAATAAAGGGTACGAGCAGAAAAACTTTGAGAAGAAAACAATTCAATTCAGCCTTAAAATATCCCACAAGATCTTTCTGAATTAACCTGGAGATCATTCAACCTTTTGAGTGGCAAATAAATAATGCATCAACCACCACTGAAGCATGTTTCATGAAAACTAGAATGTTGTCCAGCAGAAAAGAAATCATAATTTCCCTATAGCTGTGAATGCTTAATTACTTATACCAAAAACAGTGTGTTCGGTTTATCAAAGAGTCATATAAAGTGATGGGGCATATTTGAAAAAATACAATAATTTTAGACACATAGAGTCATACTGCAGCAACCTAAACACTTTGGGTTTTTTACTCTAAGTTCTCCACAGTTAAAGATTCATGTCGAGTCTTGTGAACCATTTTACTTGAACTTGGCCACGGATGTCTGACATAATATATATGTTCAAGCATCAGACTCACTCATATCGTGGAAGGTTTTGGAGCTTTTGGCTTAAAATGAAATACTAAGTATCCATATATACGTGGATATACAACATGATGATCTACGTAAAATAAGCGGTTTCAATAACACGGAATAGCCACCTTCAAATAGACGGTCACCAGAAAATGGACAAGGCCCTTCATTTCAAACAATGGTTTCACAAAAGCCATTACTCCAACTTTCTTAGCATCCATGATCTCACGCATGATGAGAAAATGAAGTCTAAGATTGAATGATCTAATTCAAAGACGTCAATTGACCTTTTGAAGGTAGAGGGAAAGAACAAGTAAACTTTGAGAGAACATGACAAAGGAAAAGGGATCAACAATTCAATTCAGCTTCTAAAGACACCACAACATCTGCTTAAGTTTGATTGAATAGTCTTAATTCAAGTTGGAAGTAATATTAACATTTTATTACTACTTTATAACAAGAAAAATGATTATTATAATCTCTTTAATTTGATATATTCACCCACACGATCCAACAGAGTTATCAAAACATCTTACCTAGATTCCTCAGAGGGAATGTGATTCCAATACCGTCGATCCTCAATCCCAGTAATCGACATGGCCTTTGATGAAATGGACAAGCACACACCTCCAGTATTCTTGTCCAGCCATATTTCCTACACAAAAGAATCCAACGAACATCGTCAGGGGGAGGGGTGTAGCAGGGGCATGTGGCCTCCTGCTCCTCACATGATTTTCAATGAAACAGTGGCCCATGTGGAAACAACCTTTCTTTTTGACACAAATAAAACTGTTACATCTTGATGTTTATAAATTTTTATTCCAATAAACCATAGTATTTTCATTGTATAATTTTGATTAAGGGGTCCTAGTAAAGTCAGGTTAAGCTACCTAAAATTCACCCCTTGGGGTGGGCCCTTTCCCAGACCTGCGTGAACGCGATATGCTTGTGCACCGAGCTGTCCCTTTAATTTTGATTAAGGGGCCCTTTCAACTTTTCAGAAGTAGATATATTGACACCTTCCGCTCTTTTTGTTGGCACCTTCCACTATTGGGAGTACCAGAAGAAACCAAAAAGTAGCACATAGCATAACCTTCCACATAATTTTCACGAACTTTTCATTTTTCAATATCAACTTCACACAAAAAAAGGCAAATGACAAATGTTCAATCTAGACCATCCTGAAATTAACATCGATTCGATCACCAGAGTTTTTTCCAAAAAAGAAATACATATAAAATGCCCTTAATTTTCTTAATCTTGATGGTGACATTGGCACTTCATAGCCCCCACCTGAAAAGTTCATCTTAGCTACTTGAATACCTTAATCCTTTCTCTTATTGATCTTTACTCTCATTCACACATAATCAAAATTAGATACTTTTTCATTTCTGGGTATAAAGAAAGGCATTAGCTCTCATGCAAACATAATCCAAGCCCAACTTTGTATCATTTCCTCAATAAAGATTTCAGACTTCAAAAATGAATCCCAAAAATCTTGAAATACGGATAATACTAAATATATCATTCAAACATCAAATCACAATTTTGAGGAAAGGATAATAATTGCATGCCAGGTGCAAAACTTCTAAATTGGACAATTACACCAACTTTCTATCTACACTTCTCATACTGTTAAACTAAATGGGCAGTGGAGCCCATTGCAAGAAAAGCAGTAATCCTAATTAAGACTGACCCATAAGTCCAATATCAGCCACCGAAAACAAGCTGGGTCTGGACAATCTAAACTTAAACCCAGATAACCAGTAAAATTTACCAAGATAACCTTACCACTATCAACATATAAAACAATTCCCCATTCCTCAACCGCATTCACATCTCACAATTTACATAGACCTAAATGAACCAATGTTGGCTCTAAACCTAGAAGTTTCACTTGCACATTTGCTTCATCTGATTTGGAAAAACAAATATCACTTTGAGAAGGAATTCCCCCCCCCCCCCAAAAAAAAAAAGTCTCCCGCGTGTGTTGCCTAAAAGCACTAATGTCTTTGTAGGAAAGATTAGAATCCACGCTTATAGTAACAACTCTTAGAGACTTTGCCGTAGATGCCTAGTTGATACCCACAAAAGGATCATCTAATATAAAGAAATGGATACGAAAATGTTTGGTATAATTTAAGACAGAAAGGTTAATGTAGATGAAAACTACCAAAGACTTGATTAGTTGAGCTAACTGTGACAACCATAATGGAAATGCACATGTTAGATATGAGTATCAATCCTTCTCCTTTCTATCCACTCTTGAATATTTTTCTTCTGAACGGATGTGCAAACGCGGATGTAGGCGGAAGTTTGGAACTTAGATCCAGACCTTTGGTTATAGCTCTTAAAGACTTTACCAATTAAAATTACTAATTGAGACCCACAAAGGTCCCTATTCATGTGCTTCTACCATTGATAACTTACGCTTCTCTAAAATTATGACAGAACAATTGGCATTTGTGACTCAATCCATCTTTTATGTCGTTTCTTTTTCTTTCTTTTTTTTTCCCCTTTTAGAATCTAAAAAAAGTTAAATCATGTCATATATGAAGTTGAATATATCTAGTTCTAAAATTTAGGCAAATTTGTAAATAACTTTTTTAAATAACACATAAACCAAAAACCAACATGCATATAATTGAAAACTTAGACTTGCAAGTTACCCAAAACAAAAAAGTCTGGATGTAAGTAATATTTATGTCCAATTATCCACTCCACTCAAATTAATTAATAATTTGAATACTATAATAAAAAGCAAAATAAAACAAATGTATATGAGCATAAATATCTATCCCATTTATTTCCATTTCTAATTTTCATCTGAATTCTCTGATCCAAAAATAAACCCGATCCGAATAACCTTATCCATAATCAGCCTGACCGTCTTTCTGCAACGTCATCAAAAACAGAGGAGACAGAAAGAGAAAGGTAGCAATACCTTAGTACCGCCATCAATAGTGTTGGGACGAGAAAGACGAGCGAAGATATCCTTCTTAGTTAACCCTAAACCCCCAAAATCCCGACCACCATGATCATCTTCGCTTGATTCGAGAAGCTTCTGAAGAATAAAGGCGTAATTCGAGGGCAATTTCGTCTCCCAGATGAAGTCCGCCGAGGAGGCTCCTCGGAAAGCCCGGTTCAGACCAGCGAGCCGGCAGATCTCCGGTGGCCGGAGGTGGCCGAGCACCACCGCTATGCAGCTTTCCGGCACGTCCTCCAGCTTGGACCTCGCCAGGACGCCACTGTCGGTAGTTGGGCCCGATGAGGACGACATAGCGGAGCCCATTGGGGCTGTTGGAGTTGATGGCGCTGATTCCGGGTTTGGGCTTGGGTTTGGTTCGGGTTCGGATTCGGGTTCGGGCTGGGTTTTGGAGATGCTGGAGAAGGAGAAGAGGGGAGAGAGAGGGGGGGAAGGTGTTCGGGAGGGAGGGAAAAAAGGTGGGGAGGCTTTTAATAGCCTCCCTTATGGCTGCTGTTTTGGTTTTGGTTTTGGTTTTGGTTTTCACGTAGGTTCGGGTTTACGAGATTCGATAATATAACTTTTAAAAAAAATTATTTTCTTGAAAAGGGATTATAAAAATAAAGGCAAATTATGTAAAAACATAAAAGAAAATATCATGCATGATAATCCACATTTATAAACTTGTAAGTATCAGATAATTTCTATTTGATTTTGGTCATTGGCTTGGGAGATCTCTTCCCTCATCTAAACAGACGTTTTGTTGGAACTACCGTAATTACGTGTTTTGCATGCACGCTCTCTTGTGTCACATATTTCATGCCCAATCTACTATATATGGTAAAGTGAGCAAGTGTAATTTAAATTCGAAATTCCAATAACAACTTTAAAGAAGTTTGATGCACCAAAATATACGCTTATTTGCATTAGACGATAAAAATTAGGGAAACAAACACAGGTGCGGTTTCCAATTTTCACAATGCATGTAATGTGCGTTTTTATATACAACAACTACTATACCTAGTGTGATTCTAGTTCAATGCGTTAAACTAAAATTTATGCAGTTTTATCCATACAAGTATCCCTACCAAGGCGTGTTTTAAATGAATGGGCAAACCCAGGTAAATTATGAAGGAAGAGTTATTCCAGTGCGCTACGAACATGATCACCCGTGGAGCAGAAGAGGAGAGTGATACAACACGATGCTCATAAACTATTACTATACGTAATGGTTATCACGGTCAACCTAATAAATAATGATAAGCCCAGTCTTAAAGTAGTCGTACTAGCCCACTAGTAATGAAATAACTAGATTTGAGCTTTCTTCTTAATCCTTAATTATCCGCGGTGCCTACACCACACAGATGGCAACTAATTAAGAAAGTTAATCCCTGGGAAAGAGCCGTGAATGCTCCAAATTGAATGGCTAGTCAATTAGGAGAAATTGACATTGATGAATATCTTGCACCCAATTCATGTCCAATGTCTATTTGCCTTTCTCATCTTCTTGATCCTAATCATAAGATGCTAAATCAATGTCATTACTATGTTTATGAATTCTAAGATTTTATATAGATCAGGTGAACGATTGAAAATTTGAATATTTTTTATTAAAAAAAGAAAATCTTACATATAAATATGTTATTTAATAATTAATTGGAAGATTTGAATGATGTTCATATTAGCTATATGATGTTCCTTTTATTCTATTTTTTTTTTTTTTTCGTTGATGACCCAGGGTGTCCTCTCAGCTTGCACATACCTTGACTAAATCTCTAGGACCCTGAAAATAATGGCCAAAAAAATCTCTTGTAGTTATAACAGGACTTTACGAGTCGAATTTGTGACCATTGAGATGGAATCTTAATGCTTGAGCAGTTGAGTTATCCGGTCAAGATTCGTAACGCTCCTTACTTCTAAGAGTTCCTTTCATGTGGCACATTAAGATATATACCCATATCCCTATTATTAAAAAGGACATGCATTTCTTTAATGTGAAATCTCATTTGTTTTTTATGCATGCTTGTGCATTGTGGATGAATATTTGATTAGGCTAGATTGGGCTACACTTGGTTCATTAATAAATTGCTAGAATCAACTTGAGATTAGCCATATTTTGACGTACAAATAATCTATCAATTAAGACAATTTGCACAAGAATCCACATACAATAGTCACTGTTACATTTAAATCATTAATGATAAATTTGACCAAAAATATAACGTGCAGATTAGTGTTACAAAACAAGTTGACAAACTACTATGTTGTCAAATAATTAAGGATAATCAATGAGCTGATCCATTTCAATTCATTATCATGCTCTACGGTCCATTTTCAACCGAACCATTTACAATCTTACTCAGACGAATTATCTCGTTCGATCTAATTGATACTCGACGTTTAATCCACCTTTACTTATGAACTAGTTCCAAAGACGTATCATCTTTATCTATAATGTTATGTTCTTAATCAATATCGATCCAAGAGACTCATGATAAACTTGTCCCCCCCCCCCCAAAAAAAACTTTCCAATAACATGCATATTCTGTCAACTTCAAAATGATTACTATAACAAGTGCCAGGTTTTCTCGTTCTTTGCTATTTGCCTCTTTATATATATGGCTAAAAATGCCAAACTTTTTATGTGGCATACGGCATAACTATAGGCTATCTGATCCACATAGAATCCCAATGTGATAATAAATTAATTAATTGGCAAATCTCATCAAAATCATAGAACTAATTGGACTCAAAAATTATCCAACTCTTAGGCTCAGCGGGTCGCATGCGTTCCATCCGTGGGAACCCCTATGTTAGAGCATTCCCAGCTAGGAACACGCGTTCCTGGTCGGTGGGATCCCATGCCACATATCCTCCACTGATTTGCTTGATTTGTAAATCCTATCCGTGGAGGCACGGGCAAGCATTCTGCCTCCCGTTTCTCTTTTTTTTATCATTTTGTGCATTTTGTGCATTTTTTCTTTTTTCCCTTCTAAAAAATATTATTTGGATTATTAAAAAAAGATTGTGTGTTATAAAGTGGATATATTATAAATATTTTATTAATTGATTTAACTTGGAGTTTTATGGGTTAGAAAAATGAAGGAACATGAGTTTCAAAAAGTTAAAACTTTTGCTGATGTGACAGGATAGAGTTTCAAAATATGAAATGTTGGCTGGGAGTACTCTTACATGGCATGTATTCGTGTACTATCACAAAAATTGCTCCCCGGTGAGGAATGCTATACCTTTTCCACATGTGTTGAAGTTTTTTTTAAATCCTTTTGTTATTTTTTTTCCTTAAAATGTTATTTAGATGGTAAAAAAAAAGGTTGTATGTAATGGGGTGGGTCAGTTATAAATATTTTATTGGGGATCCATATTAGAGTTTCATAGTTTTGAGAAGTGGAGGAATGCAAATTTCAAAAAAATAAAAATTTTGATGATATGGCAAGATGGAGTTCCAAAATTTGAAACTTTGGCTGGAAATACTTTAAATTATCATGTTGTTGTCCCGTGAAAAGGGGTTCCCACCCACCTCGAGCAATTTATCTTTTCCAACTTTATAGACGTACTAAATGTCGTTAATTTTGTCAAATTCATAAGCGTAAATCAAGTGAATAAATATTTGAGAATCAATTGACATTATACAGAGTAATTTTTAAAATTTAATTATGTATATATGTTGAAACATACTGATTTGATTAATATAAAACAAATCTCACATTTTATATTATAATTTTTTTAGCGCAAAAAAATAATAGAAAAGGAAGGGGAAGATCAATAAGACATTACAAAGTAGTAATAACACACAAGACTTTTTGGTTTTAGATCATCTATTTCAGTAGAGTCGAGCTACAGACTGAACTAAGAGATAGAGCTCTTCCATCACATATTTTCACTATTGACAAAACTCGAATTCCAGACCTTACTTAAGGGAAACAAATATCAAATCATTTGAACCAACTTGTGTCGGTAATAAAAACACAAGATTATATAGTTAGCTATTCTCTTTAGCTAAGACATGCAATAGACCGCACAATTTCTAGCACTTTCTTTGCACTAGACGATTTATGCGGCAATTGTGCATCATAAGATGAACGTTCACCACCACGGCCTATCGTAATATTCCTCCATTCCATACTTATTGTCAAAAATATTCTTTTATCTAGTCCCATATTATTATCAAAGGCTACTTGTTCTGTTTTTCAAAACTTTAACATCGTTTTTATTTGTTGAAAGTCATTTCAACAACATTAAATTTAATACTTATTTTAAAATATTTTCTAAGCTTAACTGCTAATATGTGATGGAGAAAGTACAAATTCAAGGTCATCAATAATCATTCTGAATATATAGCAAGTTAAATACATTGTCAAAGTTCATATATGTCTGGATGGATGTCCATGTTATAGTTTGTGTTAGTTTAAATGTAACTCTAAAACATATCCTTATTTGGTGAACAGTTATTTGCTGTTAGCTACTTAGCTGTTTGTGTTAGCTGTTAGCTGTTTGAATCAGCTGTTTGTATTAGCTGTTTGAATCAACTGTTTGTAACAAAACTGTTTGGTGAAATTAGCTGTTTCTAACAAAGTTGTGAGACAAAAAACTAATTCTTCAAAAAGGTCTTCCAAAAAACTAATCAAATTAACTTTTTCAAATTAACTTTTTGGATCCAAAAAGCTCTTCCCAAAAGTTATTCTACCAAACACTTAAGTTAGCTTTTTGACTAAGTCAAATAGCTAGTTTTGATCCAAAAAACTCTTTTTAGCCAAAAAACTTTCCAAAAAACTGTTTACCAACACCCCAAAATAATGTTTAGAAATTGTTATTATATACATGAATTTAAACTCTCCTTAGATCAATTTTCACGTCTCCTATTAAAGGAAATGTATGTAACGGTGGACCAAGTTTTTAGTCATCAATTTAAAAACAAATCTAGTCGAGCTCAAAAAAAATAAAAATAAAAAAATCTGGTCAATAATTTTAAAATTTGCTAGTTTCTATTTTGTTGCCCGTTATTGGGGTGTGTCTTTTCTAGGGCAGGTAAAAAATTGGGTTTGGATAAAAACTTCATATCCGAACCATATTTGGTTTATAAATAGGACACTCTGATCAAATACGAACCTGATCCTAAATGTCCAGTATTTAGGTCCGATTTTCCAAATGTTCGGATTCGTGTGTGATTCTTAAACATTTTAACCAAAATTCTGGGTGACCGAACCCGAACTTGATTTTTCAATGTCCGAATCCGATTGTGCAAAGTTATTTGTCTAAAAGTTCCTAGAGAATTTGGACCGAAATTACACATAAATCTTGTTGTCTAATGTCCAAAGCCAATTGTCTGATTGTCCAAATTTGTCCGAACTTGAAATAGTTCAAGCATTTGGACCGAAATTACACATCTGAATTTTTCATGTGAATTTCAATCTTGTTGTCGTATGTCCAAACCCGGATCTAACCCGAATTTAAATTGTCTGAATTTTAAATTCACACAAAAATTTTAGAACCATACCCAATTTATTCAGATCAAATAGATTCGGAAAATCGAATTGGATAGATTTTGCTAGCCCTAATCATGTCAGAAACGCTCTATAGTGAAGTGCCTAGATCTAGATCACCATGTTAGATTTTTTTATTTTCATTTATTAATTTTTCAATGTCAAGTTTTTTTTCTTCCTTTTTCTGATAGTAATGTCAAGTTGACAACTAGACAAAAAGGTGTAATAATACGAATACTAATAATAAAAAGGCAACTTGTATGATCTTAAATCTTAATAATTGATTTGGATAGAATTAGAAGCACTAGATAATGGATCATGAAGCATAATTATGTGTTTATGTAATCAAGAGTGGAACCAAGAAGCTCCGCCAAAATAATTGACTAAGTTTAAGTGCCATTTTTTTCTTTCCCTGTCTGATGTGGAAATGAGGCAGCAGCCATGCATTTTCCAACATGGCAGACAAAGTTATCTTGTAGCTATATTCATTGAAACGGGGAAGAAAGAAGCTTGAATGCATATATTTTTCAACAATTCAAAATTGGAATCACATTTAATTAACTAAAAGAATGATCAAAAGGTCTACATGCAAATCTATAAGCATAGATTCAATTTGATGACCTTATTAGAAGAAATGGACAATCCGGTGCACAAGTATCCCGCGTTCACGCAGGGTTCAGGGAAGGTCCGCACCCCAAGGAGTGAATTGTAGGCAGCTTAACCTGACTTTGTCAGTGGCTGATTCCACGACTCGAACCCGTGACCTTTTGGTCACACCGAGACAACCTTATCGTTACTCCAATGCTCCTTTCTTAGAAGAAAGAATTGACACATAAAACTATATAAAAAGAAATTATGTGTTTAAGAATTAAGAAACAAAAAGCTCTATAGATATTAAAGTTTTTCAATGTGTGTCTTTTCTTTTTTTATCGTAGATTTGTTGGAATTTCATTCTTTTAAAAGATAAAGTTATTCATAGACTTAGAAAAAACATATGATAGAGTTTAACGGAAAGTATTATGGAGATGTTTGGATAAGAAAAGATTGTCGCTTGCATATATTCGAGTTGTTAAGGATATGCATGACAGAAGTAGGATGAGTGCTAGGACACCGGAAGGGGTTACCAAAGACTTTCCTGTTGTTATGGGCATGCATTAGAGTTCTGCTTTGAGCCCATTTTTTTCACTTTGGTTATGGATGAACTTACGAAAGGGATTCAAAATGAGTTACCATGGTGTATGTTATTTGCGGATGACATTGTTCTTATTGATGAGAAAAGAGAGGGAGTTAACAACAAGTTGGAGCAATGGAGACATACACTTGAGTCTAGATGTTTTAGATTGAGCAGATCCAAAACAAAATGTCTACATTGTGGTTTCAGTGGAAGAGAAGAGGAGGACGGAGAAGTCATAGATGAGATGACAATACCAAAGGTCAAGAAATTCAAATATTTAGACTCGATTATTCAATGGAAATGAGATATTAACAAGAACATTAACCATTGCATAAAAGTAGGTTGAGAAAAATGGAAGAATGCTTCAGGTATGTGATAAAAGGATGCCTGTAGGATTAAAAGGTAAAGTTTATCCTATAGTAGTTAGACCTGCGGTATTATATGGCCCAAAGTATTAAAAAAAAAAAAAAAAGAAGGAAAGAAATAACAATAAGTACTCCAATAAGAAGCCAATAGCAATTTCAGGTTTTTATTGTTAGAGATTTGATAAAACACTAGATTTGATCGAGGTAGATGGTTGTACCCAAAATAATAAAGAGAATTTGACGCATACGTATGTCGTCAATATCAGAAAAGAATGTAAAATATACAATGAAGTTGATTTTAGTTTGTTGGTCATTGCATATCACGTCATTTTCCTAGTATATACATAGCGACAATGAATTTTATTACAATCACTTTCTACTCTGGCATCTAGGTTCATATCCATGAGACCATGAGATTTCAACTAGTTTGAAGAATCTATTGTTTGTAAAGGATTATGAAGGGGAGCCTTGGAACAACGGTAAGGTTGTCTTCGTGTGACCAAAAGGTCACGGGTTCGAGCCGTGGAATCAGTCACTGACAAAGTCAGGTTAGGCTGCCTACAATTCACCCCTTGGGGTGCGGCCCTTTCCCGGACCCCGCGTGAACGCGGGATACTTGTGCACCGAGCTGCCATTTTTATTGTTTGTAAAGGATTACATCAATTGAGCAGTAGCTTACTACCTATCAAATATTGTACTATGATTTGCACATTTAAAAAATAATTTTATTTGTCTAATAGTTTCTTTCATAATAGATACAACCTTTACCTATCGAAATCAGTTCAAATAAGTTGATCTTTAGGTCAAAGAAAACACCTTTGCATCACTTAAAACTCATGTTGTGTTGGATGTTCTGGTGGGTAATAGCTCAATCCCGTCTGCCACATAAGTTTAACCTGACTCTACTTTATTGTACTTTTAATGAAGTTATCAAGTTATGAAAAGAATAACTCAACTTGGCTCGACCAATGACCTATATTGGTCCAACTCGATCTAGTCATCTTTGCTAAATATACATTCTCTAATTATATTCTCTAATTTTCCTACAACCACCGGTAACTTTGTAGATCGTATAATCTATGACAGTTTAAATAATAATTTGAATCAATCAAAGATAATACTAGCTCGACTCGATGCTTAACGAGGGTGAATTATGACTATCATGGACCAACTCAATAGCCTCATGTAGCACAATCCATCAAATTAAACCCCAACAAACCGAAGACAAGACGTGCCCTACAAAAATGGATAAGTGGATATAGCAAAGTCTAGTCAGCAAGAAAGTGGATAAAGAGAAAAACATATCCCAAACACACAGGTCAGCAAGAAAGGACACAAGTAATGACCAGGACTGCACTTGCTACACTGCACCAAACTCTATCCATGGCACAACACAATGGGCAGTCCAGCCTTAAAATCACCAATGGGAATACAGATCGAATTGTGTGAAACATGCTTTTGAATGTGGAGCCCTGCACATCCAATAATGGAAATTTTAGAATCATGAAAATGAAAATCGGATCTTTACTTGATAAGGAACACAATCTTTCCCTACCCCACAGCCCCGCCCCCCCGCCCGCCTACCTCTAAACCATCCAACGTATATGTAACGTAGATTATCATAATACACTACTATAACGATCAATAGATCTTTCGATTTGTGAATGTGAATTCGCTCAACTGATAAAAGCCTCTAGGGAATACTATCAGACCCATCACAAACATGGACTGAAATTCTACCTATGTTAGTGCCTTTGTAGATTCCCTTGCAATAAACCAAAAAAAAAAGTGCACCCTTAGGTTCAACCTCCCGAAACTTGGTTTTGAATAAATCAACACTAAATGATATATAATTTCATTTACTCGAGTGAGTTCTATATGTTAATGCTTGAGTTGACCATCTATGAAAGTTTCTTGGTACAGTCACGAAAAACTTTGTAACTCTACTGAAAAATATTGTAGCATTCTATAAAATTCAATATTTGTGTATCAATTTAGAGACTTAGGTGTAAGTTTTAGAGTTTTGCCTAAAATGTTTCTACGTCTTCATTTGCAAATCTCAGTGCCCCCTTAATTAGAGTTTCATAAATCCTATAAAAATTTTAAACTTCTACTATAATTCTAAAGTTCCATATTAACAACTCGAGTGATGATATATGTCCTGCGGCAATACACTTTTAAATATCTTACCTCATATGAAATTAACATATTTAATCATTTAAAATCACCAATTTTTAATGATTATGCTTAATTATGAATTTGCTAAACTCAAATACTTGTCGACTATGCCGATAAAAATATTAAATAGGACCATAATCGGATCAACTCTATTTGCGAGGACATCTGATACATATATTTTAGAAAGGTGGTAAATCATGAATAAAAAAGATTTCACACATTTTATAACTTATGGTGTGCTTTCACTATTTGATTATACCATTTTTATCAATTTAAACATATGATAGTATGGTTTTTAAGAAAAACCAAGACACTTAGAAAGTGTCTTATGATAAGACACTTATCATTTTGCTAAAAACTCAAGGACTTAATGATTACAATGTGGCTACATATGTATTCATTCTCCAGCATATTAACAAAGCTATGTAATAACGAACTTTCATTGATCCTAAGATTTTTTTTTTAAATTTTTTTGTAATTATCCAACGAATCTAATTTCAGATCAAATTCAAGTTGATAAAGACACGGGTCTAATAAAGGTAATGTTAGAATTTTAATAACGCCATTAATATTAATATTTATCTTGTATTTCCAGCGTACTTGTAGACGAGAAAAGGGTTAGGAAGCACCACAAACGGTGGACGTTGAATTCTTAATATTTCGTTTAAAAGATACGTACTCTACCATTTATGTAAGGTGTTTTCCGGTGTTTTCCAAGCTTTTTTTTTTTTTTTTTTAATAAAAGGTGAATATGAGTTAAAACAAATTTTAATCCACTTGAGATAGGGTCCATTATGATCCAAACCAAAATGGTTTGCTTGTCATTGGATCACTGTGCATGGATAATTTTGTTCATGTTCTACAACAAATAAGTTGTACAACACTTAATATTTCATGAGTGTAAATTACGTGGCACTCTTCATCCACGCCTATTTATCATATACGTAAGTTTTAATATATGTATATTTATACAATTTGTGGGAGTATATAACTAATTATTGAAATTTTTTTTTTTTTAACAATGGTAAATATGTGTCATCTATTAAGCTTCTTATCTCAGGAAAGAACCCAAAAGGCCAACTAGCCTAGAAAAAAGGGGTTAAAGCTGCCAATGTCCAAACCCACACTCCCCCCTCCCTCTCCCAATTAATTGGCAACGGAAGGTCCCCCTAATTCAAATCTAGGTGGTGAGGATGGAGCAAATATAATCATGCCAATCTGCTACAAGCAAATTGAACGTATTCTTCTTATATATGTTGTCATCTGACCACATCACAAACAATTGCAAAAAAAAAACATGACAAAATTCAATAGAAATATGGGTCATTTACTTCAATGGGTCACTAGGACGATCTTGGGCCGATGACACGGACCCAAAAAGGAAAGGGAATAAATATTCATATTGGGCGGATAACATACCCAAAATAAAGCCAGTTTTCATACAAATAGTCCCGCAGCCCATATCGGCCCAGTCAAGTTAGGATCTTATAAATTATAATCTCGGTGCTTCTTGACAATGCAAGATCTCGTTACGTGGCGCGTCTTTTCCAAGAATTGGAAAGAATTTTACACCACCAATTTGGGAGCTATATATCTTAGATACTAGTTACGTGGTGTGTCTTTTTCAGAAAGAAAGAAATTAGGGATTAAAAAGATATTATAAATGACAGTTCATAGTCAAATTATAATTATTTACAGTAATTTATAAGGAGATTGACAAAGTTATAATTAGTGTCAATTGATCTGTAAGTAGATAGATAAGTCTCATTATGCAGAATGTAAGGTTTAATTGGACCATTGTTATTTAGAAGCTAATAAGATTATTAGTTATTTTGCATAAATCAATATTAATTATCTTCCTATTTGAACATTCACCAGTTCCTCCTCTTTTTAACTCGAATTTTCTTATGAGCTTATGCTTGCTATTTTATGTCTTATTTTACACATATTTGACAATAATTTAGGAGTCTATGCCGTCATTTCTCACCTAAAAAATTAAAAATATTAACACGTACATATATTTTTCTATAAATGAAAATCATCATAGGCAGATGATCATTTTACATTTCATCACATTCTGGCAATCTCTAGGAGTTATTATTCTATTTAAGCAAGCCCCCCCCCCCCCCCCAACAAGTCTAAAATTGCAGAAAATTTCATTACTATATTACTGTTTGACATTCTGGTATTTTCAGGGTTTTTTTTTTTCTTTTTTTCTTTTTTTTTGGGGGAGTATTATTTGATCAGTACGTGAGCATTGGTGACAGACGCTTGGTGAGAGCGAGAGGGACTGACAGTGGTTTCAAGTTTATCTTCGGACTCCCGACTCTGATTAACGTTCTTCACCCGCTTGTATTTTCTCTCTCCTAGGGTTCACTGCGCATCTGACATCGAGAGGTAATTCACTGGTCGCTTCTCGTGTACCTGTTCCTCTAAATTAAATTCAATTCCCCAATTAGTGAAGATTCTCTGCGAATTATGGTTTTATCTTCACTATAATTTCACATTTAGCTGTTCATCCTTTGATTCAGTTTTTTTCAGACATCGGGTGTACGTCCTTGAGTCCTTAACTTGCATGCATGTTAGTATATGGCGTGGTTTTTCCCCTTAATTGGAGGTGGATCTTTGTGATTCGAGATCAGAGTGCGTTTTTTGTTCGGGATCATAATGTGAGATGGGTTTTGTGATTTATGGTTATCTGATTAGCTGATTTTGATTATAGGATAATTCGTGATTGTTATGAGGATGTTCAGATAATCGAAAATGGAGAGGGATTTTCTGGAGGTTCTTGATTCTGATGTGGCTGTTAAAATTCTGAAGTGTCTGGAAGATCCCGCTGATGTTGTCCGTGCTTGTTCAGTGTCGCGATCATGGCGGGATTTTGGTGAGCAGCAATTTGGTTTTCATTTTTGGGACATTAATTGAGGTTGTCAAGCTGTAAAATTACTTGTTCAATACAAATGTTCTAACCTTATCTCAGCAGTGTGGCTTTGTTTTTGATAAATTAAAGCTTGTACTGTTGATCAGATTCACTGATTGTTGTGCTTGTTTTGCCGTTTTGATCATGTAATTGTATTTTGCTGCATAAAGGATTCATGTATAGACTAATGTTCATTGCTACTTCAGCATTCCTGGATGTCGCTTTATGCCAGAAGATCTCTATGTTTTCTGTTGTAATGTATAGGAAGTGGATTTCTGCTTCACCTCCCTTGCACAAATGCAGCTTTCTCTGATATCTCCCGGGATTGGGGAAATGACAATGTATGGTTAAGTACTGATTGCTTCAAGTTGAATGGTGCATGATTACCAATGTTAATCTACTCTAGCTTCCTTTTAATGATATTGCCTTAGCTTAACCCTTTGTTGAGTACCTTGGCATCCTGCTACAGGCAAAGTCTTATATACAATGAGTTGGAGAATTCCAATTCCTTGGTTTGAAGTTTTCCCGTGACTCAACTGTGGCTTCTTGTTCAAGATATAACAAATATATGGCTTTGATTATAGTTGTATGGGAATATTTGTCAAGCTTGGAAGCATTTTTGGTAATATTTTCCATCAAGTATGCTGCTTCGTTCAAATTGAGCAGCCTATCTTTTAGTGGAAATGCAAGTTGGCCTCTTGAGCTGCTGTAGAACCAAACATGTCAATGAATTTGCTCCCATCTTGAGGACTAATGGAAGAAGAAATGTCTTGGACCTTTTTGTTACCGATAACTTAATCACATCGTGTTTTTCAAGGCTCTTGGATTTTATTTTTCTGGGATGACGTACTATACATTTATACTGGTAGGCCATGTTTTAGGCAGCAGTAATTTCTACTCTGCAGTCTATATATGGATATCTGTTCTATGTCAATAGGTTAAAGCATTTAGACAAATTTGATACATGGACCTTGGAGGGGAGGCTTGGATTCGTGCTTTTGTTTGTGGGATGTGAGAAAGGTGTTTCCTCTTCTTTCTGGGGCTTAGAGAACAACTTGACCTCTGGTGCTATGCTAGTTGAGCTTCTGGTCCCACAAAAGATCTTTTCCTTGTCTCTTTCAAAAGAGAGTAGGACTGATTCGAGTTTGATCCAGATGTTGGTACTAGTGATTTATCTGCATTTCGTGATTTGATCTTGATGTACTGCGCGTTTGAACTAATAATTTTTTGCAATTCCTTCTTTAGTTTTGTGTGTGTGTGTGTGTGTGTGTGTGTGTGTGTGTGTGTGTGTGTGTATATATATATATATGTTACTACTTAATACTATTTAAAAATGATTCTGACAAACTATGAATATACACAATCGAGTGTCACTTATGTGACTTCAATTTCTAAAAGTGGCTTTTGTCCCCTGCAGTGATAGCTAATGGCATATGCAAGCATCTGTGCGTGAAGCTGTTTCCACAGGTATCAGGTATTTCTCGTATCATCAATGTAAGTAGTGCAAGGGAGAGGTTTGTGGATGTCGGCTGCAGCAGCACTGGTGAATGGGAGCACTTAAAGCTTGAACACAGGGCTTACACCTCTTTAGCTTGGTGGCTTACTTCATCTGAGGTGGGTGAATGTACCTCCGATGCAATAAGTGCTTCTAGCACTGATAATTATCCTGAAGAGAGTGTTCGTAACACACTGATATCCAGCGATCGAATTGGACGCAGAGCTTCTTATTGGTCAAGTTCAGGTCAAAGTAATCCTGAAGTACCTGAGAGACTAACTTATAAGTTAATCTCTGATCTCTGTGTCGTTACCGAAATAAATGTGCAGCCTTTTCAAGGTGATAGTCCTATTCTCTGTGAAGCTATCTGAAAGCCTATTTCCTTTTCCCTAGTTGTTAATTGCTGGTTTCTATCATGCAGCGTTTTTCCAACCACATTCTCCCATATATTCTGCAAAAGCAGTGCGTTTCCGCATGGGTCGCAGGATATCTCCTCATGATGGTGAGGGAGATGTTACAGATGGTGAAGGGCCACCACCAACTGAGGGACAGTTTGTATGGACATACACTTCACCAGAATTTCCAATGCTTCAGGTCAATAGCACTTTCAATCTGGCTATGGGGGCAGAACTACTGCTAATGATTTTTTTTTCCCCGAAGATTATCAATATATCATTCATCTAAATCAAAAGTTATGCTTTCTGTTGTAGAAGACCTAGCTTGGAGCTGATGCCTCGTAGATGGCTTATTTTATATTTAAAATCCTGATCCTTATTGAGTGTTTTATCTTTCCACCATTTTGCCGTTCTCTTAAAACTTATCATAGTTGGCCAGTTACCTCTTAATAAAGAGGTCATGCTAACGGCCACTGGCCTGCACCACTGCATTGGATGCAAGAGCCTTTAGGATTATAGTAGGATTGAAGTAACATAAGAGAGATATTTTTAGGAGATCCTCCTGAATGTCAAGAGTGTATCTTATGATCGGAGGATGAGAAGGTTCTCTGCTCTTATGGGATAGTATCGTTCACAATTTATACGATGGTAGTACAGACTGTACAGTGATATGATAACGTAGATTCTTTTCCTAACTACTATCTTGGTCTCCCTCTTGGAGCAAAATACAAAGATAAATCTATCTGGGAGCCAGTAGTGGAAAGATTTGAGAAAAAGCTCTCTGGATGGAGAGCTAACTATCTTTCCAAGGGTGGTAGACTCACTCTCATCCGAAGTATCCTTTCTAGCATGCCAACTTACTTCCTATCTCTTTTTCCGATACCGGCGTCAGTGGCGGCCAAATTGGAAGCCATTCAAAGGAAATTTCTTTGGGGCTCCTTCGGTGCTGATTTCAAGTATCATTTAGTGAGATGGGATATTGTTAAGCTTCCTATGTCAGAAGGAGGGTTGGGAGTTAGAGACCTGAAGCTCTTTAATGAGGCTTTGCTTGGTAAGTGGCTATGCAGATTCATGCATGAGAAGACCAACTTTTGGAGGAGGGTGATTTGTACTAAGTATGGTGAGGAGGGGCTTGGGTGGTTTCCCTCTAGACCAAATGGTCCCTATGGAGTAAGCCTTTGGAGGTTTATTTGTAAAGGATGGAATAGATTTTTTCCTCATCTTTCTTTTGAGGTAGGCGCTGGCTCTACGATTTTATTTTGGCATGACCGCTGGTGTGAAGGTACTCCTTTGAGGGACCTTTTCCCGTCTCTTTATACTCTTGCGGAAAATAAAGAAGCTACTGTGGCTGCCTATTGTGACAATGTGTTGGGGTCGTGCATTAGTTACCTATTTTTATTCGTGATGTCTTAGTGGATGACACCTCCCTTATAAGCTTGCTTATTAAGCTGAATGAGATTCTTATCGGGCAATCTTCTCTTGATTCAGTCAAATGGGATATCAATCTTAAAGGGAGTTTCACGGTGAAGTCTTGTTATATGAGGCTTGCCTCTATGCCTTTTGCACCTTTGCATTGAATATGGGGAATGTGTTTTCCATGAAAGATCTTTTGAAAATCTCTGACTCCATTTAGAGTGTCTTTTTTTGTTTAGGAGGCTACCTATGATAGTATTTTGACTTTCGATAATTTGCAAAAGAGGGGTAAGATTTTGGTTTACTGGTGCTCGTTATGCAAGGCTGCAGTAGAATCGGTGAACCACTTATTGCTTCATTGTCCTTTTGCAAGAGCTCTTTGGGATCTAGCCTTTAGTTGCTTGGGAGTTTCTTGGGTTTTGTCCAATTCTATTTCGGAACACCTCTATGCATGGGAGGCTTTTTTGGTAGAAAAGCGAAGAAGAAGATTGCTAGATTATTTCCTCATGCAATTTTTTGGAGCATTTGGCGTGAAAGAAATAGACGAGTCTTTGAAGATATGGAGATGCCACTTCAATGTTTTAAAGGTTATTTCATCAAAGCTCTCTATTTTTGGAACAAAGGGATCTTTTGTTACTCTTCTCTTGATCTCTTAGATTTTGTGGATTCTGTGCATATGGGATGTGTATAGCCTTTTGTAGGATGCTATCTTTGCATCCAATCTTTTGTTAATGAAATATATCTATTTTTTTCCTGATTAAAAAAAAGGTACAGTGATATGATAATCTAATTTTTCGTGTGGATGGGTACATGTAGATATGAACCACATTTCAGTGGTGGATGGATGGTAAATGCTAGCCCGTGCTGTGTGTCTGCATAATCCAAGAGCTTTTAAAATGTAAACATTTTGAAAAACGTGTATGCTCAAGCGAGCGGAAGCCTGTCCCTTCTCTGTCCAAATTGTCAAAATTGCCTAGGGCCCACTTACATGAGCCCCCCCCCCCCCCCAAAACCCTGGAAGAAGATGATGGATTTACACTTGTATAGATTCCTGTATTGATTACCAAAATCAAATATTCAAGTGCTGTAGACTAAGGCACAGGCACTCTCCACGACTCATGTTGGACATCGACATTCTCGGACAATCAAACAAATGCCAAGGCGCAAAGAAATTGTGTTTTGTTATTGTCAGTTGTAGGGCATGCACACTGTGAGCGATTTGTTCGCATCCAAACATGACCGTCTGGCTAAAACCATGGAACAAATTCCAAGTACACATGAATATATCTCGTTTTGTAAATACCTATTCATTATGCATGTCACATCCTAACAAAGAGTGTCAGCATGCTAGCCTATAGTCATTTCCATTTCTTGAATCAGCATCCTTGCTCCTTAGGCTGTAAAGTCTGGGACTCTCAACCGGCCACAGTGATTGCTGAGTGAGATAAGCTGAAGGACCCAGGATCATGAGCAGTGGGGGAACTCCATCAGGCCCACATCTCTTTTGTAGGTTCAGTCAGCTAATGTCTTAAGGATTCCATTCTGGAGTATTCTGTCGGTATTCCAATTAGCTGAACTTAAGTGCCCTTTGAGTTATAAATTTCTGCAAATGTTGCAGGCTATCATCATTTGCACAGCAGTTATTATTGCGGAGTAATTGAGTGACACGTCGTTTGTCTTGTCCCTTCTATGCCACAGTGGGGTTCATTTTGCCAGTTTCTATTTTAAGCCTTGATTTACTGTTGAACATTTGTCGTTTACGACAAGTTTTCCATGTGAATGAGTGGATTTATTGTCAACAACATCACTGGGACAAGAGTGTTGGAACTAGTGGACTAGTAGCATGGACAATTGAACTTTTTAGATGGGTGCTGTGAATATATGATACTTTGGGAATGTATGGTACTTTCCAAGCACTTAACAAACTATTTGGGAATTGGATGGCTTTTGCTTTCAACATACCCCCTCCGGGGCAGATTCCCCACCCACCCTGGAAGTGCTGCAGGGTTGTGATTGCACGCCGGGGGGGGGGGGATGATGAATTTAGTGCTAGAAGCACTTTTCCACTCCCAACTTGGTTTTCTAAAGTGAAAATTCTTATCAAGTGATTTTTGGAACAGGAGACTCGCTTACAGAACTTCAAGCTGCCAAAGCCTGTTATTTGCGTCGGTGGAATTCTGCAGATAGAACTTCTAGGCAGAGTTCAGAGGCAAGAAATGGATGATCTGTTTTACATATGGTCAGTTTTCAAACCAACTTATAGCGTTTTCACACCATTATGAATCTATGTTTCAATTGTTGGCTATCTTTTTCATTGGAAGAAGTGTCTGTCACTGCCAGTGTGGATCTATAATGACTCTCGTTATTCTCTGTTAAGGTCTTCGATCAGTTATCTGAAGCTTAAGACGAGAGAAAATAGGAGTTCTAAAACTCATATAATTCCTACCATTGATATGTTCACCCAGTGATTCTAAATGACCAGATTAGAAACCAACTACAGTATTCACTTGCTAGTTAGTTAGCAAGTGGCTCACTTTCAAGGGAAGTGCTAGAGGTCTGCAATGGGCATGTCCCTCCTACAATCGACTGGTCTCATTTATGCTAGAGTTCTGTCAGCTTAACAAAATACGTCTTATTTTTGGTCTGTCTGATATGTTTGATCTATCTCTTCACGTGTGAATTTAATGTCGCCTCTACGCCTTTAGTTTTCAGGTGGGCGTATTTTTTAAGCTCAATATAATTGCACATGATGATCTGTAATGCGTGTTCTGCAAATGCACAGGCTTTACAAAATATCCCTGAGCAGTGTTCTTTGTAAAGATGTTTGCTTAAACTTGTTATATCCCCCCCCTTCTTTCGGTTACTCATTATTTTGTCTCCTGCTGTCATGCAGTTGTTGAGTTCTGTGGTTTGATATTCACCCTGCTTCATTACGCTGCTTGTATGGTTGCACCCTGTAGCTAGCTTCAGTTTCCCTATCCTTATGTTCTCTTTTTACAGCGTGGCATATGTTCAAATCATCGGACGTTTACTCGACCCTGTTTTTGGGATCGAATCTATTGAGCCATCCGGAAGATTTTCACTCTTCTACAACCCTGAGCCTGAATTCTCCACCCCTCCTGCCGCCCTTGAGGAGGCTGAGGAAACCATAGCTAGAGAGATGGCGCAAACACATGTTAGAGGTTGGGAGCAGATCCTCAACTTGTTACGTGGGGCTGTTGGAGTTGAGGTATATGACTCAGAAGACGAGCACCATGAATCAGATGAAGATATGGCAGAGGAGCTTGCTTTATAGTTCTTTTGCTTTTTTGGGGGGAGGGGGGGGGGACAAGTCACATTTTCGTTTCGTTGATTTTGTTGAGTCCAGCTCCCGGCCAGGCCTAACCTGATGGTTGTCATTCATATTTGAAGTTTTGGGCTGAATGGATCTCAATTGGTGAGCGAAAATGTGTTACTTTATTGTAAATTTTCTCAGTCCAAGGTCATGTGAATAAGCTTTTGCCAATATTTCCTACCGGTTTGCCATTGCCCGATTATTGTGCAAGCAACTTACAACACAGGTGGAAAAGCTTCTTGACATAAGACTGAGAGATTTAGTGCAGGTCCCTTGATCGAGCTGGTTTTAGCAGCCGCTTCTCTTTGGTGAGACTTTCGTTAGACTATAGAGAAACAGATGTACCGGCTGTGTGCGTGACCGAGCCAGGTGATTTAGCCACATCATGATACCATCTATGAGAATCAAGAATGTGCCGACGTTTTGTTAATAGTAAATGCCTTGTGATACCTTTGTTGGCAACTCAGACAAACATTTAGATTCCAAGGGGGGTGAAGAAAATTGCGGTCAGGATTGAAAATTTGGAATATAACATAAATAAGGCATGAAGCTCCTAAAAGCTACCATATGTTCTTTTGGGCCATGAACTTGACAAAAACAAATAAAAAGGGATTGCTCTTCGGCTAAATAGACTAACATATTATTGCTATAACTTTTCTAAGGGAATGAACAAAAATACAGGAGAAGATGCCATCCAACTTAAAACTCCAAATTCTCCCAACATACACTAGCATAGATAAAGGCTTATTATGCCACCTTCGAAACGAGAAACTTCTTCAAGATGTTTTGGTCTTCGGTCGTGAAGGAAGCAACTGCATAAAACATGGTGGAGAAACGTCATTAAGACCAAATCCATTAGGAAAAAGACAGTGAAAATGATCGTAGGCTGACTATGAACCTGCGGCAGCTTGTTGGCATAAAAATTAAGGCTCCTGCATCAAAGATCAAGCTTAACTTGCTCGGGAAAGTCGACATCATAAACTAATGGGAAATAGACTTAACAAATTTAAAGCATTCGAACGAGGATGCCCTCTCGCTAGAACTTTAGCCTTAACTAAAGCCAAAACCATGGAGGTCTAATAGGGTACCCCATGAACTAAGCTTTCTCAGCATAAAAGTACTCATCCAACTTTAAATCCAGAATTTTGAAATAGCCAAGTTGCCAGTCAGGTGCTGATTACACTGTGAATACCATTTTGAGGTTCAATGGTTGTCGAATGGTCTACGTAACCCATGACTGTTGATACTTGGTAAGTTGGTATCATATGTGGTGTCTTAAGGTAACATGGAGATAACAATCCACATGATGCATGATCCAATTAAAAAAGAAAAAAAGAAAAAAGAGAGAGGCAAAGACACTGAGCAATGCAGATGTACCTGATAACAGGAAATGAGAGATGTAACAAATCCAAAGGCTCCAGTGACACGAGGATTAACTTTCTTGGGCGCCAATTGCAGCAGTCCCACTGCAACAACTATATCCATGGCTGACTTAACTAAAGCCAGTGACCTATCATCGTACTTCTGAATTTGAGCTCGATATTGCTCATTCTGAATTCACGCACATGCCAAAACCAATAATGTTAAAGATCCTGACAGAAAGAAAATCAAACATGGTGGATAAGAAAGTGACATATCTCATGCCATACACTCACTTGATGTTTCTCACTACCCTTAAGCTCCTTCTCCAACTTCTTCATTGATTTGGAAAGCCTCCCAAGTTCTCCAATCTAAAACACAATGCAACAACAGCATAGACCATACTAGAAGATAAGAACAAAAAACAACAGAAGTAGAAAGCCTTCCCAAGCTGCACAGGCTAAATGAATGACATTGGCATTTAAGAATTAACAGACCTCAACCAAAGTATTACAAACAGAAGAGCCCATCCAACAGTAGAGAGATATCTTGCTAATCAGATCTGTTCGCTCCTTGTTCTATCAATCAGATCAAGAGTTCCATGAGTTAGGTATCGAATACACCATTTTAGACCAACAAAGATAAGCCAAGGACATAAACTGAAACCTTGTAGATTCCACTTCTACCAAGCCACACAATTTGATCAAGGAACAGAAACGTTGACAGGAGAGCATTTTTGGACTGCAAGAAAGGGCCATGCAAAAATTCTAGTAAGATGCCAAAAAGATAAGGAGTAAGGTCTTTAAGGATATACAACAGAATGAGCTTGAATACCTTTCCAAGAAAAACTATGGGCAGCGGAGTTCCAGCCGGAGTTGGGCTGATTAGACCATGCAAATCATTAACAAACTGCAATACTCAAAGACAAAAAGAAGAAAAAGAAAAGCATTCATGTCAGCTTCTCCTTGGGAAGCAAAGTCAGATGACCAGAGTTAATAGAAAAAGAAGCAATGAAAGATAACAATCTCATGACAGGAGCAGGGAAAAAGCCTTAAATGTGAATAATGAAGGAATTCACCACTCAATCAGAATTACTTCTTAAACACAATATAACATATCAAGATTGACCTTGAAGAGACGGAACACTTTTCTCGCCAAACTTGTTTGTTTGTCAACATCCTGTGCTGTACCCGGCTGCCCATTACTTATGAACTTCGAGCCATACTGGATAGCCCTGCATATCTTGTCCCTAGCTTCTGCTTTGTTCAAATACAGGACTATGAGAGCAAGTTCTGCCCTAGTTGCATCCAATGTACTCATTATCTTTTATCTACTATACAGCACCTACAAAATGCATCATAATAATGAGAAAAAAAAGCCCTAAATTTAGATTATCCTGTAGACTCGTAGAACAATCCCTTGCCGGAGGGCAAATCAAAATTAAGTACAAGAACTAAAACGAAAAGAAGCATTGAGCACCATTAAAGATGAAGAGAATTAGCATCCATTATCCTACTCAAGAACAGGTCAACTACAGTAATCCCAATTCAATTTTCACATCATATTGAGTAAATACTAAATAAGCGATGATAATTGAAAATTGGAACCCTCTTGAAAGCCTTCAAAGGCTAAAAAAAAAAAAAACTAAATAAGCCTTCAAAGGCTGAAACTTGATATTTGAGATGCCTTACCCTATTGAGTAAATACTAAATAAGCGATGATAATTGAAAATTGGAACCCTCTTGAAAGCCTTCAAAGGCTGAAACATGATATTTGACATGCCTTACCCTTACATTTGTCAGAAAGATATTCTTCAAATTAAAGAATACTGAACCAGATTCATCATTCCAACTTTAGCACTAAAAATGCAGGCAACAGGGGGGGAAATTGGAAAATATGCAGATGTAGAAGCCACGGGTAGTCTCACAAGGAACAGTTGTGAGCTTCCCTAAACCCCTGAAGGATGTCAACGACTCCATGATCGAGGAAACAGTCTCTAACCGCAAATCAAAGCATCATGCTGTGGCTTGAGCGTGAAAAACTACCAAGGATGGTGCTTGATGAAAAATATTACAAAATGGCTTATGCTATTCTCACACGCTTCTATTCCGCGAAAATTCGATCTGTCTACCAACAATACTCAATTCTCAGAACTCAGAAGTGCATCAAACAATCACCAGCCTTAAAGCAATACATTAAGCTCACTGACCTAACTCAGTCCAGAGACAAATGCTAGCCCACAAATAATAGAAAACAATGCATTTATCAACATCTTGACTCTAGCATATATGGTTTTTATCAAACCAATGATCACTGGAACCCCAATAGTTCTTTTCACAAGAATCCTCCTCAACATGGAAAACCAACGGTTTTGAGATGCCTAAACCATGAAAACTCTCATTAAATTGGGACAATCACATCCTGAAGACAAATAACAAAAATCTAGGCTCTTAGGTGCAACCTCAATCTCCCCACAATTTTGGCAGCACCACAATCATATACACCTTTGAAGCTCCCATGATTGTAAAGATTACAACTTCTTAAGAAGTATTCAATTGAACATCCAAAATAAAGGAAGACAACCAGTCCAAGCTCAGACTACCAATATGGGAACATAAAACTTCTGCCCAAAGCGCCAATTCAGAAGGAGAAAATTTCAATCTTCAGCACTTCAGAAATATCAAAAACATTCAACGCCAAAATTATAATCCTACACAAGTTTAATTCAGTAATTGGGATCTGACACAAGCCTCTGATCAAGCCTTTCATCAACTAATCTGCACAATTCATAAAGTTGACCTACCCTTTCTTCCCACTCACGCCCCTCTCAATCCAAAAAACCATAAGAAAGATTGAAATTCATCAAATCAACAATCCATCATTTCATAATTTGCAACACATGTAACTCATCACCAAATCAAAACCCAAGCAACAGAACAAAAATCAGACCCGGTCACTAGCTCCACCGAAAGATCAAATCTTTGGTAAACCAAAAGAAAAAACAAACGAAAATTCAAAAGCCCACAAAAATTAATCGACACCAACCACTAAAAATAAGGATGAAGGTGATGGCACTTACCAAAAAACTAAGAATGCAAATGAACTAGGGTTCCAAATCGAAAAGGGAGTTGGAAGCAGCTCAGAAGGAAAAAGAATACTACTTATTTTTATAGGGATGCGTGCCGTGGAGTGAGAATGATGATCATTTTACCTCAAAGTTCCCAACTTTTTGTTTTTCTCTCACCTCCTCCTCTTCTGCTTAGCAAAAATTGTATGGTATATACTCATATAAGAGGGTACATATTTATATAAGAGTATATGTATCATACTAAAATATATATATTTGTATTCAAGAATTTTTAAAACACAATATATACTTTTTTATATAGATATATACATAGCTAAATATATGAGTATGTACCATAGAATTACTCTCTCTGTCTAGCTATGGTGTGATCTTGACCGTTCATTGCTTTACCAACTGTGATTGGATAACTGGGATGGCACGTTTGCTTTTCTTCTTGTTTGTTTGAATCGACTTATGCCTAATTGTGGCCCTCCTTATCAAATCAGGATTGAAAACACATTAAAATCTAATTAAGATCATGAGTTTTGGTTTAATTGTTGCTCTAGTTTTCAAGTAATTGGAGACTTTTAATCGATAAATATTATTTGATTTTTAAAAGGATCTTCGTGAATTGGATTTACGATAAATGAATCATCACTCTAGTCATTGTTTGTCTTTCAAAATCAGTCTCTTTATTTGTATAAGTAAAACTTTCTATAGTTGAATCTATTTAAGTTCTATAGAAGCAATAGTCACACAAACTGATGTCGTACTCGTTGCCGATCATTTTTGGAGTATTTCCCATCACAATAATCCCTTAATGTTGTTTGGATTTAGAAGATATTGAACTTCAAATCCCCTTAATGCCAAATGTATTACTGACTGTGTTTGAATTGCAGTGTTTATATTTAGATTTTGACCAAAATGGAGGCTGAAGTCACAAAATTTGATTGTTTTAGGTAGTTAGAAACAAATTACAATTAAATAAGAGGTGCAAATCAGAAAAAAATTAAGATGATTGGCTTGACAACATTATTCTCTTTCCAAGGTGGAAAACAGACCAAGGAATATCTGCCATAATTACACTACAAAGATTACAACACAATCATCACCACACAAAGCACTACCTAAGTCAACCAACACTTTCACTACCAATTCCAACACTTCCCTGTTTCATATAGGCTATGAAAGAAGGAATGTGATCACCAGGTAAATGATCAAGATCAGACTAGGAACATAAACAGGGAAAAACTTGCACAAATTCTACCTTATTTCCTGATGAACAAGCTCCTCAATCTCCCTCTTTCCAACCTCTCAAGTAGTTTCTTGGCCCCTGGAATCTCCATATCAGTCAGCTTCTTGAGGTAACCAATCGCCCCATATGACACCATGAGCCTCTTGCATTTCCTGCTCGACGAGAGGCCCAACAAACAAGAGATCGCGTATTTCTTGGCTGTGTTTTGTGGGTTTGGATCAAGCAACTGGACCAAGTTCGGCACACTCTTGTCATTCTTCTTCAGTTCTCTACAGTTATGAGGAAGGGTCATTAGGGTTGAGAGTGCTTGGGCTGCTACTTCCCTAGCTCCATTGGTCTTGGCCTCGAGCATCTTGATTAGCAAAGGGATACAACCGGCTTCTGCCATCGTCTTCTTCACCTCCGGGGAGTCACAAACTCGGCAAATTGCCAAAGCAGCAGCTTGTTGGGCCCCCAGTGAGCCGGACTTCAACACATGCACCAACCGGGGGAGGAATCCAAGGGTGTCCAAGAATTCCATGGATACGGATCCTACCAAATTCCTCAGTGCCCCCATTGCGGGTTCTTGCGGTAATGGACCGTCTAAGTAGGCCAAGAGGGTCCGGATCCCCCCCTCCGCGATAACTGATCTTCTGAGGGTCTCATTGCTTGCAGTGAGATTCTGCAAGCACTCAGCTGCATACTCCTTAGAACCCAACAAGATTCCAGACCCCAGAAGATCAAGCATAACTCGAACAATCCCTTCCTCGGCCAGAGTTTGCCTCACCTCTGGCACAACTGATATGTTCTTCAGGGTGCAGGCAGCTGCAGCCTGAGAAACTGAATCACCAGTTGTGCAGATTTCAATCAAGGGTCTAACCCCACCATGCCCTACAATGGCTCGTGCTATTTCGTGGGACATCGATAGCCTCTGAAGGGAGATTGTGGCCTTCTCTTTACCTATTAAACTGCCAGATTCAATCACCCTTATAAGAGAAGGCAGAACCCCCTCTGACACAAGCCACTCTTCACAAGACCCCGACTCTGCCAACGAGCAAATAACAGCAACTGTCTTCTCCCGGATTCGGGGAGAAGTTGCTGTCATAAGCTGCACTAAGGCAGCAACATTGCTTCTGCCTAGCACAGACAACACACTTTCCTCATCCTCTTTCATGATCTCAACAATGGCATCAAGAGCCTTGTGTTTAGCCTCTAAGTGCCCGATTTGAAGCCGGGCCAGTAACTCCTTTATATTGACCTGCGGCGAGTCCTTTGATTCAGATGATGGCTTGGATGAAACACATGAGGCAGTAGTAGTAGTAGTCTCACCAAGCACACCAGTCTTGATTAACAGCCCACAGTCTCGGAGATTCAAGTCCAATTTACCCGACAAAGAGTCAAGATCACTCTGCATTTGGAGCTTTCCCTCGTACTTCTCCTGAATACAAATGTCGGCAAGTCCAATTGCTTCATTCAGGGTCTTTGAAACAGTCTGCAGTTGTTCTTTGCAGAGTGTGTTCTTTGAGAAGCAGGGGTGACTTGATAAATCGGATAATCGAGTAGGGACTTGCTCTAATCTCGAAATGATCATCTTCCACCTCCCGGGAAACCCCTTGACTTGTCTTGCTTTATCGATTGCCACAGGGACGAGCTCTTGGGCATGAGATAACCACTCCTCAACTGTCTGATCAGCAGCCTCATTTATGCGATCGTTCTCTTCTACCATGATTTCTTTGTGGACTTCAATCAGATTGACTACTAGACTCTCAGAAACTGCAATTCAGCGACAACATGAACAACAAGAATTCACCACAGATTCTACTTACTCTCCAAAGACATCAAAATGTATGCAGTCTTATCATCGCAAAGCAAAGAGATTTTTTCCAAAAAATGACAAAATTTATTGACAGAAATCGAAGCAAAATCAGAGGGAAAAAGAAAAAAGCATTCTTGGTGCAATAGATGACCAAGAAAGTACACTTAGGTCTAAGACAGGCAAGTCCTAAGCTTCATTGATGATGAGTCTTTGCTTGCGTCATTATATTAAATCAACAGTTTTAGCAATTAAACCAATGGAGGCAAGACAGCTTATCCTTAACAAATCACACCCATATCACACAACATAAGGGCCTACACATGGAGTGGTTAGTTAACTGATAATCAGACTGAACTAAAAATTAGCATTGCAGAAAAAGAAAGGGGAGGTGTTTCTAGAATGTTGTAATGTCACACAGTTTGCTTTTTCATAAACATAAAAAGAACCCACAAACAAAATCAAGCTACCAAAAGAAAAGCACTATTAACTTGTAAACATTATGAACATATCATTCAATGCATATGAATGAAATGCAAAAAGCTTTTCTTTCACTGGTAAAATCATGACATATACACATAGAACTTGTGCACCTGGTATGATCTCCAAATTTTCATGGATTTAAAACCAAATTCAGACCTGAAAATTTCCAACTACACAAAAAGACAAATAATAGTAGGAAGCATGATTCGTAGTTGAAGTATACCTTTTTAGGCTACTCAAAAGCAGTAAAAGCTCTATCATCTAGAGAGCAGATGACCAAAATGCCATTGACACACAGTGCATGACTTCATGACACAGCCCATGGTGATCAAAGATGGGTATTTTGGTAAAATCCCCAAAGCTGAATCTTCAGTGCTTAGCTAAAAGTACTCAGCTAAAGCCAGCTTGAATTGGATCTCACTCTATAGCTAAAGTGTGACAGACACAGGATAGAAAGGAGATTCCAGCAATATTTTTACAATTCTAATTTCTAACCCTTTATTTTTATTTTTATTTTTATTTTTATTTTTATTTTTGGATTTTATAACCATGTTACTACAAGGTAATTGTATTTTTGGGGGGGGGGGGTATATACACGATTAGAGACAACGGCTTAGCTTCCAAGATATGCTATCTGTGAATTTTGAAGTTTTGGACATATCCCAAACTAACTTCAACTGAAAAGTTTCGAGAAAAATAAAGAAGTAGCAAGCCAAAATATATGTGATCAACATAATCAAAAGCACAATTAAGAGTATTAGGCCATGCAAATTAATACACAATTTGAACAAAAATGAGTAAACATAGCAAGATTGAAATTCAAGAGGTGAAGAAAAGGTGAAAAATTCAGTCTTTTTTTGCAAGTGAAGCAAGAGAATCTGGTTTCAAGAACTCACCTTTAAGGCTCAAAGAATCAAGAAACTTTTATGCCGTTCTGTCACTGCAAAGTAACCCTTCTTAGCTTCATCTTCAAACTTCTTCCGCTCTCTCTCTCTACGTCTCTCTCTCCCCCACCCCCCCCAAAAAGAAAGGTTTAGCTTGAACTTAATTTGATCTGTGTGTTTGAGGGAGACCCAGAAAGAATTTCTAAGATTTCAGAGATCCCCAGAAGACTAATTTGGTAGGTGGACCAGCAAATGGCATAAACAGCAATCAAAGAGAATTTAAAATTGAAGAAAAACGGAGGAATCTTTCCAGCAGCAGCAAGAGGTAGAAGAGAACAAAGAAACCCAGGATTTTGAATTAGGGAATTACAATCAGCCCGAAAGTAATTCTACTTTATTTATGGCAGTCAGACAAGGAAATATAAAACAAGAGAGGGAGAGAGACAGATTTAAAAACACACCCTTTTTTGACAACCCACCCAACAAAAACAAAAAAAAAAAAAAACCTTTTTCAGTTTTCCCAGCTGCAAATATGTGGAACTGTTTCTGGGGCAGCTGGGTAATTCAGTCCCCGCGATTACTTGGATTTCTACTGTGTGTGTGTGTGAGAGAGAGAAAGAGAGAGAGAGGATATGATTGTTCTGGGGAACTGAATGATTCGACCGTTGTATAAAGTATAGACTGATTGATGAAGGATTTGAATCTTTTTGGGTTGGGGTAACCGAGGAGATGACGCGGAGGAGAGAGAAAAACACGTGTTTTGTGGGGTCACTTAGTGCTACTCGCTGCCTTTTTCAAAGTTTATATTATACAATTACGAATATGTATTCTTCGAAGTTACATAAATAAAATATATTTTAATAATCACTCATATAACAAATGCGATATATATAATAAAGTACCCACTTTCTGAACCACGTGTGATTAAGCTTTATTCAACCCCTTTACTCTGTTCTTTGTTTTTTTTAAAAAATATTGATAATAATCCTTTTGGTGGGCCACAAGGTTGAGCTAGATCTTTTTCCTTTCTTTTGGGGGTACTCAAATGGAAAATCCCCTTGGCCTTTAGGCCGAATGGCATTTCAAGTTGAAAAGCTTAATGTGAAGATTAATGAGAAAGTGAGTCATTATTTTGTAATGAAAGCGAATTTAGGCACTAAAGTTGTACAATCAATGAAAATCAAGTCCTTTGTTTGCAATGTTAGAATCTTTTCCTTCTATTTCATTGATCCTTATAGAAGACTGTGTAATAGAGTCTTTTATAAAATGGCCAGACAGTTTAATAGTTAGATAAATCTGAAGTGTGAATAGACGTAAAATCCATCAACATTCTTTCAGCTACTATGGTAGATAAATTTTATAATAATTCTCATTATTGATGGATGAAAGCAACCTCATGTCCTGAATTTATTTTTTTTTTTTTTTTTGTTTTAAAGAAGAAGAAGAAGAGGAGGAGGAGGAGGAGTTTGACTACGCGTAGTGATGAAACCAAACATTTTGGATCCAGTTCTTAAGTGATGCTACCTTTTGCCTTTTTGAAACATAATCTTGTTATAGTTGTTGTCAGTTATAAATTTTACTTTGTTATTTATAAGTGAAAATGCATACTTTCAAATGAGCATTAGTGTAAGTGAACTACTAGTTGGCAAATATTACTTTTGGATTCATATAAAGATTCCTAATTTCCTACCCATGTACTTTTGACCTTTATAGTTCATTCGAATATATATATATATATATATATATATATATATATATATATATATATATATATATATGTGTGTGTGTGTGTGTGTGTGTGTGTGTGTGTGTATAAACACATACACACACAATGTGAGTTTCAAAGTGATGTACTAATCTAAACTTCTATTGTCAAAATTGGCAAAAAATCAAGGTTAAAGCTATGATTAGTACAAAATTCAAATAGAAAATCCTTTCATTTGGACTCCAATTTATTTTGATTTGTATAAAACAAACAGAACTAAATTTGATTGTTAAATTATGATAGGTTAAACAGGATTTTACTAGCACTTTTACCACCTAATTTGATAGTCATAACAGTATTATGTATGCCAGGGGGTGTTTGATTGCAAGAACTGTTTAGAGAAAAATAATTTTTTTAATGGGTTTTTGCTACTTTGATCAGTCAAAAAAGCTAAATTGGGTATTTTTTTAATTAAAGTGGGTAATTTTTTTTGTTGAAGTAGGTTAAAGTGGATTAAATTATTTATTATGTGATGGATAAAAGTTGGCTAAAATAATGAGAAGTTGGTTGAAATTGGTTGAAGTAAATATTTTTTAATTAAAATTTATAAATTAGGTTAAAGTGAATTAAAATAAATTAAAATTGATAAATTTAAATTTACTAATGAAAAGAACATGGTTTTGAGAAAAAATTAAGTAGCCTTAAGTAGAACAAAGAAGGCTGGACCAACCCTTAAAATATACATCCATTCAGTACAAGACGAAGAGCCACATGACAACAGTAAACTTTCCCTATTTCCAAGCCAAAATTATATTTGAATATCAGGAGCCCCACGGCCCCACCTCTTTTTTTTTGGGGGGGATGAAATAATGCAAGGTTTTTGCATTATCCATATTTTCCTTAATACCTCTAGCCTTTTTTTTTTTTGGGGAGAAAAAAAAAATTATGCCGTAGTAAAACTTAGCTAATCACCTCACAATTTTTGAAATAATGATTTAACATTGGGTTAATTGGCCTTAATATTTCCTACAAGATTTGAATTTTATTGTGAAGATTTCACCCCATCGTTATTGTCAAATTTTATTGAGTGAAGTTAGATTATGCACCAAAGGTCTATTATTTTTCAATTGGATTTATAAATCCTACAAATCCTACAAATATTTATTTGATGATGAAAGCATAAAAAATAAAAAATAGAGTATGTATGTAACCAATAATGCTGGTTAATTGACAATGGCTTGGAAATCTTACCAAAAAAAAAAATTAGAAAAAAGTTTTTTAGAAATCTTCAAAACCCTTTCTAAATGAATTATATTCAAGAGCAACATACCATCTATTTTAAGTCTCAATTTTTCATGATTAAAAACTAGTACATGGTGAAGAACATGGTATTGAGCAATTTTCAAATTTGAATCCTAGGCCCTATTCAGCAAAATTAGCTGTTTAGATAGCAGATAGCTGTTTAAATAGCAGATAGCATTTCTAATTAAGCTGTTAGCAGATAGCTGTTTTGATGAGCTGTTTAAACTACTGTGTTCGATAAATCTAACTGTTAGCTGATTAATGTAAATTGACATAAAAGGATATATTATATTTCCAAAGATAAAATTTTTAAAGGATATTTTTTAGCTAACAAATATAAAATGCTACTTTTAAATGTCAAACATTAATATTATAATCTTTTTAAAAACGCTGTTTAAAATGCTAAATGCTACTTGAAATGCTAATCAAAATACTATTTTACCAAACACTAAAAATTAACTAATTGATATATTAACTTAATTAAAATGCTAAATACTATTCAAAATACTATCGACGAACACGTCCTAGATTTCAAAAATTATTTATCAAGATAGATATGAACACATGTAAATACGCAATCTTTTAGTAATACACAAAGGCAGCCAAGTAGGGCAGTAAAGCATTCTGTTTGAAACTTTCAAGGATGTTTAGTTTAAAATGATCTCAATGATTTAATTTAATTATTGATATTGATTATTAAATACTGAATTAAAATCTGAAGAACTTAGAAAAGACAAATTTTCATAGACGCGTGGGTGTCGTTTTACGCAGCACCGTTGCCTCAACGCAATGCTGTCTCCCTTCCTTGTCCTTTCTGTCTTTCTTTCTTTTCTTTCTTAATGTTTTTTTAATGAAAAAAATCTGCGTTGCTTTTTAACAAAGCTCTTAGGTCCGAAACCCTACCTCACCCTTCGGATTACCCAGGGTCAGAGAAGGGGGAAAAAAAACCGGAAAAGAAAAAATACAAAAACATAGAAAACCAAACTTCACATGAACTAAGAATATCAATTTTCCACCAAATGCTCTGCTTAAAAGCTAATCGACCTTAACCATGACGCAAGGCCATGGCAATCCAAAGGTCTAACATGACACTTGGGAGGGTACAGCACGCCAATAGACCCTCACGAACAAATATCAAATTCAGTGAGACACCGGCCCAATAGCATAATTGAGGTTCCATCCTAAAGAACACTAGATAATACAGGCATCACATACTGGCACAGTACTGCAATGACTAGCACTTCTACACAGCTCATCCTACAAACCGCTGATCCGCAGCCCTCCATAGCTTATGATCTTGACCTGTCTCGTGGTGGAGGTGAGCGACTGCATCGGTAGATATAGCAACATATAAGCCCACAATGAAGGTCAAAGGAGAATAGTGGTAGGCAATAAGTGCACTTTTTTTTCCGGGGGGGGGGGGAAGAGAGAGACCTGCGACTGCGGTATCTTCCGTTAGCAGGGCTTTCATCTCTGCCATAACCCGGGCTGCCCCTAGCTTCAGGTTTAGCGCCTGGGTTTGGCCCAGGACCATAGTCGGGGCTGCCTCTGTCTCTACGATATCCGTAGTCTGGACTACCCCTCTCCCTGCGATATGGGCTTGGGGATCTCCTACGGTCATAGCCTCCTCTGTCAGGAGACAAGTCCCTGCCGCCTCTTCTATCGGGATTAAAATCACTTCTATCATCGTCTCTTATTGCATATTCGACGGTTATAACTCTATCCATAAGCTTGCTGCACATCGCAGCCAAGTTAGCAACCATCAGCGAGGTTCAGAGTTTGCCATACTTACAGATAATAATGGGAAAAAAGGACCGCCTGCCCGGGGGGGGGGGGACAAAGTGTAGATTCTAGGCTTGCAATTTCTGAGCATCTTTCATGCACCAAGGCCCATGATTTTGGGCTCATTCTCACTAGCTGCTAAATGAACCCATGATAGTCCAGCAAAGGATCTCATCTCTTTTTATATAATAGACACAAGATATATACATATATAGAGAGACAGAGAGAGAGAGTAAGAGAGGGGGCAAACTATCAAACATCAAATTGAAGCAAACATTTAAGTCTAGATCACAGAAGAAGAAACCAATCTAAAATGTAGAGGAATTGCACTTACCTCATATTCGTTGCTTCCAATGCCCTAGTGGCATCCTCCTGGGTTTCATACTGAATGAATGCAAAATTTCTCCTGATCCGTATATTTGCTATTTTCCCATATGGGTCAAAGTGCCTTTCCAAGTCCTTGGACCTTGTATAAATTGGATCAAAATTGATGACGAACAAGGTTTTAGAAGGCCTCTCATTAGCTGCAGGTTTTTTCCCACCACCAGCCCTTCGACTGTCTCGTTCTTGCTGCATTTCAGAGCTAAACTGGGTTACAACCTGATTCATGAGCATCAACAGCTATACAGATGCAGGAAACAAGCAAGCAGAGTTTTGGGTAAAACAAAAATCAAACAACCAGAGTAGATCTTGCATGTGGAGCTCAAACCAGGTAAGCAAGGGGGCAGGGGGGAGGGAGAGGGCAAATGATAATGAAGAATATACTCAGCTTTTCCAGTAAAGAACAATATGAATGGTAATGTGCTAGAATATTCCATGAGATAAACATCCTTAAGTGAATCCTACATAACCAGGGTCATTACCTTAGTCCACTCTACCCGAAGGCGGCGCCCCTTCCTGCCAAACTCTATACGGTCAAGTTTTCGGATGGCATCCTCAGCATCCCTCTCATCTTCCATATAGACAAATGCAAATCCTACGAATTTATAATATTAAGAAACCACAGCACGATTATTTTAGTTCTGAAAACACATATATTTATCAATTGTCAGCTGTAATACCAATAAATACATAATTGGTTAACCCCATTGTGGCCAAAACATTCTCCAAACAAAATATGAGAAAAACTAGGAAGTAAACACAACACCTGCTATCGAAGGTGATGTCATCATGATTTTATTGTTGAAACATGTCGAGAATTGAATACTGGGCAAGGGGCATGAGAAATGAAAAAGCAATGAGTCTGAGGGAAATATGTTGGTGCCATGCCAATCAGATTGGTTCTTCAAGTAAAACATAGGAGGATGGTGCGTGGGCACAAGCGAGAAAGGAAATGCAGAGAATCCCATCCATCCAAGAAAGACATGGACATTCCAACAAATCCTGCGCCAAAGAATTAATTGAGTGCAGGGTTCTACAGAGTGAAAAGATGCTCATCTGAAACGGAAATAGCATACACATCCATCTACAGAATTTAATTTTCAAGAAGCACATTGACCATAATTTTGCCAATTGTTCACATGAAGGGCATCATTCTCAATAATGTCATTCTCCTAAAGAATTATAGCACCACGATAAGCAAATCCCATTAAAAAGATGACAAGAAACAGAAAGATTGTCATGATCCTGATTTCTGCTGCATTCAGTTCTTGCAACTGTGGACTGAAGCCTTCCTATCATCTTTAGAATCCATTGACAGTCGTCCATCAAAGAGCAAATAATTATATAAGCAGTGGACTATATCAGGGAATGGGTCACTGAGCTTCTGAAAGATCAGCTTCTGATGGTTGTATACGATAAAAATTTCCATCACAGGACACAAAACAGCCCATGAAGAGCCGATGAGACTACAGAACAAGCTGCAGTGGGAATTGGGAAACATCCTTCAGATTGGTAGAGGATAGCTTCAGGCATTCACCACTGAATTCTCAGCAATGGAATATGGATCATGTTGTCCAACTTTTGTAGGCGACATTGCCCAGATGTTGCTGTCTTGGCATGTTAATCATCTTTTACCACAACAAAACCGTCAAAATAGATAAATGTATGTGACCATATTGCCAACTCTGATGACATGAACATAATGGCAACAAACAGTCAATCCGCTGATACCTTACATGCCAGGGATGTGCAATTTCACACAGGAATACACCTACTATAAAGTGACTAACATTCAGCCAACTTGTGGTCTGTGGATCATCTCAAATTAAAAACTAGCAATGAATCCCTCGGGATTTTAATCTTTCACTTTAATCTTCCACTTTCACACGCACTTGTCTTTCAGAGCAGTAAAAAGCCCATCAATCCATAGATGAAAATAACTGAATTCTTAATTGAAATGGTCTATCATGACACCAATATCTTTCTGTCAACGACATGGTTCGAAATTTATAAATGTGACTCTTGTATCAGTTGCATTGGGTGAGATGATATCTCGCCCTAGATAACATGACAACCTAAATGGTAAATGAAATTCACCCACTGCCCATTATCAGTTAGGTATTAAACAGCTAATATAACGTTAATTCAAAAGCCACCACGAAACTCAATAGAACAAAAAGCCAAGACAATACTTACCAGACTTCATATCAACCCTTTCAACCCTCCCGTATCTTTTGAAAAGTCGTTCAATCTCGGATTGGCGTGCATCATAATCCAAATTCCCACAGAAGATAGCCCTCATCTTCGAATGCTCCAGACTCAAAGTGCTTTTCCAGGTTCCCTATAGGAGAAACAAGGTAACAAGGAGGAGGCTCAGCACTATTTACCCGCTCAGTGGGGCAAAGTGTTGTTAGAGATCTCATGATGACAAGGACAACGACATGCCCACAAGCTGAACACATCATAGAGCCCCAACCATAAACCGACTACCTAGTTTGAACCTTGAACTCTTACTACTACTCGTTAAATCTGCTTGAATAAAACAATTCAGAAACAGAATAGCACTAAACATACTATCTACGTAAGCCAAAAGCCGATGATTTCATGATTGACTACTGAAACTCAGCCCATTGTCAGCATGAGAGGTATATTTGTGTTCATCTTTCGAAGAGTGTGTATCAAAGAAGTAAAAATCCAATCTTTAGCTCAAAAGTGGTCTTTGTGAGTTAAACACAACGAAATAACGCAACAAAAATTCAACCTTTTCATCAATAACACTGACCCTAAAGTGATTGAAAGCTGTGAAAGCGACTAAAATCAAAATTAATGCAGTTGAAATTAGGGCATGTTATGCATTTTAAGCAACATTGTTTGAACGGAGATCTCAATTGTTGCCGAAAGGTTAAAGAAAATAGGGCACAAATAATATGAAATTAGGGCACCGATTAGCGAAGAGCTAGGCACAAACGAGATCCGCAACAATAATCCCATCCCCTTGAAAAAAAAGGAAAAAGAAAAAAAGCCATGGAAGAGAGAGAGAGAGAGAGAGAGAGAGAGAGAGGATTGCCTTTGCTTCGCCGGAGTGACGCTCTGAACTTACGCAGCGCAGAGAGAGAGAGAGAGAGAGAGACAGAGAGAGAGAGAGAGGAGAGAGACAGAGAGCGTGGCAAGTGCGAAACGCGGTAGGTTAAACTTTGAAGCCTTGAAGAAGAATTGGGGCTAACTTTTTCTTTTTCTTTTTCTTCTTATATTCTTTTTTGATATGTGGTCCGTGGACCCTGATGCAGCGTATACACAACGATCAAACCTCAAATAGAAGAGAGCAGCACAGCTGAAGTCTGTAGTCCAATTGGCAAGAGAAACCAACGTCGGCCTACAAATGGGCTGCTCCTTTTCCTTTTCTTTTTCCTTTATTATAGAATGCAGCATTGCAAGTAACGTCATTAGCAAAACGAAAAAAAAAACCTTCCCCCCCCAAAAAAAAAAAAAAAATCCTTAGTGAATGGTCATTGATTCAATGACTCCAAGTTGATTAGCAATGGCAAACCCTACATCAGAGATAGAGAAAGACTTTGACAAAATTCAATTTTTGAAGGAGATCGTCATAGAGTGCACCCCAAAAATGTGCACCTACTGCCGAAAAACCGACGAGATTGCCACCACGTTCGATGACCACTGCCATGACACCTCCGACGCCCTAATTCAGCACCTAAGGGTAACACTAGCAGCCACATTTTTAACATTTATCTCTTCTCCTCCAAATGAGATAAGACTTAGGGTGCAACGATAAAATCATTGTCCATACAATTACTTTGTCAATGGTATGTATATCTCTCTATTTTCTCTAGTTACCAGTCAAGTGTGGTTATCTGTGTTGCACCCTTTGTATCTTTGGCCGCTTTGAAATACACCTTATTTGTCTAATTTTAAGGAAATATTGTCTATTTAATATATCGATACAATAAAAAATCTTTTGTAAAAATTTGAAATGAAGATGTATTGTGTTTGAGTATTCCTATTCATTTATATGTTAGCCATTCAATTTTAGAATTCAAGAGTTAGAGTGTAAGGAGGTGATTCATGAGTTGGGATTTGACTATTTTGATGGCTTTCATGTATACACGATCAATTGGTTATTTTAGTAAGTTTTTGGCTTTCTTGTCAACTCTACTACTTATAATTTTTTAGTTTATTCTCTGAATTAAATAAAATTTTGAAATGGCTATAAATTCACTTATTCTTGTGGTCATTCATGTTTTCAACCTCTAATTAAAAAAAGAAGTGACCTAAATATAGAATATGTGCCTTCTAGATCGTGTGAAATATTTATTTGTTTGGGATATGAGCATACTATCACGACAACAAGAACTCCAGCCAAGACTACTGTTTGAGCCTGTGGTGATGTCTTGATACACACTAACTATATCCACGGTTGTGGCATTTGTAACTAACATATGCGAGCTGGATATTCAAGTTAGGGAATTAAGAGAATTTCGTGGAATATTAGAGGATCAGGTTTAGGTTGGTCATCAGTTTTAGTTGTTTCTGATAGAACTTTTAAATCATTGAATGTAAAATCGATGGAAACTTATGCTTTAGACTAATGCAAGTCTTATGATGTATAAATTAAGGATTAAACTGTTGCTACTGTCAGTTAGCATTCGATTTGTACACAAAAGCACCAAGAAAAACAAGCATTTCAAAATTGATACGTAAATGCGGTGACTATTGCGCTATTTCCTGCATTGTTGCATTTGGTTGATGGAATGGTTGATCCACCCTTGAAGAATTTTTTTAATCAAATATTTGCGAAGGTTGATCTCAATCTCATGATCAATGGTAAGCAGAAACAACAATGGTGAACGACGTTCCAATCTAGTCAGAGAATCGAAACCTTTGAGATATGCTTTATCAAAGTGGCTATTGGTCTATAAACAGGTATGGTAAAATGATAAATGGCCTATTATAAAATGCTTCTTCAATGTCATATTTAAACTTAAAAGCTATATTATCATGTATTAGATTATTTAAAAAAATGATATGATTGAACAGTAGATGAGCATTACAACTTATAATTTGTCCAAAATTATATTTTTGTCTACACTTATTCATATTTGAAAAATCACGCATATGATATATCTTCATTGGCAGGATTCATATAATTAGGATATCATTTTATATTTATTAATGTGGCTGATAAATATTAAAACTTTCTTAATAAATTAATTTTAATCGACGTGAGACACTTAAAAATGTTATACTATAACACATTGTTTGGATTGAGATGGAGAGGGGAAAGGGAAGGAAGCGAGGGGAAAGGGAAGGAAAGGAAGGTGATTTGTAGTCGCTTTGTTTGAATATGTCGTAAAAGAGGATGGAGGGGAAGGGAGGAAATTATTAAAAATCTTTCTTTCCCCTCATTTCCCCCTAATTTTGAAGGTGAATAAAAAAGAGGAGAATGAGGGCGAAATGTTTCCCTCAATTTCCCTTCTTTTTTCCCTATTTAGGGCTTGTTCTTTTCGTGGGTAAATTTCAAAATACTAATTTCAATCAACTTCAACTAACTTAAACTTATTTAAACTTACTTCGACCCATTTCAGCCTACTTCGATCCACTTTAACTATTTTAACCAAATTCAATTCATCATATAAAAAATTCAACACACCTTAACTTACTTCAACCCCTTTCAACCTTTTATCTATCCCAATTTGCTCAAAAAAAAACAAACACTTAATATTTAAAAAAAAAACAGAATCGACATTCATTAACCTTTATTCTCCTCCCTTAACCTTCTCTTCCCTCAATCCAAACATTCTGTAAAACATACACATCACTCCAAGCGCAAGTGCCTACCCTGGGGTGATCATCACCACCTGCCGACAAATAAGATTTGCGGGGTAGGAAGTATTGATATCTGCTGATTAGAAGAGGAAAGATAGAGGTAGGATGTTGTTAGAAGAGGAAAGATAGAGGCTTGGAAGTGAACATGGTGGGAGTGGCCTGCCCAGGTGCCCTTTCTCTCTCTCCATGTGAACGCTTTCCTTTGTTCCAGTCTTCCTCTCTCCCTCGAATCTCCTCCAGACCCAAACAATTCACCAGTAAGGCTTGCTTGCATTGAATTCTTCTAGGCATATTCTTTTTGTGTCCGCTTTTATTGTTCTTCGTTCCACTCTGCAATCCCCCCCTCCCCCCATTCTGAATTGGAGAATTCCCTAGTTAAAAATAGTTGCTGTAACATATTTTTCTGATGTGGGCAATTTCCTAATTTCCATTTTGTGAATTGGAGAATGGAGAATTTATGCTGGAATTGTGTAACTTGTGTTAGATAATACTGGTTGGAAAGAGTAGGATTATTACTGAAGGGCATTAATCAAGCTCAATTGGGTGTGCATCTTGATCAAATTTGGATTATTACTGATTTTCTGATGAGATTTTCTGAATGGAGATTGGGGAATTTATGCTGAAATTGTGTGATTTGAGTTGGATAACGTTGGTTGGAAACACTAGGATTATGAATGATGGGTGTGCATTTTGATCAAATTTGGATTGAAACCCTTAACTTTGCTGTGGGTTAATTGATTTGCTGATGGGAGGTTTTGGGGTTTGTTTGTTGTGCAGTTGTGGCGATGAGCGAAGGCTCAGTTCGTGAATGGATTCTGACAGAAGGAAAGGCAACACAGATAACCAGAATAAGTCCTGTTGGTGGTGGTTGCATCAATCTTGCCAGCCGCTATGACACCGATGTCGGTCCTTTCTTTGTTAAAACTAATAGGTATTAGCCTTTTGATGCTCAGAGGAGGAGATCACTACTCCATTGCTATGTAGTATGTCCCACATAGCTGGAATGAGTGTGCTTCAATTCTGCCAGTTGTCATCCTCTTTTTGATTGTGTTCTATGACTGCAAAACATGTATCAGTAGTCATTACCGGTTAAAACTGCAACTTTCATTGATGTTATAGGAAATTTCAGACAAAAATGAAATGCTATGACTTCCTATATAAAGAAAGGGTTATATTTTCTGGACAATAATTTGCTTCCACTTGTTCGGAGTTTTGGATCAGAAGTGTTGGCCCAGCCATGTTTGAAGGAGAGGCTCTTGGGTTGAGGCTTATGTATGAAACCAACACAATTCGCGTCCCTAAGCCATTTAAGGTAGGAGGTGTGCATAAATTTTGCTAGATAACTAATTGATTTGTTGCTTGCTTAGTTTTGAGCACAGCTAGAGGATCTCAGCTTATACCCATCACAAATTGCAGGTAGGATCTCTAAGAGGAGGTGGTTCTTTCATCATTATGGAATTCATAGAAATTGGGGCATCTAGAAACGGACAGGTGAGACTGGCATTGCTTGAAATTAGCTTGATAGTTGAGAACAGTTGCATTATTGACCAAAGTATCCTAACTTGTTTAAACTTATGTATGTTTAGGCTGCTTTGGGGAGGAAGCTGGCAGAAATGCATAAAGCAGGAAAATCTGATAAAGGCTTTGGTTTTGAAGTTGATAACACCATTGGCAGGTACATTCTTTGTGAACCATGAATAATCATATTCCTTGACCTACAGTGTTATGTATCCTTATTTTACTACATTTTGTCACTTGTCACTGATGTTGAGGCGACTTTGATTATTTTTGTACAGTACTCCCCAGATTAATACCTGGACATCCGATTGGATTGAGTTTTATGCTAAGTATAGATTGGGCTACCAATTAAAATTGGCACGAGATCGGTATGGAGATTCATCTATTTATGAAAAAGGTTAGTCTTCACTGATGACTTTGTAATCTTAAACTTTACACACTTGTTTCCTTTATACATTTTTGTTTAATAGATTGGACTAATCCAAATATTGGATGGAAGTTAAGATGCTATGAGATCCTTCAATGAGATATTTGATAAGTGTTCTTCTCCAATTTAATATGTTTCCTCAGCAGAAGCAAATGGATTAGTCTATTGATATATTCTCTTGATGCTTAGCTTCCTATGTTGCCCTTGCTTAGTGATGAGATATACTTTATGCTCCTGACGTTTGGAGGTGAACATTTTTGACAGGACAAAGGCTGGCACAGAACCTGGAACCATTGTTTGAGGATGTTGTTATAGAGCCATATTTGCTACATGGAGATTTGTGGAGTGGAAATATCACTTATGATAAGAATGGGAAGCCTGTTATTCTTGACCCAGCATGCTACTGTAAGTACAAATTGGTCTCTTCTCATCTTTCTGCTTCTGGTGTTTGTCAAGACGAGAGAGTTATTTTTTTTTTTTTTGCCTTTTTAGCGTCATGAGGCATGGATGAACTGCGATACAGCTAATGTTGTGGGCCCAGAGTCAGTGGCCATACTAAATGAAAGCGTAATGGTTCAGTCTGTGGGGTAATGGTACTGGAATTCTGGAAAACATGAATATACCAGGAAAAAGTTTCATGATTGAACTCAGACGTAATGATCAAAATGAATCAGTTCCCACTCTTAACGCCTTGCCTGCTCAATGGTTTGCAACTAGTTATTCTTGTTCTTGACAAGAAGGAACTTAGTTCCCTGCATCATTTTGCCAGGCAAGCGAGTAGCCACAAGCTATTTCATGTTGGTGAATAGGAAAAACTTTGTCTGGACCCGCTTCAACCAAATAGGATTGGTTTGACATTTGTCCTGCCTGTCCTTGTGTTGATAGTTGATACAAGGGTTGTGATCGCAGTATTTGGACTGTGAATGACTCTGCTCCAAAGTTCTCTCTATGGCCAATTAGCTTGGCTAAAGAGTAAAAGCTAATTGAATCATGCAAAATTTCAGAGCTCTGGATCCCTAAAAATATATATATATTTTTTTTTGTTAAAAAAAAGCAACATGCTTTAGTCATGGTATGTATATTCTTGGTGCACCAAAACTAAAAACTGCTTATTCAATGTCAGTGAAATCATAGATAGATTCTTGAAGCATCAAGTGCTCATCCTATCCATCTTTCCCTTTGCAGATGGACACAGTGAAGCAGAATTTGGCATGTCATGGTGTGCTGGCTTTGGGGCATCCTTTTACAGTTCCTATTTTGAGGTATTCACATTCCACAATCCTTCTCTTGTAGTCCTCGTCTACTGATAGAAAGAGCCAGACTGCTATGGCTTTGATAGAAATTCTTTGTCTCTTCGAGTTGCCTGTTACCGATAAGAGTGGGGGTCTTTTCAGATCTTCAAATATGCTGCTACTGGTAGATTTTCCAATGTTTCTATTCGGGCTCTCATGATATTTTAGAAAGTTATGCTTGTAGAACCTTTTTCAGACTTCAAACCAGAAAGAACACCCCCCCCCCCCCAAGGACTAAATAAACTTGCTGGACTGTTTTATATTGTTTCACACTATGCCTTAAGCCCTTTTTTCTACCAACTTGCCTCAGGTGATGCCAAGGCAACCGGGATTCGAGAAAAGAAGAGATCTTTATATGCTGTATCATTACCTGAATCACTATAATCTCTTCGGCTCTGGCTATCGTTCTTCTGCCATGTCCGTTATAGATAATTATCTGCGGGTGTTGAAGGTTTAGATGCAGTTCAAGCACCATGTAAATTTCTTGTAGGTGTTCTGCACTATTAGGGCGGGGGGGGGGGGGGGGGGGGGGGAGAAGAGATTGCTACATGTATATAAGTCTCCATTCCATAAATCGGTGTTGAATTGGGAGTTCAGCTTTGTCAAGGCAAGTTAAAGCTACTTTGATCATGCTTTGTTCTCCTTCACCAATCCAGCTGCTCTTAGATTGACATTCAATTTCAAAGTAGCTCTAATACAAATTTTTATATATATTTATGATAATTTCTACTATATGTAACACCAAATTAGAAATTAATGGTTATTGTATCAAAGACCCAAAAAAAAAAAATCAAATACCCTCATTATTTTAAGGATGTGGGGATGTCAAAGTTGAAACCTTTTTATGCCCCCAAAAATGTTGAAATATTAATTTGGGACAAAATTTGACTTCACCTTTCCAATCTTTTTGTTTTGAATTGAGCTTTCAAGAGAAATTTAGGTCATCTTTGGATTAGTTAAACTAAGCTAACTTAGCTGAATTGGGACCCAGAACATTACCGTATTTTGATTTAAAAATAAGGTTTAAATCTTTTCACGAAAACTTCCTAATTCCCTTTTCTACTAATGTATTTGTATTGGGATGTTCACCCTTTATTAATCCCCTCTCCCCCCAAAAAAACCCACATCCCAAATAACAAAAATATTGATTACATTATCCAAGACTATTTGATTTGAAAATTAATAATCGAAGTCTGAGAAATAATTGAAGGAAGGTAATTATGGATGAAAAAACATATATCATTTGGACAAATGATGCAATACTCATATTTTAACTAAAACATTAGGGATTTAAGTCCCAACCTTTTCTTTTTTTTTTTGGGTGGAGAGTAAATCCCTAAAAAAAAAAAAAAAGAATAGGTAATCACTAATCACTTCCCTAATAACGTAAAACAAAAAAAAAAAAAAATCCCCCACCATTTGTTTTTAATCCCCCCGCCCCCCGCGGCCCGGTTCTGTTGCTCAGCGGACACCGAAAATGGTCTCGCTTATACAATCCTTCCCGCCATATCTGATAGCAGCGGTTGCATCAAACTGGAGAATTCAGGACAAACCTTCTTCTTCATATTCAGCGCTCACCAGCTTCCCCAAGCATAGAAGAACATCATTTATAGTTTCTGCTGCGAACCCAGATGACTACCATGCTACTCTCAAGGCCCTCAACTCCAGAAATCGTTTTCCCAGAAAATCACTCGGTCAGGTTTGATAATTCCTCCTACCCATTTATTTTTGGGGTCAATTTGTTGATGGGCAACGATTTATTTCGAAGATGTGGAGTGGGGATGGATGATTTTTCACTGAGGTATTTTATCGAACACCTAGCGGTTGTTTTTGTGTGTATGTTTGCAGCATTATATGTTGAATTCTACCGTCAATGAGCAGCTTGTTTCTGTTGCAAACGTGAAAAATGGGGATTTAGTGCTTGAGATTGGGCCCGGTACTGGGTCTTTGACGAATGTGCTTATTGTTGCTGGTGCTACTGTCCTGGCAATTGAGAAGGTGGGGTTATTGCCTTCAAGGAAAACTTCATGCCCTCCTTTTTCATATTCATGGTGTTTAATCTTAGCAATTGTGGCATAAAATTGGTTCTTAGCATCTTAGTGCACTCTTTTTCTGAGTTGATTCTTCATCTGTTATATGCTTTTGTGGATTTTATGCATGTGTTATATTCTGCATAGGATCCTCACATGGCTGCTCTTGTCAAGGAACGATTTGCAGATACAGACCGTTTAAAGGTAAATTGCAATTACATGGGTTTGCATGCATTTGTAGTATAAGCGAGCACTTTGGTTTTCTCCACCTTGATCCCACCATATTTCTTTCTTACAGTCTTTGTTTAATGCAGGTCTTAGAAGAGGACTTCACAAGATGTCATATCCGCTCCCATATGCTTTCGTTATTAGAAGGTCAAAATCTGGCAGCTTCAGATATAAGACGTGCTAAAGTAAGTTCTCCATTTTACATTTATTTATTCCGCTATTGCAATTGCTAATTTTCCGCATGAGAGGAGAGGTGATGATAGTTATCAAAGATTCAAAATCTGAGCAAGCTAGATGAAACTCATGTCTCAAAAGGTCATTGGGTGCTGTGTATGCCAAAATAAAGTTGCCTTAGTTATGTATGTTAGAGCATTGTTGAAGAACTGTTAGATGAGGGACATGACAAACAAAGTCAGATGATTAGGCCTTTTCTCATTTAGCGCAAAAGCTATTCTTGTCGAAGGCAACAATAGATACTTACTGATCTGCAGATAATAGGCCTTGCTTTGCTGATATATTTGGGTTCCTATGTGTAAATTTTTGTTACAGATTAAATTTCAACGTAAACTGGAAATTGTGGTTGGTTGTGAGCCACTTCTTATATCATCCTTTCTTGTGGGTCTTGGAAGTTTGAGGTGTTCGGTCAAAATTATGTTGTGTCCTGACTATTAGTTGTTTGCTGTTGTCTTGATTGTGTGCTGGAGTACGACTTGAGAAATTTAAGACTCAAGTACTTGCTTCGGGTCAAACTTGTATGGAACAATGCAAGATGCTATCTGTTAATGGTGGCAGTTGGCCTTGATGTCTTCTATGCTTTGGTAAACAAAACCTTTTCCAATTTCAGGTGGTGGCTAATATACCGTTCAACATTAGTAAGGATGTGGTGAAGCAGCTTCTTCCAATGGGTGACATATTTTCAGAAGTTGTTCTTTTACTTCAGGTTCTTATCTTCTTGTCCTATTTCGCCTAAATTCTTTTTATCATGACAGGATTGTGGCTTACATTGTTCTTCAGCTTTAATCCTATTAGTAAGGATGTGGTTAAGCTTCTGAGGATGACTGAATAAAAGCACCTATGAATGTAGTTTGCATGAAAGACACATGCATGAAAAACTAAAGGATATAACTTTAGGCACATGAATGAGTTGTCCATTTTTATCCATTACTGTACACGGTACATATTGATATATCGTTCCCATTGACCCTGATGGTTTCATACTGGGAGCTTTTTGTGTATCCTTTTACAATAGCTTGCTCTATGAAGCAAGCTGTCCACGTTTATTGAGCATGCCAGTTAGCATCGTTAGACAATCGGCAGTCATTGGTTCAATTTTCTGGTTTGATGCTATGAATATCTTATTTTTCTGCATCTTTTTTCTACCCAGTCAATTTCAAGATTAATCATATATTGATTGGATCATGCTCTTGGAGTCTATGATATATTAACATGTGAATGTCTTCTTAATCAATTCTTCTTCTCGATGACGTCCATTGTCCATTTTCAGGATGAGGCAGCTCTGCGGTTGGTTGAACCATCTTCAAAGTCATCTGAGTACAGGCCTATAAATGTATTTGTGAAGTTCTATTCAGGTTGGCTTCATTCTTAATTATTGATATAATATGCTTAGCGCATATCGGGGACTCCGTGTCATTTTATCAGTTCATGGGAATTTGATTTTAGGCTGACGTAGTTGATCTGAGACCTTCTATGCTGATTGTACATGTAAAGTTTGTAACTTTACATTAGAGGTGAGGACATTAGAGGTGAGGACAATAACATCTACATGGGATTGTGTATAGTGGAGATAACTCTGAAATTCTTCCCACAAAATTGCAAGCTATATATAATCCAGGACAAGCCTTAGCTTATTACTTTTAGCTCATGTATCACACCCCCATCCCCCCCCCCAAAAAAACGCCGGGGGGGGGGCGCGGGGGGAATCCTTATTAGCTTACTAGTGGCAAAGCTGTGTATATCTCGCCCTCGATAGATCTCGAAGCAGCTGGATCATAGTATGTCTTGCTCTTTTGGGAAACAGGAAGAAAATACCTGAGGGCTGAGCACCCACTTCTAAGATATATCTTCCTTTGTCGATGTCGAAAAGAGGGGAGTGTAATTGTGACATTGTTAGTTAGCTAACTTCATTATGTCATCTAATGCCTCAGTGTTCTGTTGCAATTTTGTTTACCCCCAGATCCTGAGTACAACTTTCAAGTCCCGAGGACAAACTTTTTCCCTCAACCCAATGTAAGTGAGAGATCTTCACTTATTTAGATTATCATCATCTGCTGTAGATGCTTCCAATGCATTAGATAGCCAGATGGGAGTTTTCACAAGGGTCACAGGCTCACACTAGAGGTGTATATTTATTGCATACAGCTTTTTGGATTGGAAATGTGATATGTCAAACAAGCTGCATTTTGCTCTAATGATTACTCAGAGTGGCAATTTATGCCTCTAATGGCAGTAAACACAGTTTACTGTTCTGAGATGTGGGTGTTCGGCAGTCCTAAAGTGAGATGTAATATTCTGGTGCTTACTCAGGTTGATGCTGCTGTTGTCACCTTCAAACTGAAGCACCCTTCAGAGTATCCCTCAGTCCCATCCATCGAAAGTTTTTTCTCCTTGGTACATCTCTTGTTGCACTTGCACCATGTTATCTATTTCGTTTATCAATTCCTTTTTTCTTATACTGCGGACTGTAGACCCAGGAGGGTAGGGTAATGGAAGGGGGTACTCCTGCTGTAGTGCTGTACGCTGAGGAGTCAGGAGTGTGATCGCCATTAATTGTCCTATGATCCGGTTTTTGGAGGCAGCTTGGGTACCTTTTGAGGTCATGCTTGTCAGCATTTTGCCTATCCAAAAGGTGACAAGTGCTTTTCCACAATTTTCAGCTCCACCATCAGCATCCTCGGTGTTGCCCAAATGTGACCTTACTATATAATAGAGTGTCGAGTATCCAATAAAGGTTCAAGTGTTGACTTGGACTCTGGTGTTTCCTAAAATTTCTTGTGTAATTTTTGGTTTACAATGAAGGCCGCTTTCCATATTTGTGTTTGAGTGATTGGTAATCGACATGAAAAGAGAGACAATATAGGTCTCCCTAATTCCACTGATGTATTAGTTGTTGTTATTGATCCTTAGGTCCATTCAGCGTTTAATGGGAAGCGAAAGATGCTGAGGAAAACACTGCAACATATGTTCACATCGTCAGAAATCGAAGCAGCACTAGATGGCGCTGGCCTTCCAGCGACGGTAAGCATTAATAAACAGAAATCACCTGACTCATTAGCTCGCAGCACCTTCATAAAATGGGAAATTTGACCATCTAAGTTCTATCTAATGTTCTCATTTGAGCAGTCGAGACCAGATGAGCTGACACTGGACGATTTTGTAAAACTGCACAACTCCCTTGCGAGCTCGTGATGCTTGTCTGATCTCTATCGCTGTCCATTTCCCTCACCACCGATCTGACAACTACCTTGTGAGCTCGTGATGCTTTCTGATCTCTATCGCTGTCCATTTCCCTCACCACCGATCTCCCTGGAAAAAACGATTAGCCTTCAAAGAGATGATGGGCTTAACTTACATTGAGCATGGACCGATAGTTCCGCATGGCTGCTGATTGAATCATTGCGGAAGAATACTAAGGCCGATAATCTGTGTAAAGCTGAAGAAGCTGCTTGTGAATCCTGTGTTTATGCAATTAGAATGTGAAACTACAAAATGTAAATGCTGTATTGCCTTCATTCATTTTGTATCATTGGAAGATTTCATTAATGTGTAAGAGATTTGAGTTTAATTAAGCTACAAAATCCCCACAATAGTGGGTATACTACAATTTTTATTGCAGATCACTCAAACATCCAGAAAAAATGGGGGTGATTGAGGACGTCATTGGCCCCAAAAATCTAATCTTGAATTGGGAAAATTTGAAAAAAAAAAAAGGGAAGAGAAAAACAAAAATCAATGCTACAGCTCTACTGGTGGTACTCAGGCTAGCCATGAAACTGATAAACAAGGTCCAAATTCCTCAATCGACTCCGATGAGGATCGAATTCCGCCGGAGCTAAAACACTTTTTCTCTCCTCCAACCCCTGCTGCTGGGCCGACGACGGCGACAATGGCCTCTTCGGCCGCTTATTCTGGATGTAAAGTGAATCTCGCATCTTCTCCTCCATTCTCTCCATTGACGAATCCTTCGACTCTTGCTCCTCGTCCCCGTCGTCGTCTCTCATCGGATCGTCGCCACCGGCGGATGAGAGGGAGTTATCGGCGGGACAGTGGTGGTGCGAAGAGAGGAAGGAGGAGAGAGAGAGGTGCGCGGAGTGGAGGGAGACGAGGATGAGACGGTGTTGGTCGGCGTTAGAGACGCCGGTGGAGAGTTGCCTCGCCATTTGAGAAGCTTGATCCAGTGCTTGTATTAGCTCCGTCAGCTGCTCCGGCGACGGCGGGGGCGGTGGCGGCTCTGTGGCCATTGTATCGTATTCGTTGTTCCCCATTGTTTATCGCTCTCTCTCCTCGAATCTATCAGACGGTTGAATTGAAGGAACCACGGAGAAATGTTAGTTTTAGAGACTTCTAGAAAGGAAGTTGCGCCTACGAATCTCTGGTAGTCTCTGTCTGAGCTGACATGGCGGCCGGCACTTTGGTATGGAGTTTGGTCTGGGTGGGCTAGCGCAACTAGCTTTGGACCACGGCTAAATCCGAGCCTATAACTCATCTGGTCAAGTCTTTTAGGTTAGTCAAGTGTTCTCCAATCAAATATTTGATCAACGATGGAAATGTTTGGTCTACTGCGTAGTCTAACGGTTCATGTTTACTCAATTTACGACCCTATATACATTATTATGCTCAGTTTGTATTGAGATGGATTGAATATTTCTAACATCAGATATATTTCGTTTTTATTTGATAAGAATTTACACTTTTATGAGTCATTAATGTGAGAATACTTGTATGCTTCTTTAAATATATGAGTTACTCATATGCTAAATCTCTAAGTAAGATGGTCCAATAGATTGGTAAATGAATACGGGATTAGGAGACACATAAATTGAACTAGATCAAAGGAAAGTCTAGCTTACAAATATCCAAATCTCAATATATTTGTTGGCTCCTTGTATATTTCCCTAGACCCAAAAAAAAAGAAAAAAAGAAACAAAGAGAGAGAAATTCAAATTCAAAAAATAGGTGATAATTTGTTATGACTACCTTTTATTTTTTTTAAAAACTGTCCAATAACAAAGCGATACACTATGAATCCGATCATACAATAACATAATGTTCATCCATTTATTCCAAATCCTCAAATTCCTGATAGCCTTTGTTAATAATTGTCTTATATTATTCTGTCAAAAAAAATTGTCTTATACTACTAATTGCGTGTCATATGAATCAAAAAGTGAAAAAAAAAAGTTAAAAATAACTCCAAATGTGTATAGACATTAAAACTAAACAGTATTTTTCATAGAGAGATAACCTCATAAATCTAAAATTTTAGATATTTACAATTTCAATGCGGTTCAAATTAGCTACTGATTAATACCTCATCCAAAAACAAACTAATTCAATTTATGTATCACTTATCCCCCAAATTTCCAAATTAAAATAAAAATGCCTCTACAAATGGCTTATTCTCCTACATATCAAGATAAGCTTCTTCAGGATGATAACAGAGCATTTCACCCCAAATCAACTCCCTGATCAATTTCTCATGAACATTGTCATCCATGCTGAGATCAAAGGGAAATGGAGCAGGAGAATCCAAAAGGGGATCATATAAATCAGCCATATATGGGTGTTGAAGTGCTTCAGTCGCGGTGATCCTCTTGGTTGGGTCGAAAACAAGCATCTTCTTCAACAAATCTATGGCCAAGGGATCAGCCTGTGGGTATATAGAGGCAAAATCCACTCCCCTTGTGTAGGGAAGCGAGTTGAGGAGCCTTGTTGCCTTGGCATTGTGATTGAGAATGAACCCCAGGTTGGACTCGGGTTGGGTGCCAAGAACACTAATGATGAGCTTGAGTTGAGCGTGGGAATCAGTCCCAGGGAAGACAGGCTTGCGGCCTAGGATCTCAGCAAAGATGCACCCAACAGACCATACGTCGATTGCAGCTCCATGGTTGTCACAAGCACAGCTGAGTAGGAGCTCTGGGGCTCGGTACCAACGTGTCACCACATATTCAGTCATGAGTTGGTGTTCCCTTGAACCTGTGGTGCATCGAGCCAGCCCGAAATCACATATCTTCAGGTCACCATTGGAGTTCACTAGCAGGTTCCCTGGTTTTAAATCGCGGTGCAGAACGTTGGCAGAGTGCAGATACTGTAAGCCTCTAAGCAGCTGTAAAAATACAAGAAAAAATGTTGATTAGTTAATTACCCAACAGCAGAGCAAACGTACAAAACTTGATCGAACTAAATTTATGAGTTTAAATATATACTGAGTCACTAACACAGACAGTGTGTTTTTGGAGCTTAATGGGTCACTCAAATTCATTTGAAAAGAACCCTTTTTTTTTTTGCTTGAAGTACATAACACATACAAGTGTAGTTAACATTGCAAAAACCCCACAAGAACCCACAATGCAAATTGTATAAAACCCAAAGGGAAGACAACAATGATCAAATCTGGATGGTAAATTCTACCGTAAATCAGAAGGACTTGAAGAAGATATATACCTGAAAAAGAAAATACTTGCAGAGATTACTGGGGAGAGGCAGAGGTGAGGAGTAGATGATGTTGTGAAGATCAGTGTCCATAAGTGGAAAAACCATGTAAACATCATTAAAAAAAGCTCTTGTATCACCAACTCCACAATCCATAGATGAATTAGCAACCATAACATCCTTCAAAGTGATCACATTGTCATGGCTAAGATGCCTCAGAATCACGAGCTCTCTGTACATCCTTAACGTCTCGACTCGATTCTCAAACACATTACTGATCTTCTTGATCGCCACTCTCTCCTTCGTCTCTGTATCTATGCAAGAACAAACCATACCATACGCTCCTTTTCCAATGGGCTTAATGGGCACGTACTTGGCGTGTACTTGGAACAGAGTATGCCACATTGTGAAACAACGCTTCCCGCTAGTCAAATTCAGGTGCATCTCAAACCCCTGTTTTTGTTTTAATCTGCTACTTTTTCTGGGTTCATCCACCATCCTCATCCTCATCATCATCATCGCCATTATTTGAGTTTGAGTTTGAGTTTTTTCAGAAAACAAAATCTGGGTTTTGGGCAGAAAGATGAAGAGATTGAGAATAGAAGAATGGATTCTTACTACTGAATCGCCGCAGTTGAATGAAAACGGAAAGAGATGAAGGGGGACTATTTATAGAGGGGAGGGAGGAAGAACAGTGAAGTCAGGGTTTGTTGCGTGGGCCCCTGTCTGAAGGGCGGCGGTATAAGACTTGGAGAATAATTTTGGTTACATAGTTAGTAACATTAACTATCTGACAGCTGTAAAATAGCAATTTTTTAAATAAAATAACTTTGATTGGTATTTATTATCTGATAGACGATAATGATGATAATAATAATAATAATAATAATAATAATAATATTATTATTATTATTATTATTATTATGTGGATAGACTAATGCCATTGGTGATAAAAATGATCTTTGTGTTCTGGCAGTTTACATCAGGTGTGTCATATAGAAATATATTAATTTATTTATTTTGAAAATACAACTCAAATATATAATTTTTGATTTAATTCATATTATCCATGAATACATCAATATCAATAGGAGGAATACTCGCCATCTAATACATTTGATTATTAGTTATACTAAGTTTCAATCCTCGAAAATTAAAGTTAAGGGCATGTTTTTTTTAGGTAAATTGGGATGGGTAAAAGAGTGAAATAGCTTGAGGTGGGTTGAAATAGGTTGATGTGGGTTTGAAATAGGTTGAATTTTTTATGTGATAAATTGAACTTGATTAAAATAGTGAGAGTGGGTTGAAGTAGGTTGAATTGGATTGAAGTAGGTTGAATTGGGTTGAGGTAGATTGAGGTTGGTATTTTAGAATTGTTCCACGAAAAGAATAGGGCCTAAGTTGATACAACTCTTCAGTAAAAGCTCAAAATATGTCAAGTTCATATAAGCAATGTATTGTCTGGAAATAGGAATCAAGATCAATTATATGCAAAGAGAAATTTGTATGTATAAAAAGAGAGAGAGAGAGAAATTTGACTCATAGAGTCAATCTCATATACTTTTAAATTTACCTAAAAATAATCTCATATACTTTTAAATTTACCTAAAAATTAAGTTTTGCGTATAGCTGGCTAAGACAGTGTAAATAACCATAATCTTTGGGTGTATTTATTTGTTTATGTAACTTTGACATGAATTACATGGGTAAAAATGAAAATCAATTTCAAAATCCAAATTCTATTTTGGAGACTTGATTTCAATTAAACACTTTGAATTTGGACTCAATTTGCAACATAGGATTTTGAATTCTTCATTCTGATTTCTGAAGCTTACACAAACTTAGCTAAACAACAACTAGGGAGTATTCAGTGTTACAACTCTACTTCAGACCTAGCCATTTACAAAAACAAGACTGTCCAATCATGGCAGTCTGGCAAGCAACAACAGAAAACCGAAAGCTAACTGACATACATAAGCTCAACAATGGCCTGCCACTCGGCATCCATGGCATAATAAAGGGAATTGAGAAGACTGTACAATGTCACCAGGTCAGAACTCATTAGCCAAACAAAAGCCGGCGTCTCACAGATTTAGAAAGGGTTGCACTTGAACCCTTGCCCTTCTCTTTTGCAAGTCCAGTCTCTGAATTTCGAGCCAAATCCTCTTCATCTTTCTCCTCCTTTAGTCGTTTGCTTGATCGGTAATAATCAGTAATTGCTAACTGCACACCTGAATTTGGAGTTGGTGACTTTTCACAGGTTCCTCCAGATCTCAAGCTGGTAGACTTTCTTTTCGACTCTTTGATTTCCTGTGAAAACATAAAGAAATAAAAAATCAAAGATAATCCTCAAAACTGACGCACCATGGTTTAATGCACAAACCGAAGTTGGCACTAATTGAAGATGATCCTCAAAACTGATGCACCATCGTGAATGCACAAATCAAACTTGGCACTAATTTCTTGGATCTATTAGAACCCTTTTCTTTTCTAACTTCTGTGCAATTTTTTTCCAAAATGCTTCGACTCTTCTTAGCCTGATTTTAAAGGCTATTCTATGGTTCCTTACAAGCAAACTTCTTGCCGCAGGTGCTCCGGAAGGGGGGGGGGGGTTGCACCACATCCATTAATCTCCCCAGACCCTACTTTGGTAGGATCTATATTGTATTGTTATACTAACAACTACAGAAAATTAAAACTGGCTCAAAAATGTATACCTTCTGCTTCAAAAAGCTGTTGACCTTATCTGGAAAAGCTTTTTGAACAAGAATCAAATTTTCATCTGTCAATATAAAGGAGCCCCCATCATCAATGTGAATCTGAGGCACATCCAGCTCATCCAACCCACTAGTGGATTCATCAGTTTGAATCTCTTCAGGCTGAGGGGTAGACAATATATTAGACACTTCAGAAGATGCTGGGTCATTGACACTTCTCATTACCGATGAAGAGTTCCTCCACTTGACCTCATAGAATTCATGACCATATCGAACTTTTAGGCGTTGAATAGAGTCAAACTCATATTGTCCATGCAATAAGTTTTCAGAGGAACTTGCAGCCCTTTCTCTCAGGAAAATAGTGGACGACATTGGGAACATGCGCTGCCGTACATATGATGGTTCCCAGTTCTGATAATATGCCAAAAAATCGATTAACAGCTCAATTTCTGGGCTTTTCCATGATAGAGGACGAAAAACTTCCCTATCTGCAGAAAATGACAGATAAAAGTTATGAAAAAGGCATGAAATGCAAAAAATTGCGAAGTTAACAAGGAGGATAACTTAGGAAGTCAAGTGAAAAACCCCCCAGGAAAACCAAGATTATGACCTTCAATCCCCATATAAATTTCAATGACCTCATTCATGGGGAAGTTGCAATCTGCAGCTATCTTGTTGCACACTCTTATGTGCCAGTTTTCATTCTTTTTATATTCCCTTTCTTCTCGCTCCTGTGGATCAAAAGGCCAGATATGGGATAACCATCATTAATCCAACCGTCTTCAACCACTTGCAGCAATCATGCAAAGAAAGACTGGAAAGGATAACTGAAAAATCACAAATTCATAATATGCATATAGTAGTATTGTACTTATCCTCACAAACAGCATGATATATTCTATTAGTCAAAATTTAAAATGCATAATTTAAGAAACCTCTCACATTTCATGTTCAAGCATGTTAACTCCCCAAGCTTTCACCATTGTTCTAGCTCGATTAGTTTTCCAAATAAATTAGCGTGAATAAGCCTGAATGGAATCGGAAAGAGCAGAGTGGTTCATCTACACAGTACGCCCCAAATGAAATGCTTATTACTTTTGCCTTTTTCTTTTCTTTTCCCCCTTTTTGGTCTGTTCTTTTGAGCTGGGGGAAGCTGGGGGAGGAGGAACAAGGGATGGAAGTACGGGGAAAATGACAACCCTCTTGAGAGTTGATATTCCTTATATGAACAAGGCACAATTGGCATAAATAAAAACATAATTACAAAACATGACGTATGGAGCAAATCAAAGAGAAACTCTTACACAAGCATCTGGCAAATCAAATTGCTTGACAAATTGAAAAAGTATGCACATTGAAGGAAAAAGAACAAGGCAAATGGGGACTGTTACCCTTTCACAACCAGAGCATACACATTTGAACCCAGGAGCTTTTTTATAACAATTCACCCCATTGATGCTATAACATGGCTCACATGGGACTTTACTATGGGCAGTCTTGCTGCCAGGATGACCACACAAAGAACAATGCCGATCTTTAAGTTTCTTCAAGTCATTATCAGCATTTCTTGTACACTTGCTAGGAGACACAGAATTCCCATGAAATGGAGGTATAGCCCCAGAACCTATTTCATGCAACCTGGATCAGTAGTTGAGTGATGTAAAGACCTGAATGAGAGCAGACGTAATCTTGATGTAAGATACAATCAAAAAGACCAAAAATGTAAGAACAGCAGACATACCTGTCCAAAACTTCATCTTCAGAAAAGTTTTTAACAAAACGAAGAGCTGTGTCGAGCCCCACCCCTTGCACCCCATTCAGATTATGATCACTTCCAACTAGAAGAGAGATAGCAATGAAGTGTTTCCTTCGCAACCCCATAGCAGTTTCAATCTCTGACATATGATAGCATTCAAAAGGTCCCTAAAACACGAAAGTGCCAAATTTCAAAACCATTATCAGGTTTTACTCATTACTCCTTGATAAGTCAGGAAGCTGTTCTGCGGAAGACAATTAACAAGACACTGAAGGATAAACGTGGATTATGCAGGGGAAAAAAGTAAAGCAAGCAGCGGCTAAGAATTGTAATGGTGTGCATCTCATTCACAAGAGAAATAGACAACTACCACCTACCCCCCCCCCCCCCCCCCCAAAAAAAAAGAAGAAGAAGAAGGGATAAACACATGTATGTGTGCTGTACTGCCTCGTTTAGTAATCAGCTGTAATTTCATAACAATTGACCACCTATTTTGCCCCAATCAGTTACTCTGGAATGCTGAAATGCTCTCGTAGTTTATGATTAGACCACAAATCAAATTGAAACCTTCAAACATGTCTTATTCTAATTCACAGGTCCCCTAAATAAATTTCTGAATACATCACTCATCTTTGTACTCGGACATTGGTGAAATAGGTTGTATCAGGAGCCCTAAGCTTTTTGCCTATGCTTCTGATGTTATAGAAAGTAATGATTAGAAAAAGAACATAGTTTTGTTCTTTTGTCGCATAGATGAGTGGGAAATAAAATTGCTTTCTTTATCATGTTTGGTTAAATGATAAGAAGAACCAAATTAAGACTCATTTCTCAATATTCCAGTAAGGTGGGAGCAAACAAAATATGGGACTGTGGAAAAGTTCTCATCCATTTTTCTTTCCCTTCCAACGTCGAATGTCTATCCAACTATAGGCAGTTTCCAACAAATTTCTTTATTTTTCAATCATTTCCTCCAAACCGAACACACTGTATGTCAAAGCCTCATTTAGCCCAAAAAAGAATGCATAGATATTAGCCACTCATAAACGTACATGGAAAACAAAGCGGTGGCAGGTACAGTGAAAGGAGCTTACTTTAGACCTAGGATTCAAGTGTTTTATCACACACCTAGCGCCAAAGAGGAATGCATCGCTGTCAGCTGTAATGCAAGCATCAACAAGGCCTTCACCGTTCAATTGAGCGCAAAGAGCTTCAGCTTCACCTCTTGCTCTTAGAATAGGCATCCCGAGAAGCTTGAGAAGCTCCTGCAGAAGTGCAGGCCATTTAGGAAAAAGAATTATCTCTCAAATGCATCTTCGAGCAAATGATATGAAATTTCTCGCTAAAAAAAATTTTCGCATGAATGAACTAGACATTCAATGCATCTACCTATTTGCAGCGGTAGTCACATTAGAGTTTCATCGGATGTTAGATAACAAAAAATAGGTAAGCCAATTCCATCAGGTCAAAGCTCAAACAACAACAGTTACATGTAATATAATAGAGAAAGGCATCGTTCATTCAGAACAGTAGACATACAATAACGTTAACCCCAGTGCCTCCCATTGAGCATCCCAACCTATTCTTTGAGGAACAGAAATTTGAAAGCACACAAACCTACACCTAGAGATTGCAGAGAGGGCATTTTTAAACCGTAGCTGTGGTACATCTGCTTTGGAAAGGAAGGCCAGCGCATCAAGCCCATGCTTAGTAACACAGCCAACTTCCATAACCAAGTCTGTTGTCAAAAACAAACGCAAAATTGCCACATTGTATGAACCATGAAGGATCTCACTCACCACACACTCCTCCACACATTTCACAAAATACTTATTCCTATCAGCCGAAATGCCCTCTTTGGCTACGGGCAAATCTGATGTGTCAATGCCAGAGAAGCGAATGAACCGTGCAATCCTTGCTTGAGATTTCAATGGAGATGGCTTTCCATCCACAACAAAAACTGGAAATGCTCCAAACTGCAATGTTTGATCAACACTCACATCAACTTCCACTCCTCTTCAATCAACAAATGTTTTAACAAAATTGAGCAAAGAAGCAACAAATTTTCATAATCATACATCGTTCACAAAAAATTTGAAATATCATAGAGGCCCATATGTTGAAGCTTGCAGGCATAGAAACCCACTAAGTTTAACTCCAACTCTGCTTCCTAAACCAACGGCATAAACAGACTAAAAATCAGAGTTCATTACTACTAGCCTCGTTTTAAGAGGGAAAATTTAATTGGGTACTTCAAAATACAATGCAGATTATCATTCGAGCCAAAATCTACCCAAACTTCAAATAGAGATGGAATAATTGAAATGAAAACTGAAAAATGCGCGAAATTTGTAAAGAACAAAGAAGCAGAATGAAAGGGGTACCTTGGAGAAGAGATTAATAGTGCGAAAGAAAGTGACACGGATGTGTGGATTACGGACATAGGAAGATTTGAGGGCAGCTTCGTGCTGAACGATCCAAAAGGAGAGATCAACGGCCACCTTCTTATCCCTAAGAAAATCAAAACCCTCATAACGAGCGTAGGGTTTTAGGGCATCCCAAAAGTTACCCCCCACCCCCATTATTGATCCTCTGTCAAAGCAAAACCCTAACCTAGAAAATCAAGTTTCGCAATGGAAGAATGAAAATTTTGCATAGCCGTTGCCACTTGCCCGTTGGAGTCTTTTTTTTTTTTTTTTTGGGGGGGGGTCTTTTCCAATTATGTCATTTCATCATCACTTGGTAATTGCCCCACCCCCACCCCCCCCCCCCAAAAAACCCAAAAAAAAAAAAAAAAAGGAGAGAGGGAGAGGGGAAGAGAGAGAGAATTGGGCTTAGTCCAGGCCCAATGCCCTGCCCCTTCCAGTCCCAACTAGCAAGGCCTGATCTCATGTAGACCTAAACTGTGTTCAAGTATTTTGTTGAATATTTAGGCAACCCTCCATTAGGCCTAGCAAAACGGGGCCGTAAGTCAAATGCCAAATCGAATTACCTGCACTTATACCCGACCCAACATTCGAAACAAATACACCCAAAAGTTGTCCGGAAAACCCAAACTGATCGAACCGAACCGAACCGAACTAGACTGGAGATCTCTTACAAAGTTTGTCGGGGTTTTTTTTTTGTTGGGCAATGTAATCTTAGTTAATCAAATATCAGTTGACTTAAAGTCGACTTGAATCGAATATCATTCGACCTGATTAAAATATTGCTGACTTGAAACATTATCATATCTAAACTTAATACAACTCGTAGTCACGCTGAATAACCCGTTTGCAAGCTCCACACTATACCCTGTTCGAATACTTTCGAACTTCGATTCCAATTCTCAAATAGCTAGTTTATGCCATTGGGTACGCTCCAATCAAATTCAACCGTCGAAACTATTTATTTTTTTAAAAGGAAAAGAAAAAAAGGTAAATAGGTAGGAGTAAATGAGAATTTAATAGTGACATAGGATACCAATGAATTAATGTTCTTTTTTTGTAGGGGTGTGGGGGCATATAGCATCGTTGTAGTAATAATGCCAAATAAATTTCCCATGCAAGCTTGCAAATACATTTTGAGGAAAAAGGGCAACACAACAGGACATCAGCTCAAACCGAATTGAATTCTACCCTTTTATGGCATAGTCAAATTTCACCCAAAAAAAAAAAATAATAATAATTTTGGCGCGTCACTTGAATTGAATTTTATTTTGGTGTACTGTAACTTGTATTGGATAGACGAGCTCTCATCTGTTATTTTGGGCGCGTTATCGATGGTGGATGACAAGTAATTTGTTACAATTTCAGATTTATAGACTTGGATGTAATAATAAAAGGAACGTAAGAGCGTATCAAATAAATAATAGAAAGGTGGATATCAGAGTTCGAAGTCTATAAATTTAAGATTATAGTAAAACTTTTATAAAATAAGAGTGAAAACTCAAAGTATTGTTACTCATACTAATAGAAATTTGGGGTACCTCAAATTTAACATTAGAGAGCACGAGTCGGGAGGGTCATGTACTAAGAAGGCTAGGGGAAAGTGTTATAAATACCATACTATACCGTTCGATATCGTTTGAAATTTACCGTATCGGTCAAGAAACAGTACAAGTTTATTGTTCGGTATTGTACCGATCAAATACCAGTTAATACTGCTCTGTCATCAAATACCGACCGGAACTGGTATTTTCAATCAAATACAGCCCGGCACACTAAAATTTCAAATTTTTTGTACTTTAATTTTTAAAATTTTTTAAAATTCAAATGGTACGAGCTCGATACAACTGTACATAAATCCAATATATCTCGTTCCAGCAAAAAAAAAAAAGGGTACAATGACCAATACGATATTTGTAACTTTAGAAAAATGTTCACCTTCTTTATTTTTTAAAAAATTTGTAAAGTCACATTAAAAAAAATTCAAGTAAAATAAAACCAAGGAGTCTGGATTTTTGGTAGCTTTGACATGAATTAAAGTTTTGAAATCTTTTATTGATATGCCAAAAGTTGTAATTTACAAGTATTAAATTGGCTGTTCTCGATGAAATTTTGTGGGTGCTACCTACTCCTGAAAATCATGCATGTCATCGTGCTCAATCCAATATTTTTGACAAATGGAACCTCTTGAGTCCACTCAACAATTAACCCATCTCAAATTAGGGATCTCCTTGGCTAGAATAATTTATTAATAAAATAATAAATATCTTGTTACAATATACTTCTTAAGTGTCTTGTTTGAATTTAAAAATTATATCATCATATATTAAAATTTTTAAAAATAGTATGATTGAATATTAGAAGCCTAGAAGGTGTTACAACTTATATATTATATAAAATAATCTTTTTTTGGGTGTTCTTCACAACTAGAAAGTATGCGTATGATACACCTTCACGGATAGCCCTCATTCGATTAGGGTGTCAATTTGTACTCATCATTGTGGCCGACAAATTTTAAGTAGGGGCGGATCTCTGTTAGGGCCGAAGGGGGCCTAACCCCCCCCATTTTTTTGTTCTTTATTATATATTTATACTAAGTTACCCATAGTATATATAAGGTTTATATTGCAATTGTGGTAAAATTTTCTCTATTTTGTCACAGATGCTGAGAGATCAAATCTTGACTCCCTAAATATTTTTTGCAAGTTCCGCCATTGATTTTAGGGTTTTACAATTGAAAACTAAGTCTAACTATTGAAAATTTTGCGACTTTAAATCATCTAACATGTTAATTTTAATCAAAACAAGACACTTAATAAATATCTTGCTACAAGACATATATCATCACTTCATTATTCATTAGCAAATTATAACCGTCATTTAAACTATTTTTGTCAATTTAAGAAATCATTCATAGTAGACAAAGTCTATATAAATCAATTAAAAAGCTTAATTCAAGTCTCCTATAACACATTACATAAGTAAAAATAATGTCTAGGCTATTATACCCAATATCTTCATTCTAGCAAGTAGATATCTATCTTTTTTGCTTTTTTTTTCCTTCAATTTTGTAGACCAAATATATCTCCATAAAACAATTGTTAGAGTCTACACCATTAAAAACCTATTATCCGCGTAGATCACGTTTCCTACACGAAAGTGTTCGAGTGAAGAATTGTGTTGGAGATTAAACCTAAATTTATTCTTGAAATTTAAAACATTAGTTTGCGTGTTTGATTAACTTGATCTTGAACAATAATATCAATATGCAAGTATAGTAAAGTGATATATATATATATATATATATATATATATATAATGAAAATTGTAACAAATTGGGATACTTTTTGGTGCAACAAATTAGGATATTAATCAAACCTAATTTCTATCCTAAACCAACTTAACAGCCAGCTCATGCATTTTACTAGCAATGAACGCCTTAATGATATAGATCATATCATTTAAGTACCAAATAAAATCGCACTTGTATCCCTCCAAAGTGTATTAGTAGTCACTCTGCTATTTGTTTATGCAGCTTTCCAAATTGCAAATTCTGAAGCAGCAGAGCTCCCTCTTCACTCTAGTTTCCCAGATGACCACACCCTCTTTCTCTCTCTAGGACAGACTAGAGAAGCAAACAACCCATGCCTTATATACAGATGCCGTAATTGAACCCATCTCTTCTTCTTGAAAAAAAAAAAAAAAAAGTAAAAATCTGTCTATTTAACCAATACCCATTTCACAGAAGAAGCTGAATTCAGGCTCAGGTACCCCTTTTTTCCATTGGTTTGATTTTCTGGGCAAACATAAGCAGAAGAAGAAGCAGAAAGATGAAGAATAATGAAGAACAGGTTCGGTCTCTGTTTGGGATTTCTTTAACTAGTCGACCCAGATTTCAGCAATTCTTTATCTGTTCTTCTGGGTTCTTCTTCGGGTACCTTGTCAATGGCATTTGCGAGGTATTCTCTCTTTTTCTCTCTACACATTTGTTGGGTTTTTTTTTTTTTTGGGGGGGGGGGGGGGGGAGTTAATTTCGTCGAGATTATCGCAAAAAATTGCGGAGTTTGTAGCGGTTTCTGGTGTTCTTTCTCCTTGGATTTTAAAAAAGCAGAGACTTTGAATTCTGTACTTAGTTTTTTTTTTTTTGAATGAGTTTGTGATCTCCACTGGCTTGAGCCCTAATTTTAATCGATATGTTTGTCGTGCATGTCCTGATTATGAACTCCTCTTATTGGAGAAGTGTGATTTCATACATTGATCACTTAATGGGATGATTAGCATGTTAAGAATGTTACTCGCTTTTGAACTTCCCATCTTGCCCCTGAAGTGTGATTTTAGCTGATTTGGCAGTTGTCATTTTCTGGGGTTTATTTCAGGAATATGTATACAATAGGCTGCAATTCAGGTGAGTTTCTCCATCTGGGTATTGCTGTTTTGTCATTCTGTATTGTGGGCATTACAATTTTGAGCTGAATTTTGTTTTTGTTTTTGATTTGTTTTGGGGTAATTTCAGCTATGGCTGGTACTTCACATTTGTTCAGGGGTTAGTGTACATAGTATTAATCTACATGAATGGGTTCACCACCAAGCAAATGGTTAACCCATGGAGGACTTATGTTAAGCTCTCTGCTGTGCTCATGGGTTCTCATGGACTCACCAAGGGATCCTTGGCTTTTCTTAATTACCCTGCTCAGATTATGTTCAAATCCACTAAGGTAGTACTTGATCACTTGATTACATTTCTTAGTTATCCTGGTCTGTCATTGCTAGTGCAACTTATGTAAATTGTTTGGTGTCCAAGTCGAGTTATAAGTTATTATGCACGACCCCCCCCCCCCCCAAAAAAAAAAACCAAACTAATGCATCAAACCATCAGAATCGCGCTCAAGGCCTGAGGATTGCGGGTGGGGTGGATTTAGGTGTATGCTGAGAGGCTTTTCATGTTAGACTCTAGATTTCAAACCAGTTGGCTTCTTACTATTCCACAACAACAAAAGTAGAGGACAGTTCATCAAGCATTTTGCTTTAGTCCAAAATACATTTTCATGTGAATTTTCGAACATTTAGTACTTGTTGGGGGGGGGGGGGGAGGGGAGTAAATGTTACGGTATATAGTGCATTCGTGGCTCCTTTCCTCATCCAAATGGCAAGATTGTTGGACTAAATGGATTCCTAGGCTAGGATGTCTGTGCTTGCTTATCCAGGACCACAATCATCTGAAAATGCGGCTCTCTTTAGCGACATATGGTCATAATGGATTTGGTGGATTTTCTATCACACAGGTCTTGCCAGTGATGATAATGGGTGCCTTCATCCCGGGTCTAAGGAGAAAGTACCCCCCGTATGAGTATGCATCGGCTCTACTTTTGGTTGTGGGTTTGATCCTTTTCACATTGGCAGATGCCCAAACATCACCAAATTTCAGCATAATTGGTGTTGTGATGATAAGTGGTGCTCTAATCATGGATGCCTTCCTTGGAAATTTGCAAGAAGCAATCTTTACCCTGAATCCTGAGACTACTCAGGTGGTTTGCACATCCTATATCTTTTATAGAGCACTTATAATGTGGATATGTGACTTAAGGTGTTCACGAGAACATGTGATTTGATGTCAAGAATCCATGATCCTGTCTTATGTTTATGCATGTAGATGGAAATGTTACTATGCTCAACAGTTGTTGGTTTGCCCATGCTGATCCCTCCTATGCTTTTGACGGGAGAGCTATTCAGGGCATGGTCCTCGTGTTCACAAGTATACTTTTTACACAGCTGGTTTCCGGCCATTATCTAACACCTTTTCATCTGGCTCGCTTGACACATTTATCTCATTCTCTTGTAGCATCCCTATGTGTATGGTGTGTTGGTTTTCGAAGCCATGGCTACCTTCATTGGGCAAGTCTCCGTCTTGTCCCTCATTGCGTTGTTCGGGGCTGCAACTACAGCCATGGTATCCTCAGCCTTTCCCTGTACTTTTTTGTTAATTCCTTGGATTGAGTTTTGTCTACATTGTTGCTTGAAGCATCCTGTCACCCTCATAAGTACGGAATTTATCAAATATAGCGTGTGATCCTAACGTCTAATGCTGAACTTGATTCCTGTTGTCAGGTTTGATTAACATATATTCACACTAATCCAACATCCTAAATTAAACCTAACGAAGGGATCAATATTCGATCCATTCAACTTAGATATGGTGTGAACGAGTTTTATGGTATATTCAACTTGAGTTGTCCCATTTCGAGTTCAAAGCTTGCAGGTATTTTGTCCAATGAACTTGCAAAGAAAATGCGATCAATATTGGCCAACTCAGATTCGGGGTTGGTTAAGTTTGGGTCTGATTCGATCAAGGTTACTTTATTTAAGGCCACTCTAACCATTGGAGTTGGGATTTCAGGTTACAACAGCGAGAAAGGCAGTCACATTGCTGCTATCTTACCTTCTCTTCACCAAGCCCTTAACCGAGCAGCACGGAACAGGTTTGTTGCTGATATCCATGGGGATCATACTGAAGCTGTTGCCGGATAACAAACCTCCGAAAAGAGCTGTGATTGCACCGGAAATATCAAAGCAAGGTATGAAGAACTTAGGAAACGAAGATGAACAAGAAAGACAGGCCTTGGTCTAAGAAAAATGGCATGTTGAAAATACTTTTTCGTATTTTTAGTCCTTAATTAAGTTGTTTGCCCAGTTTGTGTTCTAGGATTAGTATGATAGGGTTTTAGATTCATATCGTCTGTTACATTGCATGTTTCAATTTGTGGCTCCAAGGAGTGCTGCAGGTTGAAGAATATCAAGGAAATTATATACATGGATTAGTGTTTGTTTTTATAAATTTGTCTTCTTTTTTTTTTGGGTTCGAATGAGCCGGTACAATACAATAGGAAGGGGAATCGAACCTGACATTTAATATATTTAGGACTTTAATTTTAATTGCTTAGATAAGATCTCATAGGTGAAGTTATAAATTTGTCTGATTATATGACACATATACGTTATACAAACATCAAGCTACACAAAAACAAAAAGGGAATTTGTTGGGGCCTCAAATTCAGTGATCCATTTTTTATTGAAATACAAAAGTGAGCAAACTTTTTTTTTTCTTTTCTTTGATTTTTTTCCTTTTTTTTGGGAGGGGATTTTGGTTTTTACACTAAGCAACAAAGACAGCTATCCACGTGTCAATTGCCCTCTACATGCATGGAGCCACCTCAGCCTCTTTTTGCATGAATCCATCACATTCACCCCCTCTCCTTGTACCGCCCTCCTCTAAACTTATGGAATAAACTCCATATTCTGCCCACAATAAGTTCATCATCATTCTCGTCAACAGTGAACCCCCCCCCCACCCCCCAAAAAAACCCAAAACCCCCTCATCAACTCAAATAAAAATCAAAACCAAACAAAAAAAACCAAAACCTAACAAAAAACATGCCCGCAAATCACCAAAGAGATCAAAACAACCCTCCGACAGCACAAGGATTTGCTGACACTCCGTTGCTCAACCCTGAAATTGACGACGAAAGCCCAATCATGTCCAGAAGAAGGCGGGCCGAAGCTGATGAAGAGGCCCAAAATGATGATGGGCCTCGACCCAATCCAAGGCCCAAAGGCCCAGCATGGAAAGGGGAGTATGCAAAGAGTATAGTGTACGGTGGATTGGATGCTATTGTGACTTCGTTCTCTCTCATCTCCTCCATCTCCGCCGGTGGCCGGTTGTCCTCCGTTGACGTCCTCGTCCTCGGGTTCGCCAACCTCGTCGCCGATGGGATTTCTATGGGGTTTGGGGACTTTGTGAGTAGCTCTACAGAGAAGAATATGGCTCTCATGGAGAGGGATGTCACTCATTGGGAGGTTGAGAACCACCGTGGGTCCAAGATCATGCACTTGATACGACGGTACCGCGCCCTTGGGATGGACCCTAAGGATGCTACGACGGTAAGTGCAAGAGCTTCTTCAATGTTGGGTATGTAGACTAATGTGAATTCGCATATGAAATGGTCTTATCTGAAATCCTAATATTGTAATGTGAATTATATATGAGATGATCTTACCTGATATAAGTTACTGACATGTTAGTATTTTACGAGTTTTGAATGAGATATTAATTTATTGTACATGGGATGGAGGCAATAGTATTAAGTAATTTGGTGTCATATGTGATTCATAAGCAAACACTGAAACACTTAACAAGATGACCTATACAGTGTGGGAAATGTCGTTAGTTGTCAATCTAAACTATAAAATTGATTTAAGATTCTCTTTTAACTAGTGCCTCTCTGTGAGCAGGTGGTAAACATATTTTCAAAATACAAGCACATAATGGTGGATGAAGAAATGATGGGTCAAAAGGGGATACTCCCACCAGACCAAAACGAGGGTCAGAAGCCATGGAAGAGTGGCTTAGTCACCTTCACAGCCTTCCTAGTGTTCGGAAGCGCCCCACTTCTATCTTTCATCATCCTCATCCCCTTCACCAACAACGACACCATCAAGTTCGCCGGGGCCTGTATTCTCTCGGCCCTGGCTCTAGCCCTTCTCGGGCTCGCCAAGGCCAGGATCTCCGGCGAAAGTTACGGCATTTCGGCCCTAGTGACCATCTCCAATGGCGCCATTGCCGCCGCTGTCGCCTACTCTATTGGGTGGACCCTGAGAAATGTGGCTGGCCTTGAAGAACCCTAGCTATCTAATCTAATGCAATTTCACAATGTGGTGGGAATTTTTGGTCTTCTATTTTATTTTTTTTAAAAAAACTTTTACCAACCTTCTGAAATCTTTCCGGCCGAAAAAAAAAAAAAGGGAAAACGAATATTTTCTAGTTTCCCTTTTCTGTAACCCACCCGCTGATGTAACGCCCCCCCTCAAAAAAAAAAGGAAAAACAAAATAAAAAGTAAGAGTTTACAGCAGAGCTTTAATTACATCGCAAGTGATGCTAATGAGAATTTTTTTTTTTTGGAAAATTATCTTTAATCTTATCCAGGATACTGAAAATCTGTTTATAATTTCAAAAAGGAAAGAACAAGAAAAGGAAATTAAGCATCCAAGAAGACAAAAAGGAAATGAAGCCCCCCCCTTCCCCCCCCCCCCCACCCCAAAAAAGGAAACTAAGCACCGGCTAGGATTATCTCTATGACTCTATATAAGCTGCTATGGTCCTTGAGAAATCATCCATTAAGGGTTTAAGCAAGTCCGAGAAATCGTTTAGGGTTGAACAAACATGGACTGTACGTTCTAAGAGTGTCACAAGAATTGCTGCAATGGCTAATTGGGTATGGCTAATCCTGTTCACCATGGTGCTAGTCCTAGGCCTGAATCGACGCTTTTGTGTCATGGGGTGGGCTCCGTTGCCAGTGCATTACACATTTAACATCGAGAATGCACTGAGTGATGACGCCCTTGATGTGCACTGCAGTTCCAACACCAAGGAAGGCGATCTGGGGATCGAGCATGTCCCGCTGCATGGGAATTACGTGCATCGATTCAAGACTGGTTTAGTGACGACTGTGAGCTATGGCTGCACCCTCACCATCCCCGGAGATCGAGCGTTCAAGGTTGTGCAAGTCTTCACTGATGCACAGAAGTTCGTCGATGAACAATGTGGGGGAAGACACTGCTTTTGGAAGGTGCAAGATGATGGTATTTACTTGTATCAGATCCATCGGGGCCAGTCCATCAAGAGGTATTCCTGGGATCATGTCTAGGCAGCGCGGCTACCACAGTTGCCGTCGGTTTTTCTACGATTCCAATGCCGAAGGTTTACTTCTTGCGTAGTTTGTCCTTTTTTTTTTGGGGGGTTCTTTTGGGATGGGATTAGGGGGATTTGCAGAATGCAGTGTCAGAAAGATGCTTGCAATAGAGAGTGCTTCTAAACAATGGCGATGTCAGATGTTGGAAGAAACTAGTAACAAATGTTTTGAATGTGAATGCAATTCCTTTAGCCTTCAACTCTGAAATCGTACTATTAATCTTGTCATATATGAAGTCATTAGTGACCCCACAATTCAAGGCTCTTTCTCTCTGTGAAAGATGAATATACAGTTCAGTATCGACTCTAATCAATCAATTCTTCACCTACAAAGTGGTCACAAAATCTTTCATATACTGGTCGTATAAATAAGCTGAACTAATGCAGTGGATTCAAAAGCTCGTCAAAACAACAGGAACAGACACAATCTTGTATTGAATAGCTGGCGCAAGTCTCAAAAGCGCTAAATCTAATCCAATATCACCTTTCATCTGTATTACAATGTAGAGGATATGGGGATGGATGATTGGGGAAACTTACTTGACAACAATTACGAGTAGAGAACTCGTACAGATGTCCACAGGGAGAGGTATCAGCTCCCTTCAGTTGAGCATAATTGTAAAGCATGTTCCACCTCCCTAATGATAGACGTGTCAGCTGCTTTTGACCTCGTCGATACACAATACTTGACCATCTGTTCCCGCTCATCACCTCTTGGCCATCCAAGTCTTCTTTCTCCGCACTGCAAAGGCTAATGTTTATCGACAGAAGGTCTTAATATCAGAACCCGAATGGCTCTTGGCAGTTGCTCAGCCACCCCCGCCCCCCGGCCAAAAAAAACAAAAGCATATGTTCTCATAAGCTACAATTCAGATTAGCTGAAGAACAGAAGAAGCCCACACTAGTTTGTTTCAACCCTCCCCTGCCGAGAGGCCAGGCAGACGGACCTCAATTTAACCTATAGGTCTATATGGTCCTGGAGAAGAATCAGAAACCGACTCATGGTTACATAAAAAATTGAAGGTAAAAAACAATTGAGATAAGAGTGATTGAGGAAGCCACAATGCATAGACAACGTTCAGAAAGGACATCAAAAACATTGTCAATTTAGGAGGCCCCATACTACCAAAGTGGCTGGCTGTCTTGTTGTACTTGACCAAATTTCCAATCAAGAAGATGGGAATTCAAATCCTAACATCTGGAAAGGCTGCAGCTTCCCCCTCATCCCTCCCTAGCCCTCTCCCATTAGGCCATCAGGCATCACCATGAGCGATGGAGCTAGTCATATTCCTCTTAGCTGTCTTTCTTCTTTTTCCATCCCCCCCCCCCCCCCCAAAAAAAAAAATACACCTGCATTTTTCTGGTTATTTTGTGGAAATTTTGTCCATAACTATTATATGGAGTTCAGATTTTGCACCTTCTGGAGCATGCAGGACTGTCCATGACATAAGCCTTGACAAGTAATTTGGTGTCCGATTCTTCCGTGCCAGAGCCTTCTTCAAGATTCATCATCCTGGCACATTCAGATTTCAACACAATTAGATCACAACTTGCACTTCAGGTGTCAATATGAGAGGTCTTCAGTGTATAAGCTTTCATAACTTCTAGCTGATGGTATCAAGTTAACAAATATGCAGGGAGCAATGAAGCCAAACAACAATGATAATGGAATATGTACTTCTCATAAACATTTCCATAATAGCTAATCTCAGAATCCTACGAGAGAGAATCAATGGCTTCCACAAACACTGTTAATATACACAGCCAAGAATATCACTCCCTTGCTGCCACTGAGGGGGGTCGTGTTTATAAGGCACAGAGATTTTGATTTACCCATAGGTCTTTTTCAGCTAAATTGCAAATATCTTGACCAACTCAAAGTATGCAATGAGGAAAATGGTGCCACAGAGATTTACCATAAAATCAGGAGTTACCCAACTTCTTCAAAAAGCAAATAAAACTTAAGATGGTAGGTATTCTCACTACAGTATGCCCAGAGGCATGGGACACATGTAGTCTTACTTTGCATTCAGCAGATCAAGCAGCAGCTGTAAAGCTCCAGAATCCCCACAAGCCTCCCACACCGCTGCTCGAACTTCTGCATCTGATGGCTCCCTCTGCCTCTCAGTTCCAACAAGCTGTATAGAGGAACATGGTTATGGTGAATACAGGTGCTGTGACTTATGTTTTTATTACAAGAACAAATATGTACAAAAAATTTGTGAACCTGGAAATGGAAAACAAGCAGCATCAACATGGCACTATTAAACAAGCTGGCAGATGTTCAGGCAGGCTGACACCCCGAACAAGGGTGATAAATAGCCACTCCAGTTATTCCCATTAAAGTGGTCATAGTTTCATACAGACAATCACGGGCTATAATTCTGTGATACATGTGATGACACGAGAAAAGCAAGAGAAGAAGAGCTTTCAGAAGCAATAGGATCCAAAGGTGGTACACTGTATGCCAAAATCTAACTCTGCTCAGACTTCCTAAGAGTAAATTCTTGTCTGATAATTCATGAAGAAAAACACTCAACGTAGCTGAAGCATTGCACTGTACTTCAGATTTGCAGTAACAAGATGAATTGTGCTGCTAGACCGTCCTGCACTTTTTTGGCTATGGAACAGTAGTCAATTGGCACTTTTCAAACTTAAGTTCCAACATACAACCATCTCTATGCAATTCAATAACAAGAGTAAGGTTGCCTGCAGACTGCAGTTAAGAAACCCCTGCGCTTGCACCTGCCCCGCCCTAGGCATGATTCTTGGAATATTAATCCATTTTGGTTAGGCTAAAGCATTATTCTCACAGGATAAAATAAAAGAATCAGGCACCTAGGCGCCCATGTTTTTCAGCAGGATACTGATCTTTATACATTTGATAAACAGAGTTTAAGAGTTCGGAAGAAAATGTTTCCAACAGCATAACTTCACCTCTTCAAGCAATGCTTGAACTCTTAAAAGCTCGTCCTCCTGCATGGCTATAGTCCGCAATGATGTCAAGAAGTCCTCAGGGAAAACCAGCTTATTTACATATGAAGGTGTCTTCCGCTGACCACTCCAGCTATACTTGCCGACCTTATCAAAGCTGTGCTTTTGACTGCTGTCAGTTTGAGAGGGTGAATGGGGGAAAAAACCATGATCCAACAAGCTTCTGGGCAGGAGACACCTCAACTCAGCTTTCTGTGAGATCAAAGATCCATTACAAGCTTCATCCAAACAAACACAATTATCGGCCATGCATTTGTCATCTTTACAGGAGGCGCCTTAAATCTTAAAAGGAGACCAAAATGCATTCCAGGGAAATATGCAACCTGTGCCTGGAGAAGTTGCAGTTTGCACTCCGAAAATGGAATATTTTGAAGGGCCTCTGCCGGGTAATGAACCTGCACAGTAAACAACTATGCACTTAGCGTAGCACCTTTGTCAACACCAATTACCTCATATGACTGGGCTCGGAGATTGGCAGGAGACATGACTGCAGTTGCAGGCACAAGACTTTACAATGGTTACTGGTAGGGGCTCGCAGATGATATCAACAAGAAGAACAAACAAGCTTATTGGATAATGAATTACCATCAGATAATCATCTGGGTTATCTTCAATAACAAATCCATATAGGTAAAGCAGTTCCTGCATCATATACATATTAAGTTGGATGTCAAATATGTCAATCGAGCGAAGCAGCTCAGCAGCACATATGTACAACAAGAGTTTGTCTGTACACTTTATGAAGTCTTTTAGTTTTCAAAGCAAATGAAAAATAATGTCTCACTCTCCAGACAATAAGAAGTACCTCATTCCCTTTGTCACCATAGCTAATAGCTATTTCTTTGTCAACTTGGAAGGGACCTTGATCCACTAGGAATTGGGAGGAAAAAAAGAACATCGATCAGTAAACAAACTAACAATGAAGCAACACAATAATTGCAAAAGTCTATACAATAGCAGAAAAACTGCAATTTTAAGTGTTGAACGAGACCATAATGGGGCTTTTTTAGTTTGTCATGCTAGAAAGAACGTACCAGATATAAGATATATAGAAAGAGGAACGCCGGTAACTGATCCAGCTCTATCAACTTCCCATGTTGCTGCAGCTTTTAAATCTGAATAATCATGTAACCAGATCAAGCTAAACATGGCATCAGACTCATTACTAAACTGAACTGGCTGGTCACACATCTGGTTGCATCAGATTCTCCCCTGCTTTCTCCTTGTTTTTCTAGAGTAACCGGGATAAAATGTGGTCAAAAAACCTCAATCGACACTGGAATTGCAACAGTGGGCTTACTGTATGATATGAGAGCTCACACAGATAGGATCTATAAAGATGAAAGCATTACTATGTGAAAATTCTTTGGCTATTTAAGCTATGGTTAAGAACTCAAAATGGACTAAATCAAGTATTTATCAAGTTCTCAGTTGCAGCTAATTAGCCATGGGCAATACAGTAGTCTATACTTTTAAATCATTGTCTAATATACCATTTTCAGAATGAGGGGCAACACTACACAAAATCGGCCAATCGGTTGCCTTCATACCCAGCTATGGATACTATGCTAAGGCTATACAAAGGTACAATAGTGGCAGTGGGAAGTTTCCTAGTCAAATGGCGAAGTTGAGACTCTAACTCATTCATGCCATGAGGTACGTCAAGGAACACGTTAGCAATGTCCGACGCTACCTAGTCACAGAATCTATACGTCTAAGCTGGATGTATGGATAGAAGAACCAAATAGGGTGGTCAGAAATCTTGTTATCTTGCATAAACAGCTAACATGTAGTAAAAAAGTAACAATATCTGTACCACTCAGTCAGAAGTACTTCTATAGGTACTCCGAGGTACAATAACAACAACAACTCCCAACATGGTCCCGTTTTCGCAGGATCTGGGGAGATCCAGATGTAGGCAGCATTACCCCTATGTACATGACTACTCGCAGAGAGATCGTTTTCAATAGACCACTCCGAGGTACACATAAAATAAAAGTCCGAAAGATGTAAAAACTGACATAGCATACATGCATCAGAGACATTTCCCACATCTTTGACAGACCAAAAGAAATTTAGGCATGTGGGACAACGAACATCAACAAAGAGGACTGCACAGTTTTCAGGAGGAAGCAAACAACAGCAGGGAAATTGTACCATGGTTACAAAAATCAATTCCTGGAACAAGGCCTTCCACACACAGAGTCTCTCCTTGCATAGTGTTGGAATCTAATCCTCTTGTGATGCCATTAGTTTCATTATTCTCAGGTCCTGAAGAAAGCAATTACCTAATCTCAGCCAAAAATACCATTATTAAGCAACATACTCACCAGAAACACAATTATGTCATTATCTCGCAGGTTTTGTAGAAAGTAAAAAATGATGCAAACATGGAAGACAAAGAAGAAAGAAGCATTACTTCTCTCATCGGGTTTTTTAAGAACCTCCTCACATGATTTCTCAGTATGATGGGCTTCTTCCCCATGTTCAGGAAACACATAAAAGCGGGGAAGTGGAATGTTCAAAGCACGAGTCCAAAAGACAGAATTGGCCCTGCACGTAATGATTATGTGATATCAGGTACTTTCTAGAAGAAAATAACCAATATCCAAAAGAGTTACAGGAGTTTGCATCTTTGGAATTCAATTATGAATATCAAGAAAGCAATACCCTCACAGGTATCTACGTACCACAGGAAGTCTTCAAAAGCAACGTCACTGGACAAATCACAAAAACCACAGCAAATGGAATAAAATGTCAATAGCCGTAAGTTTCAAAACATACTGCTACATTGATGTATTAATTACAACTTCCCAATAAGTTGATATCTTGTGTATATTTTTCACTGGTAATATTTCTACAAGCTTATACGACACCAGCTGGTGATCAGAAATTCAAAATCAAGTTGCATACCAAAGATGCTTGTATATATTAAACACAACTTATGTCACTTGGAGTTGGCTAGAAGCACGTAGTCAGAACAAATATCAAATGTTCAAAGGGTAGGATTCTAGTATTTCCCCTTTTTTTGGGGGGGGGGGGGCTAAATTCAAGTGTCCTTGTTTCAATTAGATTTGGTGTATCCAAGACTTAGTCATGTCAGCTTTCATATGAAACTGACCAGTGAACAAGACAAAGCAAAAGCTTGGATTATGCTAGGAAGTGACACAATGAGCCAAAGACCAACATCATGGAGTATCTAACGACAGGATATTCCATAATACCTTTCATATGGCCAATATTTGTAAAGCTGAACTAATAATTTTGTACCATATTTGCTTCTTTACAACTGACAAGAAACATAAGCAAGATGTCCAACCTCATTTCTGAGAATAATAACTGCATTCCATAGAAAGAGGGGGTTTTCTTGAATAAAGAAAATGAAATAATATATTACTACATAATGATCAAAAGTTGGATAGCTAGCATCCTACAAAAGACTGTATACATGCAAGATACAGACTATGGACATAGTCGGCGATATCAAAAGAGTATGCATTCTGCAGACAGATCGAGCATGCTGTAAATCTATCTCATGACTGCTTATACCTATTGAGCATTGGCATAGTATGAACTATGAAAGCTGAGGAAGAGGATGCAGACCAAATTGTCAATCGCTTCCTCAGACCCTCCTGATATTCACAAAAGTATTGACATCTCCCCAAACTGGTTACGTGAACTATAAGACATATAAGTGATTTTTCACAGGAAGCACCTACTCACAGCTCACAAAAATATATTCAGAATTTAAGGTACCAATTATAAGCACACCATTCCTTTAATACAGGTGATCTGCTTAGCACAAAAACTCAGCTATGTCAACAATCAAGATGCATCAGAAATGACAGCATTCGTGGCTTGTGTTTGCTTCTGGAAGCAGTAACTTCTAGTTTAGCGAGCAAAAAGAACGCATTGGCATAGATTAAGGGGCCTACCAATACAAGTTATAAGTCTTTTGCATCTCACAGATATGTAACAGACAACGAGACTAACCTTTCTGAGTCTCCATCAAGAGTCAAAAGAGTCTTTACCAAACCCTTCACTTTATTGTCGAAGACCGCTTGCAAACTTTTCTTCTGCAATATAAACTGGTCTTGAGTTAAAAATGACATAGAAGTGCAGCACAGACAGCCTAAGCACATCAATGTCAGCCAAATAGACACAAAGAAAGAGAACAAAATGCACAGAAACTCCATAATCAAAATAGACAATTAGCATGCTTTGTCTAGATATCTGACAGAAGGGGGGGGGCATAAAAAGCTACTCTCCTCAAAATCAAATCATGATGGTTCATATCACACAATGAAGGCAAAAATCAAAGAAGAAAATCTGCAGCACTACAGCAGATATTTTACAATGTTTACCATACCATAGGAGGTTCACAAAGTTTAAGCATCTACCAAAAATAATTTTTCTTAAACTGCAAGGACCACATTCAATGACGTTTCTGCAAATACAAATAGGAAGTAGCTGTTGAATTCGCTAACCTGCAATTTGGTGGCTTGATAAACACTAGTTCCCTTCAATTCTTGGAACTCATCATCAGCAAACCAAATTGGGCTACGAAAGGAGCTTGGAATCATATCTAAGTATCTGTAACAGCCATGCAGCAAGGCATAAATAACAGCAAACAATGAAAATCAAAGACCAACAGCATCAGGGTTCAAACATACGGTTTCCACGAAGAGTTCTTACGGAGACGCTCCACTGTTATGAACAGAATCATCAAGAGCCTATCGTCCACTTCGCCTTCTTCCAGCATTGCCCTGCATGCTGGCCCTACCAATGGGTCTTCCAAAACCCTCATGGGTGTTATAGCCAAATCAAGTGGGACCACTAGTAAAACCCCTGGTGATGAAGCCAGACCTCAAATGTCATAAACTAATCAATCAATCAAAAAGGGGCCAAAAATTTCATCAAGCCCCCATTTCGGGCTTAGTAATAAAGATCCCATGCTAATTCATTGGATTTTGACTAATCACTGCCTATCTATAAAGCAAGAATTACACAGGAGGAATATCAGAGGCATAATCGATTGACACCAATCCAATTACTAATACCAGTAACAACAAAAATCAGCTCATTTGGTACAATCAGTACGCGCATTTTCAGTTGATAATCATAGAATACGACATGGGGCAAGCGAAATAGCTGAAGAATTAAGAATGAAGGGAATTCGAGAATGTGGTAAAAGCTCACCATCAGAAGTAGGGTTTGAAGAGAAGAGACCGAAGCCTTTCATGGAATTGCAGTATTTGATCTTGCAACCACGTAGCTCCACTCCATTTACCTGTTGCACAAAGAACTCCAGTTCATCTTGGTGGGGAGAGAGAGAGAGAGAGAGAGAGAGAGAGGTACCTGGAGCCATTGAAGGAAGAGTTCGAGCTTGGCTTCTTGCTCGGACGCCATTTCTATTTCAGGTAGGAATCAACCGGAGGTTTTAGGCTTTTAGCTCTGCCTACCCAGTGCCCACCGTTGAGGGGTTTTTTTGGGGGGATTCATTAAGATAATGCATATTATATTAAAGAACAAAAGAAGACGATACAATAGGATCAGTTGACTAACTTACATTCATACATGCATTATTATGTCTAGAAAATCTAAAGACGTTATAGCAAATTTTAGTACAACCCTCATTATCACATTTTAGACCAACGACTCGTACTTTGTTGAACGACGTTATATCTTCGAAACGTGATATTACAGTCTTCCTCTTGCCGCACAGACTTTTGGTATAATTGCCTTGATCGAATTGGTTAGCTTCAGTGCATCTCCAGCGCTTGATTTGTTTCTCGTGATTGCAATCTTCCCTGTACCACGCAATTGAGTTAGCATTAAATAATTTAAATTCAAACCTGTTCTCGCCATATTTGGCTCGTGTGATGGTTGACAAATGCTCGTTTTTTGTTGGGTCCGTGATGACTTCTTTGTACATTGCTTCCCTCTCTTATGTGTGTCATATTGTTGAGCTGAGAGTTGAAAAGCGATTGTTGTTGGATATTCTTGGTTAACGCTACCTATGATATTGCTCATCTGAGTCTGGTGGTCATTACGATGAATGCGAATATGCAGATATGACACCGTGCATTTATCAAAGAACTCAATGATGTTTCCCTCCTCAACCTTTTTGGTAGGTTGTTTCCGATGGGCGCAGTAGTTTTAATGAACACTTCCTTCTGGGAGGGCCCAAAAGTTTGTACACAACATTTCTAGTCGCAAATCTGTCAATTGAAATAGATGTCAAAATCATGGAATAATCCTGAACGTGCCCCTTTGACATATCAGTTACCTCTGGTTCTGGATTTATAAATTGTTCCTCAAAATCCATGTTATACCCTATACTTCAGCATCCTCCCATACCCTATTCCTCGACTTTGTGAAATTATCCTACTCTCATTCTAGTCCTTCTACCGGAGTTATTCCCCTCCATAAATGATTTAGTTTCTTCAAGTTCTGGTGAAATGGTATCCTCCACGCAACTTTCATCGTCCAAAAACATGTTTGGACATTAAGAAACACAAATTTCCATTTCCCCTTTTGGTGCAAGCTTTGACATCATATTCCCATCATAATGCTGTACATTTCCAGCATTCTCAATAGACTTACCCGGTTCAGGACTAATGATTTTATGGGACATTGTTTGAAACATAGATGAGTCAGAGAGGCTCAAAGGATCAAAGTCAGCCTAAGCAACTTCCTTTGAGGTGCCTTCAGCAATGTTGTTACTAGCAGACTCAACTTCCTTAACAAGTTCTGTCTTATTGGAAGCATTGCATATCTCCTCTACTCTTCGTAATTCTTGTTTTGTTTCCTCATTATTTGGGTCAAATCTAAGTGCTACCAAAAGGTCCTAACTGGCATCTTCCTTTAATCCCATATTCACCAATGCTTTTGCTCTTCGAAACCGAGCTTTAACATTGGAACAATCAAGATTCATAACTACATCACACTGATGTTTAGCTAGTTCAAATTCCTGTTTAAAGCACTCTAGTAAGCCTTTGTTTTGAAAAATTTGTTTTCATCGTCCTTGAACGCTTGAGATTGTAGTAACGCTTCACGGGGAGAGTCCATTTGCATGATGGCGTATCTGACATCCTCATCAAAATTCTCGTTGAATTGTTCTTCAGTAAGGTCTATGAAGATGAATTCAGGCAGACGAGCCATGAGAAGAGAGCCTCCAAGAACTTGTAAATTGGGGTTGCAGTGACCAACTTAGAGGAAACTTCGAAGGTAAGGCTGAAAAAGGAGAGTGAGTAATGGAAATCCTAGGAATTGAGAAAACAAAATAGCGAACCCTAAATTGAACAGAGAGTTAGACTAAAGGGGGGATACATAGAAAGAGGGAGGAACGTCAAATTCGATAGGTTCAGGAGGCAGGACACCGACGATGGCTCAAGGAATTCGCCGCCACAGAGCAAAGGCAACATAGATGGCGATGACTATGGTTCTGGAGTTTTCTCGACATGGATACTTTTCTTGGCTCTTATCTTGAGGTTACATGAGGAGTTTAATTTTTTGCGTCTATTTAAAAGTTTTTTTTTCCGATTCTTTTCCTTTGAATTTGTGATGATTTGTGAAGTGGACCTCTTCATTTTATGGGTCTATGAGTTGGGCCCTAGGCTAGTTCAATCCCGGCCCACCCATAGGTGGCCCACGTCAGGCCTTCCCAGGGTCGCAGTGAGCAGATTATAGGACAGCCTTGAGGGGGTTTTAACTTAAACAAATTTTAATTATATTACAGTGTAACTATAACAGTTAACCTGTACAATCCACAACCCACCCCGCCCCGTCTATCAAAGACAAATGGCACAGTTCAACGAGTTTCGACCCGCGATTTTAACAGGGCGAGTGGCCAGTAACTCGGTTTGTGTTCTCACTTCTGATTCTGTGTATGATATATTATGTTCAGGTGAAAATGTGACAATTGGCAAGCTATTGTTTACTAATATATAGTATGGTTTTTGTATCACTAAATTTTTCTCCATTTATAATGATAGAATATGCGATCGTGTTTAAGGGTTAAAAGCAATTTTAGGCTTTTAGCTACAAAATACTCACATTGGCAATGATATTCATGTAACATTTAGAGTTGCAGGTGCACCAACAATTGAATACATTACAATTTTAAATTATTAGATATGGGATAACAACATTAACAAACAACGCTGAAAGGATAGAATGACAACCGCTTGGACTCTAATACTTTTGGTGGTAATTTGCACACACACACACACACGCACACGTCTCTCTCTCTCTCTCTCTATATTCATCATAACTGTCACCAATATTTATATTTATTGAAAAGGTAATCAATCAAAAAGTCAATATCTGTTTGTTATTCCTTGGTATTTTTACTATCAACAAAATAACAATGATGTGAAATGAATGGGTAAATATTCTATTGCTGTCTTTTATTATGTATATTTTATTATTTTTCAAAAACATGCAACAATAATATTGTTGGAATTAGAATGTTATATTTTTTCTAATAAAATTAAAAAGGCAATAATAATAATAAAGGGAATATAAGATTTATTAAAAAGTGTTCAGTATACAATGTTCGAAATAGTATTATAGTAAATGTTATAGGATTTCTTATATTTTGATCTAATGGAAAAATTGTTAAAAAAATATTGAGTATTGCAATGTCGGTAGATTTAGTAAATTCATCTTAATTGTTCATTATAAATATTTTTGAAATTGTAAATGTCACTTCTATAAATTAATTTTTTTAATAATCTAGATGAAGATAAACTTAAATAGTATTTATATTTTACCTACGTTAATCGTTATACTCCTTTTTACTTAAAAACAATGGAAAAAAAGAAAAGCTCCAGGGGCAAATAATTTTGCATGAATGCACCAAAAATTAAAAAAAAAGTTCGCAATAAGAAGTCCATGCATACGTAAAGCCATGTCTTTGCATAAGCAATTGAACAAATTAACGATTGGGATCCAAAATTAATAAAAAATATTTTCGAAAAAAAACTTCCTCCAGAAACCTAGCAAATCATCTCGTTTATTCTCCATTCCCAGGAAGATTTGCGTGATCGAATTTGAAGCGAAATTTTTTGGATCTTCTACATCAATCATCACTACTGCCCAGAACCCCCAAAACAACACAACCCCCCAAATTACAGACTTCAGCCTCAAATTAAGAGAAACAGAGGAGTGAGGAGAGAGAAAGCTTGAATCTTGTGCACAATGGCGTCAGATCAGGACTCGGCAGAAGAGACGGAAGTGGCAGAGGGTTCACTGAGGAACATCATGGACCAAAAAACCCTAAAATGGGTATTCGTTGGTGGCAAAGGAGGTGTCGGAAAAACCACTTGTAGCTCAATTCTCGCAATTCTTCTTGCCAGTGTTCGACCCTCTGTTCTCATCATCTCTACTGATCCTGCCCACAATCTTAGCGATGCCTTTCAACAGCGGTTCACTAAGGCCCCTACCCTTGTCAATGGCTTCACCAATCTCTTTGCCATGGTATAATTTATTGTCCCTTTTTTTGTTTTTTGTTTTTTTGATTTTGGGTTCTGGGGTGGGAGTTTTGAATCAATTTGGTGTGATTTGATTGTGAATTTAGGGATTTCGAATCTCATCTGATTGTGTTTGACCGATGTTTGTTACAAAATTTGGGTCTTTGATGAATCAGTTAAATCATCTGTTTGCATTAGACTTTTAAAGAATGAATTTAGCTTCTTAACGGTGGTTGATTTTGGTATGGAGGTGCAATAATCGTCTTGTTGATTGATTTTGACTCTCACACCCCCTCCCCCCACCGCCAAGATGGTCACATCCACATTGGAGTGACAATGTGATATTTACAGGCAAAAAGTTTGGTATAGCACTAGCTGGTCTTGTAGAAGCTCAAGGACTCAAATATCAAATAGAGAGGAGTCCTATCCCAACTATGGTGTCCCAATGGGATATGACACTCTAGCAGGAGAGGTGAAAAAAAAAAAGTCAAACAAGTCAACTAAGGCTGTTCCTTGCGCCATTCTTTCGATCGATTACCCTGATAAAAGTCAAAACGCTTCAATGGTGTAGGAATCTGTTGAGTGCATAAAAGTGGGATCAAGACCATGTATTTTGGGACTACGAGGACATCTATTATCCTTTGGGAGCAGTTGAAAATTTAATATTATTAATGGGATGAAATGTCTTCTTGTTAGGATATACTTATTTTGCATGCATTTTTCCCATATCAAAAAAGTTTTGGCCAAACCAATTTGCTATGTGGCGTGGGGTGCCCCTGAAACAACAGATTTTTGTAGCAGGCTCAAACTAATCCGTGATTTCTAGAAGTAGTTCAGAAAGAGCACAACCTAAGAGCTAGTCAGCAAAATGAAGGCTTATGAATCTGCATGTCACTGCAATTAGATGGAGAAATTATTATCAAACGATTAGAACTTGAATGTTATAGTTGAATGGAGGTTGCTTCATGAATTTTACTTTTTCATGACTATTTGTATGCTCAATTTCCCTGAATATTGCATTTTTCACTGTGGATTTCTCCAATTCTATGTTGTCTGCATCATATAACACTCTCTAGGTCACTTGAGTTGGGAATGAGGATTGCTTCCCCCCTCGCCCCTGCAAAGTTAGCCTGATTCAGCCTTCAAATTGCTTGTCTGTGGAATATAATCGTGAGACTATAACTGGTAACCATGTTCTGCATATTTTTACTTGCAGGAGGTGGACCCCACTGTAGAAAATGAAGATTTTTCTAGTGAGGGGCAAGAAAATCTTGTATCAGAGCTGGCAAATGCGATTCCTGGAATTGATGAAGCCATGAGTTTTGCGGAAATGCTGAAGTGAGAACATGCTTTCGCTCCCTTCTCCATTTGCCTGACTGCCTGCTGTAGGATTTTTCATATGTCATCATATTCTGAGTTATTCACTTTGCAGTTTGTTTTGTGGATGATTTATATGGCTACCTTTCATCAGAAGTGTGTTGATGAGGGTAAACTTTCTGACAGACAAAATCTTTCCGAGTTTAGTTCAGATAGGGAGCCAGGTCAGGGACTAAAGAGGAACCAGTTTCTACCGATGCTTATAAGTCTTTTCTCTCTTTGGACACCCAGATGCCAATATAGGTCTTTTTACCTGACCAATCTCTGGTTGCTTACTGAAGGAAAGAAAATTATTCTAAATGGAATACAAGGGTGCTAGTGAAACCATGGACCCTAATGACAGATCTGGGGTGTATGCAAGCCCGCCTATGCTTCTGATGTGTTCTTGTACTGGTTAAACTGGATGCGACCTGTTTTTGCTATATGAGTTATTTTCACATGGTTTTGTTTGTTTTGGAATGCAGGGGGGGGGGTTGAGATGTGCATTTCGGATCAGACACTTGTATTTGTGTTGCTTGCAAAAGTAAGGCTGCCTGTGCCAGGATCTCCCTAGACTTTGCTGTACACACATTCCACACTGGTTGTTGTTGTTGGCTCCCTTGCCTCTCTTTAGTCTTACACTTCTGGTGCCTTTTGGGTTTGATCTACAGTATTTACGACATGATTTTCAACCCCTTTTCCTCTGTAGTTCCTTGTGAGGGAGGACTGCTGATTAAGCTCTTCTTCTGTCGAGTTCTGCTTTCCATTAATGAGACTGGCTTATATTTAGACAGATGACCATCAACGTAAATTGCAAAATTTACCATGACTGCTCAAAATGTGGAATTTCATTCGTTTCTGTGTGAAGTACCAAAATCTAGATGGTGATATCATATAATAATTATGAGTGACCTTATCATCTTTTACTGCTTCATATATTAGCCTTCATTGATTGAAAAGGATGAAATTCCCCCATCATAGAGATTGGAGCCGCCCCCTCCCCCCCGGCTGCCCCAAAAAAAATGTTCACAGTAGATTGTGCCTCGAGTACGCATTCGTGGACATTTATGTTTTTAAAGTAAATCATTAAATAAACTCTCCTGGTGTTGTTTTTCTTCTATGCTTGTTGCTGGTGTTAATCTTCTACATCTTTGTCACTCCAGATTGGTTCAGACAATGGATTATTCGGTGATAGTGTTTGATACAGCTCCTACAGGGCATACACTACGGCTTTTGCAGTTTCCTTCAACATTAGAGAAAGGACTAACCAAAGTGATGTCCTTGAAAGCCAAATTTGGGGGCTTGTTGAGTCAGGTATGATTTTGGTTTCTTGAAATAATATCCTTTTGCCTTTCTGTTTGAATTTAATCGCTTATCAATGCCCCAGAACGGTCAATGCTGTTTGCTGTTCTCATCCTGCTGACCAAATTTCATTTGATGAACAAATAACCTAATTAGCTTCCAAACTGCTCTCATAATGTGCTAACAAATTAGCATCGTCATTTTCAATGGTTGTGCCAGATGACTCGTTTGTTTGGTGTTGAAGATGATTTTGGAGAGGATGCAATCTTAGGGAGACTTGAAGGCATGAAGGATGTAATTGAACAAGTAAACCTGCAGTTTAAGGATCCAGTAAGTGCCCTCTTCCGAATTTTCCGGCTTCCGGATTCTTTCACTACCATGAAGTGTGAAGAATTGATTGGTACAATTAACTTAGCATATGCATCATGTTTGAATATGTTCTGATTACTTGACTTGTACCTCTTAAATGTAGGATCTGACTACCTTTGTCTGTGTCTGCATTCCCGAGTTCCTTTCTCTCTATGAAACTGAGAGATTAGTGCAGGAACTTGCCAAGTTTGAGATCGATACCCACAATATTATTGTTAATCAAGTGCTGTTTAATGATGAAGGTACGTACTTTAGTCCATGTATGGCATTCATGTTTGGACTTCAGTTGCATACTCAAGGCTAACAGCTGTCTGTCAACTGGGATGATGTGATTTTAGTTGTGGAGTCCCAGTTGCTGAAAGCAAGAATGAAAATGCAAGAGAGGTACATTGATCAATTCTACATGCTCTATGAGGACTTTCACATCACGAAATTGCCATTAATGCCAGAGGAGGTGGGCTCATCTGAATCCTTTTATGTCCTACCATTGTTCATTAGCTTGGGTTTACCAATGTTGTCCTTTATGTTCAGTGTGCTACTATGTATGTTAACAGTGATGGCAAAATTAACGTGTATCTGATTAACTGCCCAGAAGACAAACCGGACCCAGGCTCAGAGTTAGGCTAACCCCACCCAATCAAACCTGCTTGAAAGTTTTCCGACCAATGTTTATTTGCTTATGCTATAAGATAACACTATATACATTTGAGATTCCAAAGGCCTACCGGGCTGCTAAAACGTGATCCATACTGGTGTACTGTCTTAGTGGCTGCAACAGTGGTCGCATCTTCTTTGGAAAATTATTGGGTAAACTGACAATAGACCCTTATAACCCAAAATGGCTCAACTTGATCTAATTCAAATGTTTCAACAAGCCATTTCGACCTGTCAGAATTAACTCGATGAAAATAACCTGTTAGGCCGTTAGGTGTAATGTAGCTCCATAGACAGCGGGACTAATCACTTGCTGATCATTGAAGGTCACTGGACTGCAAGCCTTGAGGGCATTCTCTCGCCATTTTCTGATACCTTATCAACCTGCAATCCAAAAAGGAACAATTGAAGAACTGGAGAAGAGGGTTTCAGCTCTAAGCCAACAATTGAAAGAAGCAGAAGAGGAGCTCGATAAACTACGCAAGGGGAAGCAACCAGCTTAGCACAGCAAACAATCATGGATTCTGAAAATTTTTTCATTCATTCAATTTTTTTTCCCCCCCAATAGACTGTGACATGCTACTGGCCTTGTTAAGGCCGTCTATTTATTGTTCCTTGTTTTAAAAAAAAAAAAGGGTTGATTTATTTATTCTTTTTTTTCCTAGTAGCATAGGTTCTTACCTATGTGGTTTCACAGTCATCTTTAGTGATTGAGCAAAATATTTGAATGTGCAGTTTTTATGGCAACTGTTAAATACTTAAATTTGATGATTTGAGTATCTGAGCAAGACAGGATTTTGAATCTTTAATAGTGGGGTGTCTAGTATTTTCCCTCTAAAAACTTCTGTGTGAGCAAATGGAGAAGTAAACTGGCAGGCTGAGTATTTATAAAACATCAAAAACACAGAGGTTGAGATGGCCGAGTTGGTCTAAGGCGCCAGATTAAGGTTCTGGTCCGAAAGGGCGTGGGTTCAAATCCCACTCTCAACACTACTTGTTTTTTTTTTTTTTGTTTTTGGTTTTGTTTAGGGGTGCAGTGTTCTTGACACGATTCCCTCATTTTCTTATTGAAATCAGCATCTCTACTAGTAGGGATGCCGGAAGAGGTAAGGTTGCCTACATTTGGATCTCCCCCGATCCCGAGAAAGTGGGACCCACACTGGGAGGTGGTGTGCGTGGTGTATAGAGCTGGATAACGGGTCTGTTTGGATTGACTCATTTAATAAACGGGTCAATTTCGTGTCAACCTCAAAAATAGTTTAGATTTACTCAAATCTCAAAAATAACATGTTTTCAAGCTAAATGGTCAAATCGTGTCGACTTCGGATCGAAATCAGTTTGATTCGTGTTGAGTTCGTATTTCTCTTAGTAACTTCAAGTCTAATCCGGATAAGATTATCATGTCGCGTCAGACTTCCCAACTCTAGCCGCATATTCACGAAAAAGGAGTTGCATTGTGGTTGAAGACTTGAAGTGCCTTTCAAACACCTCATCCAAGTCTCTATTAGACTTCATGCCATTGCCAGTGAGTATGGTAAATTTTTGTGTAGATCACCCAACATTCTGTTGCATTTGCATGGCTCCCATCACGAGAGCACGATACAGTTGTATACTGATAGAGTTGTAAACGACAATTCCTTGCATTGTCTTTATCATCTCCATTGAAAAATTTCTCCTTCCAATCAATTTGACATGTGATTTATTCAGATCTTTAAACAGCTATCTTCATACCCTTCCTTCCCGATCACTGGAAAGCGGGAACCTTTTCCTTCTCCCCAACCCAGTTGCAGGGTTTTGGCTTTGGTGGTACAACGATGAATGCGACGTCGTATTGGGCATCTTCTAGCTACGTCATTTTATTTTCTTTTTTTTGGGGGGTGGGTCCCCAGATTAGACTTGATCTCACGGTGGGTGGACGCCCGATCCTCGAAGATCCCGACTCCATCATCTCTCTCTCTCTCTCTCTCTCTCTCTCTCTGTGGTAATCCAGACAAGCTTCGAACGTTGCAAATTGCAATCTTGTTGATTTAGATTATCGGGTGTGAGATAAAATTACCCAATTTGTTTATGAGAGAATCATTGGAGAAAAAGCAAGGATTCTTACTTAAAAAAACCCACAAAAATATCGACCTTGTACGAGCAAAGCTGGAGATGAATTGATGACTCAGTGAGTTAGAGACTAAGTTAGCCTTCATCTTTGAACTCGGTGCCTCGTGCCCTATTTTTTCTTTTTCCAGATTTGGGTCCTCAAAGTTGTAATCTTTTGGGCAAATGGAGGCTTACAAGAACTGGGTTCGACAGAACAAGGATTATGTTCACTCTTTGGAGTCTCTGGCTAATGTAAGACCCCTTTTAGTGTATTATATTCTTGAGCTTCTCTTGTTTTGACTTCTGGGTTTTTTTTCCCCCCTACATGTTGGAATTTGTTCAATCTGAGACTTTTGAATTCATTGGATGTGCAATAGTATTTGCTTGGTTTAGACGTTTCTGAATTGTGCAACTAGATTATCCTTGTATATTTGTTCTTTACTTGAAGTACCAATTTTTGTCTCTATAGATGTTAACATAGTGAGAATCTGTAAAGATCTGGGTTGTTTTTAGCTTAGTTATTATCATGTAGTTTGGCAAATTTGATTTGTGGATTTGGTTGGCTTATCTTTCTGTATGGTTTAGTGAGGTCTATGGAGTTCCCTTCGTATTGTTGAGAGTGCAGAAAGTTGGCTTTCTGTTGGCATTGATGCTTTATGCTGTGAGTCTCCCAGCTATCTGTAGGTGAAAGAGTTGTCAACTGTTTTGGGAAAAAAATTGATCTCTAGGCAATGTTGGGTGCTCTAGAATGAAACATAACTTATTTTGCCTAGAATGCTTTGAATCTATGAAAATATGTAATGCCCACATTTTATTGGGATTTTTGGTTGGTGTTTTCTCTGGTGGAGTTATACTGCAAGTACCTATTGGGAACCATAGAAATTTATTCATCCAAAATATAGCAGCGACACTTTTGGGCTTATGCCATGCCAAGAACAGAAAATTTTCTGCTTTTCTTTCTTTCTTTCTCTTTTTTTTTTTTTGGAGGGGGGGGGCATATGGGAGAGCATCATAATGGACCATGTGGTAGTAAAATGGGTTCTATTACCATGACTTCATTACAGTGAGCGAAGGAGGTATAACCGCTAATAGAAAAGAAGGAAGAAGGATGTGGTTCATTTGCTTTACTCAGTAAGGAAATTCTACGCCTCCTATGACATCCCATTGTAAAATTATTTCTATGCCTAGGCCCTGATTATGTTAATCTAGTGAATCTGCCAATCCAAACCTGTACTCCAAAGTCTTGCCTAGATAGAGCGCTGCAGGAAAGGATCAAATGTATACAATCTTGCCCCTGAATCGTAGAGAGCATGTTTATGTTTGACTGTAGATTTAAAGAGCATTAGTACTTGCTATCCTGCACTTCCTGTTTAAAAAAAAAAAAGGATGGTTGACTGCCCTCCTTGTGAAGCAAATCCATATTCCAAAGTCTTGCCCATGTAGAGAAGGGGTGGGGGGTGGGGATCAACTGTGTGCAATGTTGCCCCTGAAATGTGGAGAAGTTGGTTGGACCATAATTTAAAGAGCATTGCTGACCCTTAACCCAGCGGTTCTAGCCTTCCTCTGATTTTATTATTTTTTTAAAAGGTGGCTGACTGCTTACTCCTAGGGAGACATTTTGAAATCTAATGCTGAAAATATATCCTGAAAGTGACTTTTAAAGCTGCCAAGAAAGGGAGCATGATCTAGTGAATCTGTTATTTTTCAGGAATGTTCCTCGTAGTCATTGTCTAGAATTTTTTTTTTTTTTGGGGGGGGGGGGGGGGGAGGATTGGGGTTTGAGGCTTACTTTTGCTTCTCATATTGTTAAATGTGGATCATGGCTTTAACACAGGGTTTATGACTAATAGATGATCCAAAATAGGCTGAGGTTTGGTGAAGTGAAAATGTGACAGGAAAACTTATAAGGATTTCAGAGTGAACTAGGCTCAAGTCTGTCCTGCTTTTCTTCTCGTCTTTGGTCTCCTGCGTCTCCATCTAGTTGTGCAGATGACTGATTTGATTAATTAGTGGCAGGTTGTTTGGTTGACTTTTTATATCTTCTTGCTTGGCTAGGGACTGACTTGGCTTCTTCCAGAACGATTTTCCGAGTCAGAAATCGGGCCCGAAGCAGGTTTTGTGAAATTTTGGTAACCTTTAAGTTCTTCTAGTTTGCTTTACTACTTGCTTCTGGATTTTCCCCCTTAACCTTAAGTTTGATTTTATGTTCTTGATATGCATTTAGCTCTCCCTTGTTGCTTTTCATAGAGTATCCCATCAGTGGCATTATGTTTACATTGACTATTGAACTTTGTGCAGTCACTTCAATCTTGGGAATAATCACAGCGATTAATGAGCATATAATAGACACAGTGCCAAAGCCATGGCAACCACCCGAACGTTGTTCCTTTCCTTATTCATTGTGCATATCAGTGTTGAAGGAAGTGGAAACACTGGTTGAAGTTGTGGCACAACATGTGTATGGTGATGACAAGAAGTGGAACTTTATCATGATCACTGAGGCCTCTAAGTAAGCTTTAAGTGCAGTGCAGTTCCTCTCTTCTCTCCTTACATTAACACCTGACTTCTATGCTGTCCCAAACATGATTAGCTAGGCTCTAAGCCAGGCGAAAAGGGACTGAACTCAGACCATAATTAAGGCAACCCCATATTGAGCATAATCCTGAATGATCCAACTCAATCTGAATAGACCTGATCTGCTTCACCAATATTAACAGTTGTCATGAACAAGCTGATTGGGCAAATTCATAGTAGTTCCAAACGTGAATCAATTGGGAACTGATTGATCCAACTCGAATCTGACCTAAATGCCTGGCCCACTTTGCATTTGCCTATCATTCTACAATAACTGGTTAACTTTCAATGTGCAACTTGTTTCAGAGTTTTCCTGAGGCTAGCATTATTTCGTGAGAGTGGCTACAAGATGCTTTTGCATGGTGGGGAAACTCCAAATGTCGATGATCCCTCTGATCCGCCTAATAGACCTGGAGAATTGATGAAACCTGGTGGGTATCCAAGGCCTGGATATCCAAACAATCATTATGGGCGGAGCCCATGGACCCATGAAGGGACTGCACTGGCCGCATTGAGCAGGTTTGGTGAAAGCGCTAGAATGGCTTATGACCCACCCTGGGCTCGCAAGATTCAACAGCAGGTTGCAACTACAAACACTCCAAGTAATTATTCATCTAGAATCTTGAAATGGTTGTTATCTTTCTACTTCTGGGAAAACCCATTAATCCTTTGTGGTTATGTTTTTACAGCTCAGGTGACTCAAAGACCGAGTCTGTCTTCAATATTGTCCGAGAAGGGTCTTCATGGGGGCTTATTTCTGACAGGGGAGACTCTTTTTATCCTGAGGCCTCTCATGTATGTGTTACTCATCAGAAAATATGGTACTCGGTCGTGGATCCCATGGTTCATGTCACTGGCTGTGGACCTGGTAGGAGTGAGTACTACCTCCCTGGCCACAAAAGCACAGCAAGGACCATATGCATCAAAAGCAACTCATCTTTCTCTGGCAGAAAAGGATGAGGCATGATTCTGGAATGACTTGTTTTAAGATATGGTCAATGGATGGGGGAAAAATTTATTTCTTTTTGAAGAAAAATTTTGAGGTGTGAATTATGTGTTCTTGGTGCTGAATATTATCATTTGTTATTCAATTGCAGCTTAGAAGACGGAAAATGTTGTGGGCACTGTATATTATGAGAGATCCATTCTTCCGCAAGTACATCAGGTACAATTTTCCTCTAAGCATTTATGTATCCATGAACTTCCTTTTGTCAGCTTCTGTTTGTCAGGTGAAAGATGATATGTAAAGTTTGAGCTTCGCTTTATGCGTGCAGGCGAAAGCTTGAAGGTACCCAAAAGGTGCTAGAACCTGTTCCTGTCATTGGGTCTCTTACAGGTTTGTGTGATTTCCTGTTCTGCTGTTCTTCCTTATGAAGCTTTTGCCAATGTCCATCTTTTTCAGGCCATTCTCACGAAGCAGCTTCTTATGTGGAAATCTACATGGCACGCCTGCCCGCTTCCGCAGTTCCAGATTACCTGATCAAAGTGACCTAGACCTAATGCCAGTCACCCTCAACGGGGCAACTTCGTCCCTCGAAATTTGCTTGCGATTTATTAGTTAGATTGTCATATGCTAAATATGACCCAACCACTATAACCCACTTTCAAGTATTCGATTCACTTGTTTCCGCCTGGACCAAAATTAACCTTCTAAAAGCAACCCAAATAACCCATTTGCGAGGTGGATTCGGATTTTTTTTTTTTTTGGGGGGGGGGGGGAGGGGGAGATGTATTCATCTGATGTGAAAGGACTATTGTTGGCATCTTGTTCTGATTATGTTCACTTTTCTCAACTGTATGCAGAGAAACTAGTAGAGCTTATTTTTGGAGCTCAGACGCGGTATACTTACATGTCAGGATCCTAGACATTGAAGCTGAAGTTTTTATTTTCCTGCACCATGTCAGTCTGACATTTTTACCTTTTGTTTAGAGCAAGCTCCTCTTTGTAATGTGTTTATGTCTTGATTCAGTTAAATCTGTTATATTATAGGTATTCAAATTTCCAATTTCCCAGTTTACACATTTGCCATATAAGCAAGTTACAAAAGCCGATGATCTTGCTTATCACTTGAAAATGTTGAAGCTGTCTATAGTCTATAAAGTCAATAGTCTCTCTGATGTTTTCTGGGTAAAGGTGCCCATGTTGTGCATTCTCTTTCCATGTTTAATTGCAATTGGGAAATTTGCTTAATGTGACGCTCTCATTTCAGTAAGATGGGGGACATAGCAAGCTTAACAGTTTCTCGGTTGCCTGATCCATACCCACATATATATCCATTTCAGTTGATGTGCATAGTTAACACGCTCACGTTAACTCGAACATCTCATCAATCTGTTGAACTTCATCCAGATTAACTCGAGTTTACCAATTTATTGATGAATTGCCCAAATTTTGCCATTGCAGGAATGTAATTGTGAAGCAGACAGTTTCAATCAGAACATTTGAGTTAGAAATCTTGAAATCATTGGCCTGATGGAGTGAGGGGTACTACCAACAACAATAATCCATGGATCTCGTTAAAGTAGGGTTTGGGAGGATCTAGGTGTGAGTTACCCATTCAAACAAAAACACAATCACATTGACATGATGACATGATTATACGAAGTCAGAAACTAGGAACTGTGCATGAACCTATTGACAAAGACATAACTGAATCTGTATTAAAAAAACTAAAAAATTGAGTGCACTATCTCCATTCTACTATGCTATGTTCATATCTCATTTTCCAAAAATTTGCTCCTCAACAACCCTAACAAGGATGTTTATCAAATTATCCTGCTAAATTGTGAGGTTCTCTGGAATTCCATTGAAGGAGCCACATATATTTCCTCCGAGATCCGGAAAATTTTCGTACCCGGGAAGGGGTTTTACCTTGCCCCTCCTATCAACATCAACTGGATACTTGAGAAGGTGGCCCAACATTACCGTTGGGGTTTCAGCCGCAAAATTTTTCCAGTTCATCTCTGACAACGTCCTTACTTTTCTTACACATTCTAAACTCTCTGGTGCGTTGTAGCAATCATCGACAAGCCCAAGGTGCTCCGCCCAAAGGGACATCCTATACCCATATACCTACAAAGCAAAAATTCCGTATAAATACGTAGTTATTGGACAGGATAAACTTTTGAAATTTCAAACCATGCGTTCCAGCAGATGTACTTTGGACACGCTAGAGGGGCCGATGAATGGGTTGTGTTAAGGCATTGGAGTCACTCATTTTCTGAAAGTTTTTTGGGTTTTTTTTTTTTTGGGGGCGGTGGGGGTTCTAAATGAAGTGTTGATTTCAACTGCTCATGCTCGTGTTAGAAATTTGAGGACTGACATGGGTACTCTGGGGTTAGATATGAAAGTCCAAGTAACATAGGTATCAAGGGCTTCTTTTAGTAAACATACAGTGACCAGGCAAGAAGAGCATAGCAAGTCATTATACCTGTCCACGTGGACAAGCTCTTTTTCTAGCCCACGTGCAATGAGGCTGGTAGGCTCCCATTGCAATCTCAGTGTCCCTTGTTCCCTCCATTGACCGCTGGTTGATGTTCGCAGAACCCAATATCACATACTCATCATCCACTATCATGCCTTTAGAGTGGACGTAGATCATGAATCTTCGACTCTTTATACAGAGCGCCTAAAATTGCCAAGATGAATTGCATCATGAATTATAAGAGAGAAGATACCAGAACAAATGAGAATGAAATATATCTGCTAAATTCAAGAGAGTCAGCAAGGGTCGACTAATGCAGGTTATTTTCTTATAGCTCAAATTAATTGGTTCCATACACTTAGCATTGTCAGCCCAAGCATCCTTTCCTAAGACAATGAATAGCAAGTACAACCCCCCCCCCCCCCCCCCCCCCCCCCCAAAAAAAAAGGAGAGAAAGAAACCGACACAGATGTAATTACCAGCCGCAAACCACCAGAACCAAACTTTCAGTCTTTCACCCATACGTTGAACAGGGCACCTGATTATAATCAAGCCAAAATCGACCCAACCAGACTTTACTGACCTGAAATTTGCCCAATGAACACTGATTGCATTTGCTAAACAAGATTATTAGACAGATGGACAGCAGGCCATATACAATCCAAATGAAAAAGGATGTGTTTTGACCTGAATATTCCATTGATTCATTCTCACTGAATCTGAAAACAAGCTTGACATGAACAATCTGCTTTCCAGGTCTAAAATGCAACTCATATTTTAACTTTTTAAGAAGAGAAAGATGGCAACCTGGGGACTGTTTGGTGGGTGAGAGCTTCCTGCAGCACTCTGGCTTCCATCTGGAACTTCACGATTGCCAAGGCAGAAGAAGTTCAAGTAATCTTGAGGAATATATGAATCCTCAAGACCCACTTCTACTAAAGCCTTGTAAATTGTTTCATACATCATTTGCATTGTCTTGTTCTGCAGAAATTGGTTGCAGCTTCAGATTAGTCAAGGACATCTTCTAGGCAAAGAGAATAGAGAAGCAACTACTGCACATATCAGTAAGGTCGCCATCTAAATAAGCAGTAATCCCCTTTAAAATATATAAGGGCCCCCAGTAATCTCCACAATTCCATAGAACTTAATATTCGTTTGAGGATAAAAAATCTTGGGGAAACATCACTTCATGTTTCTATATCATGTCAAATCTAAAATGGCCATTAATATCCACTTGTAAGTTTAAAACTGAGATCATGTTGGAACTTGGGACACCCCAGAAAAGAAATATAGAAAAGTTATGGTGGGATAGAAGGGCTGTTTCACTATAAGTAATCTCGCACAACTTTCCCAAGAAACGATTAAAAGAAGAAACATAACTATAGCCTTTCTAGTACATGGTTTATTAGACCAAAAGTACATAAGAGCTCCCCAAAGGAATCTGGGATTTGGGTCATGCTCAAATGCACAAGGAGAACCACGACATTAATGCTGCAAATCTGTAACCAATTTTCAAAGAAAGCTTCCACGTTTTGCAGAAGGTAAAATGCACAAGTGAATATTAAGTGTTGACCAATGCCAAACCAGTATTGAAGAGAACATAAGCAAGACCTATCCACATGCCTTCATTCAGCTCTCCTCCAAATTTGATATTCATTTATTACGTGAACGCTCACTACTTTTCAAGTTTCTCTCTGCTATCTAGGAACATTCATAGGCATCAGCACAAAAGCATACTCCCTTTAAATGAAAAAAGCACTGCCCATTGGGATCTTTTCTGGAGGACAAGACAAATCAAATAGTGTAGCTTATTATGCCAGTCAATCGGGCTAAGTAATGAAGTTCCCCTGCCAATACAGAATCCTCTGAGTTGCAGTAGAATTTGGAATGCCCTCTGGCCACATGGGGATTACTATATACACACCGAATCTCTCATGATTTCTTATCTTCTCAGCAACCTTGAGAGCAATTTCCATGGGAATCAAATTGTCAGCTCCTGCAACAAATTAAACACTTCAGTAATAACACTCAGAACTGGCTTCAATTGAAATTCTTTCCCAACAAGGGCTCTCTCCAAGCTTCCCTCACTCCCCCTCTCGCCCCAAGCATCCTAGGAGGCATTTCTGGAGAGGAATTTGCTAAGCCACAGAAATAACAATGGTTCTAGGGACATGCTCCCACTCACCTAAGTCCTTGTGTTGACTCCAATTGAATGAAGAACCAATGAAATACTGATTCTCTATATAAATATAGTGTTGTGCAGATCGAATAGCCTTCACATATGCAGTATGTATGCTCATGTCAATTAGCACATTCTTCCCACATACTAAATTCTGCAAATTCCAAGCAGCCAGTCAATGTAACACATAAATTTATGAAAAGAAAGATATACATTAAGAAATTAAAAAAAAAAGAGGAAATCAGCTCACCCTGCTAGTAGCTTCCTTGGGATTCTTAGGAAAACCTTTGACAGAACTTGAATCAATGGACCGAAAAACCTAAATCTGAAGAACGTTAATCTTTTTAAACATGCCCAATCTGTTGATACAGAAAATGAATTAGAACATAAAGTACCTGCACATGCCAGGATTCTGGATCATATTCACTAAGGTATGGAGCTTCCGACATGCCAACAATGTCAGGCAACCGTTCTATAATCAATAATGCATCATCATAATTTCCTTTCAACTTTTTAATCCCATGTGGCTTAGAAGCCCTCCTCCAGCGTTCCTGGAAGTTGGTTAGAACATCATATGCAGCAGGTCCATCTATCTTACTATGCAAATCATGCCATGGCTCTCTTGGACAGCCAGCAGTATTACCCTGTTCGCATTTTCATGAGAATAATAACCAAATTAATTATATACTTAGCAAGTTCACACTGAAAAAGGCGAAGCAAAAGGCAAAGAAGCCAAGAAGAAAATATAGCAAAGAAAGGGCATGGAGATACACTTCCTGGCAACTTATTTAAAAGTTCAACATAAGCCGAAGTCTATTGAGTGAAACAAGTCAACAGATTCACTGGTAAAAACAAAGAATGTATCATAACACATTAACACAACCAGTTTTTTTTTCCCCTTCATCCCAATTTGTAAGTTTCTTAGACAATTGAGTCACAAACTATATTTTACATCCTCTTTAGCAATTGCTTTAATTTTGTCTCCATATAGCACTAGCACATCATAGATTTGCTTGCAACGATATTAGATCTCTTGTTTGAGCGCTGCCCATAAAAGGCAAAATATGAAGCAAAGGGTTAAAAAACTACCTGGAAAGAAGGGTTGTGGTAATCATCTACATGCTCTTTTTGCAGGGTTCCAAAAAGAGGATGTTCAGGAGTATCATATCTCCCATCACATAAGTCAAGCCCTCCAACAAAAGCTATGATTTTTCTTCTGTTGTTGCCAGCATCAGCATCCACCACCACAGTTTTTTGGTGGTGAGTATATATTGTTGAGATTTCCTAAAAAGATATATAAATTGTAGGTTCAACATTGACAGATAGACCCAACGGAAATTTAAAGTATGAAGGTTAAATAAAAGGGACTATATGCAAACCACAGAAATTCTGGTAAGAAATCAAATCAGATATGACACATGAAAAGAAGACCAGTCTTTTTAAAAGAACTCAGCATTAGCTGAAATAGCACTGAAAGGATATCCTAAATCCTGTTCAGTCTTATCCAACTGATGGAGATTACCGATGAACTTCTCTTTGCACTATCAGTATCCTATGACACTTATCCTTAGACTCAGCAAGAAGAGTACACCGTGAGTATGTGCCCAGGTAAGGGACACCCAAGGATTTGAAGTTTTTGTGTCTACAATGAAGTGCAAATGTCCAATATGCATACCTAAGCTCAAATCAAGAGTCTGAGCAACATAGCTATAACATCCACACCAAAAAAAACAAAAAACAAAGAACAAAACTGAAAAAGGCTGACATCAGAGGCAAGCTAATTAGATAAAATGTCAATCGACCAGTGCAAACTGTTCCAATTTCAAGTTTAGAGGAGGAAAAAGAAGAGCAGAAACAAAGGCTCGTTCAGTATCCGTGCAAATTAACTGTGAGTTTGTTTGACGACTAAATAAGGTTTTCAGGAACACCTAAGATCAAGCACAAAGGACAGGTCTCATTACATAAAGTATTTGTCCGTTTGAAAGTGCAGACTTCAATTTCATAGAATGCACTGGATAACCAGTTACTTTTTCTTTCCAATCGAGGGAGAATGACATGGGAGGCACATTTGGAAAAGGGCAATGTGGCAACATATCACGACAAAGACCATGAAGCTAAACAAAGAGAAGCAATTGATGCACTGAATAACAAAATGGTATGACTGACAGTGACATTTACCGTTTGCTTGTACCAACTATGCCTTTTTCCAGCGACGCGAGGACAAAGCAGCACTTGCACCGATGAGTGCTTAAAGTAACGACGGGTCTCTTCATCATGGGTTGCCATGATTCCATCCTGGACTAATTGGGATCAGTAAGACATGGAAGTATAATATGTGAAGCTCTATAAGAAAATACCAGCAATAGACTGTCAATGCTACAAGACCCATCGACATGTCAGTAGATAATGCTAAACAAGGTCATAAGTGCGCTCCCAATAGAATGTCATACAAGAACCCGAAGTCCACCCAAAAGCAAGGGGGAAAAAAGGAAACAGGACAAAATTTGGATTAATAAAACTGCAACCAATATGATACTCTGTCATGAACTTTGGGATAAGCCACTTACTGTTCTATAGCCCAGAATGCTTCTTGAAGTAGGATCATCCCACACGAGAAGCAAAACTCTCACTCCTTCAGCTGACTTCGACCTAAGAAGCTCCCCCAGGGTGCAGTCTGATGCAGGATTGTCACGTACTAGTCTAACTTTATGCCAAACAGACCACCCAGTTATATATATCAGCCGCCTAGCTTGACGTATTGCATCAAAAATATCTCGCCAACACTTTCCGTGCACATACTTCCTTCCTCCATCAAGGGTTATATCAGGAAGGCAACCGTCAGGGACATGAGCATCTTGATATAGAGTAACTGTGCCTCCTCTTCTAAGAGGAAAATACGTTCCAAGAACCCCATGATAATCAGGGCCAGCACCAACTCCATGGTGGTAAATACTTAGGTTCTTGATGGGTATGTATTGAATTGAAAGACTTAAGACAGCTCCAGCCTTGCACTGTCTTCCATTAGCATTCAGGATTGGATACGTACCCTCAATTTTCACCCCTGAGTATATCTGTTCAACCGGAATTGAGACACATCCTATAAGCTGGGATCCTACAACATCACTATCCTTAACCAAGAAGTGCACTTCAGCAGCATTATGTGCCACTGGCACGTTAAAGTGTTGCATCCAGACAGGATTCTCTTCATTGCTTATCACATAAGTCCTCCCAATCACGGCATTTGACACTGTAATTGATACATAGGGATCGCTGGTGATTGTACGGGACACTGATCCCTCAATTTTGCTGACTACACCACCTGGTAACTTGCAAAACACATCACCCAAAGTCTTATGAAACAAGTCCATGTTTGGAAGGTTCCTTGCCTCATAAACCCATATATCCAAATTTCCATGCAAAAGCAAAACCTTCAAGGACCCTTTATGAAAAGGAACAAGCTGCATATGTGCTGCGCTATCATAGTGGGATAAATGTGGGGAAGCAGATGTATGAACCCTATAAGGTAAATTCCCGTCCCAAGAAGAAGTCCTAGAATGTCCCCCGTGATGGCTTCCATAAGGGCTGGAGCTCCCACTTGGACTTGGATATGCCACAGAAAAGCTGTCTAACTTAGACAGTTTAGGTGCTGGCAGGTTGCCACTTGAACCTGGATATGCCAAAGCAAAACTGTCCAGCTTACACAGTGAAGGTGCTGGAGGTGAAGCGGGAGCAGAAGGGTGATTATCATTCAGCCTCATATCTGCCATTAGGTTGTCCAACGGTGGATATACTGAAACATTTGAGGCCCTATTCTCTTCGCCATTGAATGATACTCCAGTTGACGAATTATTGTGTCCTAGGCTGCCAGAGAAGCTATTGGCCTCAGAAGGTGGCTGGGAATGAGTAGCTGGGGGTGGGTATACCCCCACATTAGGATATTGAACATGAGAAGAACCCTGCTGATGGAAACTAATGCTGTGTTCAAGACCTGGTGAAGGTGCAGAAGTTTGTGGAAGAGGTCCAGAAAATGAGTACAGTCTAGGATGTCGACTTGGATAAGTGGGTTGCGGATATGGATATTGGTATTGGTATGCAGGTTGCCCATGTGGATATTGGTAGGGGACAGCATATGGGTATGGAAATGCAGCCTGCGGCGATGGTGCTGAAGAAGCATCAGAATTTCGGGGCGGTGAGTTTGGTGGGTATGGCTGATTTTGTGGTGGCGGATACGGCTGATTTTTCGGTGGTGCTGGGCATGGCTGATGATTTGGGTGTGGTGGAGAGTGAGGTGGGTATGGTTGATTTGGGGTTAGTGAATGTGAAGGGTATGGTTGCTTGGCAGGAGGTGAATGTGAAGGGTATGGCTGATAAGGAGGTGATGAATGTGAAGGGTATGGCTGATTAGGAGGTGGTGAATGTGAAGTGTATTGCTGTTTTGGGGGAGGTGAATGTGAAGGGTATGGCTGATTTTGGGGTGGGTAACCATAAGGGTGTGGAGGTGAAGAACCATATCTATCCATAATCAATCAACCCAAACAACTCCAATTTTCACTATTCCAAGATAAATATCAATTCAATCATACACATATACATCCACACACACAAACAGACACAATCTAAAAGACGAAAACCCAAATTTTTACACAACAGAAATTGGATTTGCTTCTCTAGATCATCCAGAAATTCACACGGCTACAATCTCTATTTCTGAAACTTCTACGGTGACAAACCAGGATTATGAAAGAAGGCCAAGAACACTGAAAACCCAGATGAATCAAGATACAATCTTTCCACAAAACGATTGAAATGGGTGCTCAATTTGCTAATTGATTGTAACAGAAAAACTCAATAAAGAGCTTACCAATACCAAGCGGGGTTCTACACTCAGTTTTTTGGGTATGCTGCTGTTTATGGATTCAAATGGATGACATAAAAAGCTCCGAAAAATGGAAAATTATTACCCAGATGGGAATGTAGGTGGCCCTCTGATGCGGGTAAACAGAAACCAGAAGACAGAGAGAGAGGGAGGCAGAAGGATGAATTGATCGTAATTTGCAAAGCTCTTTTTTTTTTGGCTCTTTTTTTCTTTTTTTTGGGGGGGGGAGGGGGGGTTGAACCTTGTACGCGTTAGCAACGTGGACTGTTTGGTCTGACCACGGCAATTCAATTCGTTTGGCAAGTTTTGACTTCTGGTATGAGAATTTTATTTTGCTTTCTGTTTTTCTGGTTTAATTTGTGTTAAGTAACACTCTCTCCATCTCATATAATTTGTTCTACATTCTCTCTCCATCTCATATAATTTGTTCTACTTATGAGATAAAGTTTTTTAAGAGTGCATTATTTAATGTATTATTTTCTATTAATTTTGAAAAAAAAAGAAAAATTTTAATATTATCAAAGATTTTTGGAAAGCAATAATTCGAATTTTGGGAGTAGTTAAAAGTTACTAATCTGAACTTAAGAAATAACCACTAGCGATCTCAACTTTTGACATTCCTACTATCAATAATCCATACCTGACAAACATACGCTATGGTGAGCCAAAATAGGAGCATTAGGATATAGTTTTTCCGTAGTACGGATTATTAATTGTAAAAATGTCGAAAGTTCGGAGCGCTGACAGCTATTTTTTAAGTTCAAATTATTGGCTTTCACCACCTCAAAGTTTAGATAATTATTTTCAAAAACCCTATTACTGATAATAAAAAGAGATGTTATTTTGAAACTTTCATCAATTAAAAGAAAGGATAAAATTTAAAAAATGAAGACAGTAAAAAGATTGTACTTTTCAAAAAAAACAAAAATAAAATTGTTGGGACAAAGGGGGAAAAGAGAATGTAGATACAAATCATTCCATTACCCCAATTATCCGGCATATATTTGAGTATAAAGTTCAAATCAACAATTATTGAAGGATTCCAACTTAATGAAAATGGATAATATCTTTCTAGAATCCTACCAATAGTTACAAAGAATTAGTTTATGAAGTTCTAAAAAGTGGTTAAAAAGTTGGTACCCAAATCTTGAAATATCAAAAACGCTTTATTCGAAGAATTTGCAAAATTACCGAAGATACCTAAGCAAAAAAGTAAATAAGAATATTATCTGTATAGTTGTGTTTTGTTGGGGTTTGTGTATTCTATTTAGTGGTTGTCATACGAGGAATAATTGTTTTACCTTAATGGTTGTTTTATATTGATCGGATTGTTTGAGTGCTATTTGTTTTGTCATATCAGTCTCCATATTTTCTATGATAGAAGAAAAAGTAATAAAAGACTGATACTATCATACTTAACTAATAAAGTTTTTGATGATGGTGTTAAACAATTTGAATTTAATTTTTTAATTTTCTGAGCTCTTTTTAAAGGAAAAAATTATTCTAAACACATTAACAAAATAAACACTAAATCTGTACTAACATATTGTGATGCAATTTGATGGGAAATATCGCCATAAAAATGGAAGATTTTTAATAATAAAATTCAAAAGAATCAATCACAATGCATAGTATACTTTTGGTCTATTTTTATATAAATAAAAAGATTGATACCATTGATCCTCAGATCTGCAGTTTTCTTTTCAAACTTCACATTTTACCAAGCAAAAATAATGAATGGTCTTTTCTAATTTACAACTAATCGTGATAAGCATGATAAGCAGCCTAGCTAGTTAACACATAAATATGGTCATAAGAGTGACACAAACATATTGCCATTGGAAAAATTATTGAGGAGTCAACTCGAACATAACATGTATTTTACTATTGGTTCATCTTAATTAGCTTGTAATCTCTTTTTATGAAAACCCTTTAAGTGCGATATCATTCTAGATAGAGTTGTTTATTAGGTTAAGTTCGGGTTGAATTAGATTATGTATGTCGACTTAGACCAGATTATATAATAATCCTAGGCTGACCTTATTTTAGGGATTTTTCATTTTTCCTCTTTTTGTCATTTTGAAGAAGAAAAGTCTAAGTAGAAAACCTACTTGTTTCAGTTGTGCTCGGCCTTAGTCACTGGCTCCTCATAGAAGTCATAACAACTTTCAACAACTTTCATACTGATCAACTCAGTTGCCCTTAAACTGAAAAAATCAAGCCCTTCCACATAAATAATGCAATATGCAATTGGATCAATACAATCAAGAGTCAAGACTGAAACCCCTGGCAAATACTACCCTTATTTTCCCAAATCACCTGTAAAACAAAATGACCAAAAAAAAAAAAAAAATCTTGAAATCAAACTATTGCCTTTTTTTTGGGGGGGGGGGGATCAAACTTATCTTTAAATCAAACTATTGCCAAGTTACTGCAATTGGACTTCTAACCCTGTATTTTCCACCCACCCAAACCAAGGACCCAAATGATGAAACCCCCCTAGCTGTGACTTTTGATCCTGACCCAGAAAACTTCACCTTGTATGTCTTCTTCTCATCCAAAGCCTTAAACTCCAAAACCTTTGGTTCAACACTCACTTTGACACCCTTAGGCTTCTGCACAAGCACCCTATATGTGACCTTGGCAGTCCCTACATTTGTCACTGTCCTTTTGTAGGTGAATGTCGTCTTTCCCCTTTTAGCAGCATCGAAGATCACAGCGAAAGATGGATAGTTCAGATCTCCTGGCTGAAGAGAAGAACTCGGGCAGCTGTAGTTTCGCCTTGCCAAGAGGGTAACCTGTGCATTGGTGTAGTTGATGCTACATAAGTAGTGCAGGTAGTCTTCACCTGTAATGTCATAAACCAGACCTGGGTCTGATGCAGCTTCTGGGTGTACATGACCCGACCCAAATGCAAAAGGGGTTGCAAATTTGGTACTACTTGACACAAATGCATCGGATATCATATGACCGCGGTTGTCATGAGTGTAAGCAGATGTCATGATTGCTGATTTGATTGCAGCTGGTGACCAGTCTTTATGGACTGATTTTATCAGCGCTACTATGCCACTGAGGTGAGGACATGCCATTGAAGTACCTGTAATATGGAAGTTGATCGTCAGTATGTTTCTAGTCCGCTTTTTGCAAATTGAGTGTTTTTTTGGGGGATGTTTTAGATATTGAAGCTTCTTAGAGGAATGAAATTATTGGTATTCAAATTACAAATCCCACAAAAAGAAAGAAGAGGATACCTGAGATTATGTTGAAAAGCACGCTCCTTTTGTCACTTTTTAGCTCAGTTGGGGGTGTAATTGGAGGCCAAGCAGCCAGAATGTTCACTCCTGGGGCTGTTATGTCAGGCTTGATGACATAAGGGTCCACCATGCTCGGGCCCCTCGATGAGAAGGCCGCCACCACTGGGGCCCGCACCCCATATTGGGTTCCTAAGAAAGTAATTGAGCCAGTTAAATTCTTGCCTAGCATTAGATACCCTTTAATTGCCTTAGCAGCTGAAGCACCAAGTGTAGCTGCAGGCAGAACATGAGGATCAGCAAAAAGCTCTTCTCCTTCAGATGGACTGTTTAGTAGCAACATCCCAGCTCCTCCAGCTGATTTTACAACAAAGCCCTTCTCGGTCCTACTATTAATGCCACGCTCACAAAGGACAAGTTTGCCCTTCACGAGGCTAGGAGACAGCGATCCATTGACACAGAACTCAGCCCTGTTGCTACCTGCAGTGTCTTTGTACACAAGGGGGAGTTGCTTAGTGCTGTTCTTCTTTGCAGAGTAAAGAGATGAGCCTTTGAAGATTTTCCCATTACTTAGCTTAACTTTGGCAGGGAAAGTCCGGTCTATGTAGCTTGCTGCAACAGTCATAATCCATGGTGCCATGTTCCCTACAGTGGAAGGGGTTGGCCCTGAATTTCCTGCAGAACATGACATGAAAACTCCATTTTGGATAGCCCCAAATGCTGCTATAGCCATGCTATCGCGGTAATATGGCCTAGGGATTCCTCCGAGAGAGAGGGATAGAACATCGACTCCATCTGCTACTGCTTGGTCTATGGCTGCTAAAATGTCAGAGCTTGCACAACCCGCCTGCCAGCAGACCTTGTATGCTGCTATTCTTGACGTGAACCTGTTTTGACACATAATGATTAAATTCAATATGGCGTTGTTAAGGTTTGGAATTAAGACGTTCCGTACATTCTAATATCACCTTAACAAACTAACTCAATCAGAAGTTTAAGCTGATGACTGAAGGACCAGATATAGATTTTACTACGTGATCTAATACTCGTTGGGTTAATGTTTTAAGAGATATACCTCATCCCGCTGGCAACACCATTGGCCATGCCAAAGAGGCTAGCACCAGGGACCACACTTCCAGCAGCGGTGGAAGCAGTGTGGGTTCCATGGCCATTGGAGTCTCTAGCAGATCGGAAGTCATCTGTTTCATTGATCCTGCCATTGATTGCCTCATACCCTTTGAGGAAGGCCCTTGCCCCTATAAGCTTCTTATTGCAGTTGGAACTTGAAAAATTTGTGCCTTTTTCACAAGCACCCTTCCATCTTGATGGGACCGAGGAGAACCCTGTGTCACAAAAACTAATGTGCTCAGGCCAAATGCCTGTGTCAAGAACACCAATGATCACATCAGCTGCCAAGCTAGTTGAATTCCATAACCCCCTCCCTAATTCTAGGCCAAGAAAATGGGTTGAATATGTAGTGTGGAGGCTAAGGATCTCATCAGGAGCTACAAAAAGCACCCCATCGATATTGGTTAGAGATTGGTATTGTTTGGTGGTGAGTTTGGCTGCGAAACCAGTCATGGTTGTCTCATATGTGTAAATAAGCTCTGGTGCCAATGCTTCTACATCTTCACCTCCATCTTCTTGAGCTGATAATTTGCTGATGGATTCTAAGATTGTTTGATACCTGTTCTGGGTCATCTCATCGAAGCTATTTAGTTTTATGTTTTTGGAATCATCCATGTGAACAATGTAGGTTCTTCTGTCTGCTAATGCAATCGATGTTCCAAACATCACAGCAAGTAGAAGTGGCCACATTGTACTAGTAGGCAACATGCTGCCTGCAAACAAAGAAGGTGGTTAGTGGCTAATCATTCTCTAGTTTAATAGAAGTGCTAGAGAGAGACCCATGCTGACAAAATTCTATCAATATACAACAAATATGGTACTAAGCCTTCCTACAGTTTTGGTGGTTGAATGAGCAGGTTGACTCCACCCATGACTGGTTCATGGGTCAGTCCTTGGCTCACTAGAACGAGCTCAACCTAGGCCAAAACAAGTCTACATTGGTTGATCAGTATGAGCCAGCTTCAAATTGAGCCAACCGAACCAACCCCATTTGGACTCCTCGGCCAATTAAGTGGGCTAAGCTAAGCTAATCCGGATTAACAAGTGAGAGAACCTGAACCAACTCACTGGCCAACACTATTCGTCAATGACAAAGTAGTCTAAAAGGCAGCATTAAAACATAAATGCAAGCACAAATTCATACAGAAAATGTTCTTGAGAAGGGAATTGAGGTTAGTTACCTGTACTTACGCACTCACCCACAACAAAATGATGAACAAGATGAGATATTAACTGAACCAGATGGCTAGCTTATATAGGCAAGCTATTCAGATATAGAGTAGTGGATGAAACAACAGATCTCATGTACAATTAAATGTCATGCAATGATGGCAAAGAGGCTTTTTTTTTTTTTTTTTTTTTGGGTAGGAAGATGTGACTATTTTTCTTGGCTTCTAATTTCCTGGACCATTTGCCTTGTTTGGCCAAGAGTAGTGACTTGGAAAATCAACTAACATAAATCAAGATAAGTTCCTGCACTCGTGGTAATTTACATGATTGTGATGTAATTGGGTATGATGATTATTATGTGAACTGAAAGGGCACTGAATTTCAAGGAAATCCCAATTTGAATCAAGTGCCTTGATTGGAAATTTTAATTATAATGATGACTGTAAATTATGAGTCTTTGTTATGCATGGCAATTGCTTCAACAGAATTCTGTATTTTCTTCATAATTTTGATGTGTATGTAATAAAGCCTTAGTTTTAACTAAGATAGTTAAACTCTCCATTGTATTTTAAATATCTATAAGAGATTTTATAATTCATTTTTGATCAAAAAGACGATTTTTTTTAAAGGACAGATGAATTCAACAACTATACTTACACTCATATTTAACGCTTATATGTAAATCGAGTGACATCGATCACGGGCAAAGCAAACAAGTACATATTTGGGTGCTTAGGCTTCTTAAAAGCAGCCACAATATTACACTGGGATGAACAAACCAATGAAAAGCATGCAAAAATGATGGCTAGAGAAAAATGATGCTAACTGAGAGCCTCATAATGGGCACCTCTCCTTTAAGTGTTGTCAAAGGAAATACAGAGGTGGGCAAGCAAGCAAACCAAGTCATAGGATGCTTCTTCAGCAAACATGCATGGGAGGTAATTGTGCATAAAAAAACCAGACTAAACCAGTTAGGACCCCTTAGCTAGGTTTCCTTTTTCTTGTAAACATCATTCGTGTCGATTTTCTCAGTGAGTTCATATATTCGCAAAAGTATCGAAAAGGTGTGATACAAGCATGAACTCAAGTAAAAATCCTTATTAAGACACGCTAGATTTTCTACCCAAACGTCGGATTCATGAATTTGGAGCCTGAGAACGATCGAGCCTCTTTGGGTGATTTGCAAGGGGACAGTCTGAACAGAAATGTATATATGCTAAATACAACAACAGCAATAACTACTCTCAGTATGGGTCCTGTTTACAGGGTCTAGAGAAAGCTAAATGTAAGCAGAAGCCATGTAAAGATCATGATTAAGCAGAGCGGCTTACTTATGTGTTAACTACACATAACTTCACTTTGAAGCCTGGTCATTAGGTAACAGCTCTCATCATTCATATACTGCAAAAAGCCTGACAGGGCAATGAAAAACCCAGAAAAAAAAAAATGATAAGCTTGCTTTTACCCCAAGAAACAAGTTTTTTTTCAAGAATTAATCTTGCTAAATTAAATTCTGTGACAAAAGATAGACTCAAAGACATAATTAATGACCCAAATTGACCAACAACAAAACCCAGAGCTAATCATGTTTAGTTTTTGAGGGTGAAATGATAACTCTGATGAGCTGACAGTTGCACGCTCAATTTGCCCTTGTCTTGTGATATGATCAAATATTAGTCCAATTCACTGACATAAAGTAGTAGCATATCTGTCGTTTGGACTCTGTGTTTACTGAACCTTCTATTCTGTCAATGTCCTCTGTCTCTAACAGCAAATGCAGTCTACAAACCTGATTCACTTGAACAAACAGTCGACACAATAATATGAGTTCAATTCTTATTTGCTATTAGCTGTTGGTATTAGTTAGCCGGTTTTATGAATTGATGTATTTTGCTCATGTCAATAGCTGCTCATGTATGATTCATTCGAGCAGACATCGCGACAATGACAAAAATCTTGGTTTTGAAGGAAGAAGCTTCCACATGGAGGACATGGAAACAGTAGTTCTGCAGCATGGGAATGGAAGCAGAGCAGCAACTGGGCCTTCCTATTTTCGACAGATAAATATTCGTATGAAATCAGTCATTGTCATACTACTATGAGTATAAATGTTGGAAGCCACATAAGTACACATAAATTAAAAGCTGCCTATATAATCAATACATATAGATAAAGGTCGTGTTTAACAACAGTATTTTGAGTAGTATTTTGGATTTTGACTAGATCAATATACTAATTAATTAATTTTTACTGTTCGATAAACTAGTATTTTGACTAACATTTCAACTAGCGTTTAGCGTTTTAAGCAGCGTTTTTGACAAGCTAGTAGTGTTAACGTTTGACATTTAAAAGTAGCGTTTCATATTTTTTAGCTAAAAAATATCCTTCGAAAATTTTATCTTTAGAAATTATCTATATCCTTTTATGTCAATTTACATTAATCAGCTAGCATAACAGCTAAATTTACCGAACACATTAGTTTCAACCGCTAATCTAAACAGCTATTTGCTAACAGCTGAATTAAAAACATTATCCGCTATCTAAACAGCTATCCGCTACCTAAACCACTATCCGCTATCTAAACAGCTAATCTTGCCGAATAAGGCCAAAAAGAATACGCACGACACATAGGATGTATATTTTATATTTTTTTATAATCATAAATTCGGCCCTGATCTCTATTAAATCTAATGGGCTGACAAGACCAAAGATGAGATAGACGGATCACATCTAAATAAATCAGGCCCAACAACCTATTGTGGTGGAGACATGTACAAGTAGCGGTGGATACTGCCATATGTTTGATATTATTTTGCTGTAACGCTAGAAGCCTACAACATCTACTATCACACGATTTGATTCAATACATACTAGGTAACTGATAGCTCATTCACATGGAGGCCCATTGGGTTTAAAACCCCATCTGCTCAGAATTTGGGCTGGGCCGATCCGTATATAGCTGCCTAGACTTGGGCCATTGTCTAGCATTTACATCAACCCAAAACCAACCTTCTTGTACATGAAATTTATCAATGTGAATGCAAAACCTAATTGGAAGTTTGTGGGCCATACAATCCAAGGATTGTTGCGAACATATATTCCATTGTTATAAATTAGCTGGTTCTAAGGATTGCTCAAAACCGTATTTTTGAACAAATAAACCTGACTTACTGACCTTCACCATTTTTAAAAAAATTAAAATTTAAAATTAAAGCAAGATACTTTGAGTTTCATTTGTTCAAAATCTTTTTGCTTTTTACTTTTTTGTCTCCTTTTAGCCTCCCCCTCTCGTTCACCTTTTCAAACCTTAATGGCTCATAACATTCTAATGCTCAATCTCTAATATTTGGAGCAGTCGTTTTAATAAGTAAATTATGTATTAGAATATTTGTAATTGCAACACATTTCATTGGAACATTATATTATCATTTGTCTTTTTATTTTGTCGGATGTTTAATATTAAACTTTATATTAAAAAAACTGTGAAAAATCTTATTTTCTATATATAGAACGTTTGAGGTGTTGGGTCTGACTCTGAATTAATGATCCGAGAATACCGACAGGGTCAAAATTAGAGTCAAAAATATACTAACTCGCATAAGACTGCGTAGAATCTGGGTCGAGAAAATTATGTCGACCGACCCTCAATTTAATCGGTGTATTGCGTCACAGTATCTAGAAATTCCAAAACTCAGAGCATCCTGATTACAAAATAACCGGGAATGATATCATTTCTAAACCACTCTTTTGAATTGTTAGTTAACTAGATGATTCATACACTACCAGACATCTGGAAGCTAAATTCGTCGTGTTTCCTAAACGCCGAATTTCCTTGCTCGTCTCCCACTGTCTAGTGTCTACTTCTTCTCCTACTCGCTATCTCTTCTTCAATCTCGTTCGATCTTGGATGCACGTCAAATGGCAGAATCACACATTCAAACCCCCTTACTAACCCAGAACCATCATACCCAGAATCATCATAGTCAGAATTCATCCAATTATAGACCCCATCTTTCTCTTTCTATAGATTCTGATCAAAACTCCTGCAATCACAGCCATGAAAACCCCCAGTTTGAACTCGAGAACCCATTTGAATTTCTGGGCGTTGATGGGTTTTCAATGCCACCTTCATCCACTGCTGACCCTTTTCGGAATCATACCCCTGGGATTGAAGGGATTTATGAGTTTGTCAAGATTGTGGTTTGTTTGCCCATCGCGGCTGTAAGATTGGTGCTTTTTGGGTTGGGGTTATTTATTGGGTATTTAGCCACTTTGATCGCCCTTCGTGGATGGAAGGATAGGCACAATCCCATGCCCAGATGGGGCTGTTGGTTTATGTGGATTACCCGTTTTTGTGCTCGCTGTATACTCTTCTCTTTTGGGTGAGTTCTTTAAATTTGCCTCCTTATATCATGTCTTTCAAAAAAATGTTTTCTGGGTTATGACGTTGAATTGCTTTATGTATGCATGGATATGGATTTGGTGTGGGAAAGAAAATGGGATTCCAATGTTGTTTTCTTGATGCAAAGGTGCATTACTTTGTTGGGTGAAATGAGAGAGAATATCTAAATATGCTGATAAATGGTCGCATAATTTTCAATCCACTTTTGCTTGGATATGAGATTGGGGGTTTTTTTTGGGGGGGGGGGGGGGGGGGTTTTAAGTGGCCACTGGGGGTTTGAGTAGGCGTTGGGGCTTTTGGGCCGTTGATTTCTGGCTTGGCAGTTGGCAATGACATGATTCTTACCCCAAAGTGTTTTTCTGGTGCAAGTTGCTTTAGGGGATACTCGTTACCAACTTATGGTTTAGTTCAGCAATAGATACCTTGGTTTCCCCCCTCAAAAAAACAGCATAGTTTGCATTTGTTGAAGGAGGCCCCCCCCCCCCCCGGGCCCTCTTTTTCTTCACATCGTTGTACATGGTGATGATTAAATGTACATTCAAGGAGTTGAAGTTTCGTGGAAGCAAAGAAGTTGGTGTGGTCATTTCCTAATCGCTTTCAAGGGTTACTGAGGGGATGATGATACCAATCAATTTGTTTAGCTGACGTCTGCTTCACCACTTGATAACTTTGTAATCGAACTAATTCTGTAGTAGTGATTTTTCCCATAATTTTGTTTCCTTCCGTTTTCTCCTTTGTTTTTTGGTTTTTTTTTGGGGAGGGGGTGGTTGATGATGCTAGGAAATGATGAGCATGGCAAAAGACAGCACCAGGGAAGTGAGAAAAACAGTGCAAAAACTATTGCCTAGGTCCGATTGTGGACCCACTCGCCGATCCCTATCCGAGCGGATAATACCCATTGGAACATATTATAACAATACAACAGCTACCTTTGAATGGAAAAGATTGCAAGCCCTTTGGGATCAAATGACAGACCCCTGAGTAATCTGATCAATAGGATATATTTTTGGTATAATTTCCTTCAGTCTTTCTGGATTGTACTTTCCCTCACTGTTTTCGGTTTACTGACTCTCATTCCTAAAGCTCTTTACTCCTGAGTATTCTGCTTGTTTCTCAGCGTGGATGCATTTCCCGGAGGAATTGCGTAGCAATTTATAGAGCTTTGCCAAATACAATTGTCAAATGTCAGAGGACCCCCATAGCATAGCATGTAGTGAATAGGTATTCTCCCTATCAAAAGTTCGCATTTATGAATTAATGAAAGCCTTGCTTGGTGGTGGCCAATAGCTTAAATACCATCACACAACTTGAAATTCCACTTGATCGAATCGCTTGCTGTGACCCTCCCTTTTTAACCTAATTGACTGGTTTCCTCCAAATGGGAAGGGAACACCCTAACGAGAGAATTTCAAGCCAGCTACTAAGATGGACTTTAGTTTATCGTAATCTCTACTGAATTTTCTGCCGGAACTGACTTATGCTTCCTATCTGGTGTAGCTACCACTGGATCAAACGGAAAGGGCAGCCGGCACCCAGAGAGATTGCTCCAATTGTTGTGTCAAACCATGTATCATATATTGAACCTATTTTCTTCTTCTACGAGTTGTTTCCGACAATTGTGGCATCCGAGTCTCATGATTCGTTGCCTGTTGTTGGGACTATTATCAGAGCAATGCAGGTATCTTGTTCTGCTGAGCTAAGCTTCCTACTTTCTTATTATTATGTTCAGGCCCTGTGCATAGATTTCTGGTTGAACTTTCATCCTGTTTGTTGTGCTAGTTACTGCAATTATAGTCCAGGCTTCTGGAATGTTGACTTACATGTATGAGATACCGTACGTGTGGTGCAGTAGATCATGATATGCTTCCTGGATTTAAAATTTGTTCACAGGTTATATATGTGAATAGGTTCTCACCCTCGTCAAGGAAGAATGCTGTTAATGAGATAAAGGTAAATGGACCTTTGCTTTTCCCTGATGTGTTGTCAAGTTAAAATCCTATCTTATTTATCGAGCCTCCCATTGTTTATACAAATGTAAGAATTTTGGCTCTGATACTTTGTGTTATTTGTCTGCACGAAGTTTGTGCACTTTCATGCTCTTGGCATTTGACATTACACTCTATTCTTTCGAACATTTAGTTGATTCTTGATTGTCTATGCTGTACTTGCTGTTCTTTGAGCAGACAATGTCAAATCAATTTGATATGTATGAGGAAACTTGGACCTAGTTGTCTCTGCAGTCTGCAGATGGCAATTTTAGTGTCATGTAATTGTATGCTAAGGCTGAGCACTAGCATGTTTATTGCTTAGCTGCTGATGATATGTTCAATATGATAGCCCCATGACCCTGACAGAGGCCTTGAATAAGGAACCAAAAACTAAAAAGAGATGTTATGAAAACTCCATTATCTCATCAGAATTTATTTTTCTTGTGCATGTAAATCTGGAAATGCCGTGCAATTGAGAGGTTTTAAAAGATGATATTTAAAGTTGCGTTTATTGTCGTTGAACTAGAGTTCCTTTTTTTTAAAAGTAAATACATAAATAAAAGGATAGTCGGGCATTAAGGTAGTCCTGTTTGTTTTGCTCATGCAAGATTATTTCATATGCTTATCTCAGAGATTGCACTTACTCTACCCCCCTCCCCCTGGGAGTAAGAATAGACATAAACATGCACATAAAGAGGGGGAGGGGGACCATACAGATGCACAGATACACGCAGAGATAAGAATGACTTTCTTTATACTTAAGGTGTTGACTGATTCATATAACAAGTATGGTACAACCATACAAATACTGTCATACAAATGCTATTACCTTGTCATCAATATTATGTAAATATGATGTTAGATACGTGGTGAAGCCGATCTCAGTCTATTTGGAAAATAAGTTTGGTTCTTCACTTATTCTCAATTATAAGCCATTTGATATGGTGTGCCATCAAGGACCTAAATGCAGAGAAAGGCTTCATGCAATAGATTTCCCCGTGTTCTATTATTTCCGGAGGGAACAACCACCAATGGGAGATTCCTTGTGTCGTTCCAACAGGGAGCATTTGTACCTGGTTTTCCAATCCAGCCAGTTATCATACGCTACCCTTATGTGCACTTTGATCAATCATGGTATGGCTCATTTCTTGTCAAATTTCCCTGTGCTGCTGTTTCTTGATAAGTGGATCATGAATTCTTTTTATTACATATCTAGGGGCAATATTTCCTTGGTCAAGCTCATGTTCCAAATGTTCACACAGTTTCACAATTTTATGGAGGTATATTGTTTATCTTTCTTTGTTTTTTGGCTCTATCGCTTGATTTTATGTGACTATTAGTAATTAGCGTTTGATTTTGCTGCACTTCTTTTTTGTTGGGGGTAAGGAGACAGGAATATAAGTAAGGAGACAGGAATATAAGTATAGATCCTGAACAAAAGGTTCCCTGCACTTTATTAGGTATATGCAACTAACACGTGTACTTTATGGTGAGTGGCTGAGTGCACCTAAACAAGATAAACACGATAGACCGCATCATGTTTGAATTTCCAATATGGTCAGAAGTTATGAACAACTACTCAGTCGTGTGCTCAGTAGCCCTTGAAATTGATTGGGTTGTTTTTTATTATCTGTGCACTGTTCATCAGCTTATGTAGTTGACCATAAATACTTGGTTCTCAATTGGTCCTTTTTTTTTCCCTGTATACACTGATCAAGTTGTACTTCTTTTTTTCAATGTTCTCTGCATTGAGCAGGTAGAATATCTTCCAGTCATGCAACCACCACAATATCGTAATGATAATGTACGCATGTTTGCCAAGAGGGTGAGTTTATTGCTGATGAATGATTGAGCATTTTAGAGCAGTTAAACATTGCTGGTTTTTATATGACATGCATGTTGGTTACCATGTGCAAATTGTTTTCTTTGTTATTCCTTATTTTCTTTTAGACTAAGAAGGGTCTGCTTCTAGGCCTTATCGACAAATGGGGACGAGTAATGATACCCTCTATTGAGTCCCTGAAATACTTTGTTTCTTTTCATTTCTAAAATGTATATGACTGCTAAAAAAGCTACAATAGTTAGTTCTAAATTTGAAATTGGGGGATGCATTGGCACTATTTTATGCTAATATGATTGATGGAACTTGTGTTATGTAAATCTTTGGTGGTATGGAATCTGATAAATGCAGCCAAATCAATGTTAGCAGTGGTGACGAAGTCCTCATTTGATTCGCACTTATATGCAGACTGCCTATGCTATGGCCACTGCATTAAATGTTGTGCAAACTTCTCATACATATGGGGACATGATGCTTCTTATGAAGGCACAGGAGTCAAAACAGGTTAGGGCTTGCTTACTCATCAAGGTTTTCTCACTCTCAAGTCTCGCCTAACGAGAACAATTACTTTATGACATAAGTTCCCACACCCTTAGATGTGCACCTTTGTGGTGCTCCTTATTTGTGTGATCTGTCCTCTCCACTTTAAAGCATTTGGACCATAAGGGTTGGATAGGTTGAAGTCTCATAACCTCTTTCGGGCAGAGAAATTTCTAGAGATCATACTTGGACTGAAAATGCTAGATAGTGAAGTTAAACAATTCGGCAGGTGGTCTATTGTTTCTTCTACCCACTGATCTGAGTTATTTGTTAATGGCATGTGGCTACTATCTTGCAGGGTCAACCCTTTCTTCTTTCCTGAGTTTGATATGTATTTGTTCGAAAAATTTTCAAATCCCTCTGTTCTGTACTTCTGTGCTGTTAAGTCTTACCTTTTCTACTGGGTAGTGAAGAACTTCCAATCAAGGTTACGTTGGTTAAGAAATAAAGAAATATTGTTCGACTCCAAGGGTGATTTGTAGGATTGGTGGTTCAATGTCTGTCTTATAAAGTAGGTTTGCCCATTTTTTTACCATCATTCTAAGCTGCATGAAAGGACTCCACGTGAGATATTTTCATCTTTAGTTGCCAGCTTGTTTACTGCAATATTGCTAATTTGGTTCTTAATGTATAACTTTTGTAATATTGATGATTATTTAATTAGCTAGGCAACTTCTTAAGCAGATGGAAGCATTTTAAATAGAATTTAACCAGCTTCTTACATCTACGTTGTCAATATTACAGGAAAATCCTTCAAGGTTTATGGTTGAATTGGCCCACAGAAATTTGGTGAGTACTAACAAACTGCTCGCATTCCTTTGTGTTCATCTGAAACTAGGACTGAATATAACTGTTCATCTGGATTTGCGAAATTCTAGTGCTTGCAATTTTAGTGTTTCTCCATAAATGGCCTCTAGGCAGACTCTGTCCGGGTGAGCCTGCACGTGTGTATCCTAACCTTCCCAGGCCCTGCTCTAAGCAGGACTGCAGGAGACACATTGGAAAAGCTATAAAATTACTATTAAAGCTAGGAAATATTTAAACTTTGTGAGAGAAAATGCTCTTACGGAGGTGGTAAGTGGTAACGCTGCGGTCAGGTTGCCAATCTAGGCAATTGTATATTAGATCTTTGAAAGTGGGCTACCCCTATCGTCCATATGGACAGAAGATGTAAACCTTGAATGGTTTTTTCATTAATAATATTTGATAGATTTCTTGATATTCTACTATGTATGGTGTTGTCTGCTGGAGCTTTAATCTAATTACTTGATGCCAGCTATCCTGTCTCTTTGTTGCTGCTGTTATTTGTTGATGCACACTGCACACTGCACACTGCTAAGTGTAACTTAGAATTACGAGGCTTTTCTATACATATCTTCCTGGTAAATTGTGTTTGCACAGGGTTACCACATTAGCACCGCTGATGCCTTGGGATTCTTGGAGAAGTTTTTGTCCATGAACCCCGACAACAGGTTACATCAATAAACTTTTGATTTCTATGTTCCCTTCTTATCTTCTAGCCATCATTTTCTTTTTCTTTTTTTTGGTTAAATAATCTGTATACAATATGTACAAGAGAGAGGCTATATCTTAAATATGTCCTTATACTAGATACTCTGATATTAGTCTGTTTTTCATCTGAATAAACACTTTGCTATTTATTCCACATTTTGCTATTTATTCCATCGGCGTCCAATTCAGCGGAGTTCTATGTACTGAAAAATAACTAATCGTGTAGATGTCCTGCCAACCACTAGTGATACATGGTGGTCCTCCCCTCACCGCTGGTCCTAGACCAGTCTATGGAGTAATCTGACACCTAGCCTGGAAACCATTTTCCTCAACTTGACTCAGCCTGGTTAACTCAGTTGTAAAAGCACAATCTTTCTTCCTGCATTCATTATAACGTTCCAAGAAGCCGCAGCAACAAATCTACTGTTTGACTTTGTCACTGTTTTGTGTACTGCAGGAAAACTAGGCGCTTAAAATGCACGTTTTGATTTTCTTTGGTTGGTTGAATATCAGAGAGGTTATGATGTTAAGCAAGTCAGACAGACATACATTAAACTTTCATTACAACTTTTTGAAACTGCATGATCCACTGGTGAATCCCATGGATTTGCAGATTTGTTTGAATTCCCATGGATTTGTAAATTCTTACGATGTGGGATGTGTGATGGACTATTGCAAAGATGGAGATGGTTGCATTGTTTAATACTTATTGTGAATGTCATGCCATCTTGGAAGACAATAAAGGAGATCATGTTTCAAATGCTACGCATATCTGTCTTTTGGAATTGTCAATTCTGAATTATTACACATTGTTTGCAGTGGTAGCATAAATTATGAGGATTTCTTAAGAGCATTGAGATTGAAGCCTTCTAGTCTTTCTGCAAAGGTATGTATACATGTTTACAAGAACTCCGCTTTAATGGTGGGTGCAATTTCATTTGCAGGATTGTTTTCTTGAGATGCTACTAAAGTTCTTCATGTTGTAATCTGATTTGTCCCCTTGCCACAGATCGAATGTGTGCTAATTTGATTTTATCAGGGACTACATTGATTAGATTTCCAATTGAACTTGGTGCATTTGGGGGGGGGGGGGGGATACTGGTTCATGCTAACTTATGAACGTGTCTGCATCTGCAGCTTTGAACAGGGAAGAGTGAGAATCAAATTCTAGCATAACCCCCCCCCCCCTTTCACTCTTTAGATTAACAATCTGGTTATCAAAATTTTGATTGCTCCTTTTCCTGTAGAGTTTTTTATCTCCTGATGTGCAAGAAGGCATATTCTCATTATCAAACTCCATTTTACGTGCAGATATTTGCATTTGTTGATGTTAATAAAACTGGAAAGATTGATTTCAAGCAGGTAGTGACTACAATTCTTCACTTTTACCGGCTTTTTTGCATAAGTATTGTCTAGTATAATGATTTTTTTTTTTTTTATGTGGTGGAATACAACTCTCGACTTTCAAGTTCCACTCGTCTTACATGGGGTAAATTAACTAGTTATAAGGAGTTAGCTCTCTTTTCCATCAAATTTAAGTTAAGCTCAAGCAAACTAGCTCAAAGTTGCATTAGTGTCCTAGATAGGCACAATACTGGTCAGAACTGTTTTCTTTTCCTTTTTGGGGGTTTTTTGGGGGGGTGGGGGTACGGATTTCAAATAGTGGACGAAGGCAGGGATGAGAGTTCCAGAGATCATTGATCTCTTCACTTGCTCGCTCCCCACATTCAAACCTTTGAGTGTAGCTGCTGCTGAGTTCTTGCTGTTTACGATTTATACACAAATTGTTGAACTTTTTTGAAATGCTTGTAGTTCTTATTGGCATCAACCAAGATCATGAAACAACCGTTGTTCCAGCATGCCCTTGAACTCTCTTTCGCCAAGTGCAGTACTGGGGCACTCGATCACATTTCCGAGAAAGGGGTCTGCTTTCTTGACCTATCTCTTCAATTCAAAACTTGAATGTGGGCTGCTTTTTAATTTCTTAAATTGCAACCTCATGCAGATTGCAGAAGTGATTAGTCTGGTTATTCCAGATGCCACTCATGACGATGTAAGAAGCCCCCTCTCCCCCCCCCCCCCAAAAAAAAAAATTGTGATTAGCCTCGCTCACTTATAGTTAGTAGTGAAATTGAGATGAACTGGACCCTAGTCACTCAATTCCTGGCCTAACCTAGACCCTAACCAAGGCGACTTGATTTTGACCTCAAATTGAGTACAATTATCACATCCTTTACTGTTTCATTTTAGGTCCGTGAACTGTCGGCTTTACTCGACATGGATGGCGATGGGAGGATATGCAAGCATGACTTCTTCAATTGCTTAACAAGAAATCCACTCCTTATTGCCCTCTTCTCGCCACTGCTGAACGACATATCACATAGTAGCAATGGGATACTGGAGGAGATGGTTTGATACTTCCGTTCATGATGTATGATGTATGATGTATGATAGCCAGGGGTTGGTTTGCGATGTGAGAGATGGGTCTGGACAAATTTTGCAACTCCAGATCCTTTGTACAGCTTCTCTATTCACGGTTGTCTGTAATCCTATATGCACTTTTGTTCTTTCTTGTTTTTTCCATTTTCTTTTGGAGAAAGGGAATGTCTTGTTTATGTCATAAATAAAAATGAAATACTCTGCAATAATATATAGCGATCAATTCATGTAACTTTTTTGGCCATGCTTCTGAATGGTTGGATTTTCTTCAACCCCTCCCCCCCCCCCCCCCCCCAAAAAAAAAAAAAAGCAAGAGTTGTGATCTCAATTTCGATTGATCCGAGTTTCGACAAGTTGAAGATGAATTCACAATCTATCTTGAAATTTAGGGATGGGAGAAATTTGAAGGAATTGGTGGAAGAATAAGCAGTTCATATTCCATGCATAACTGAGTGATATAGTGAAGTAGGCAAATGAGGGAAAGGGTTGCATTCTGAGAATGCCATCCTAAAAGATGGAATGTATGTAAAAAAGGGTTTTTCGGATGTCTGAATGCATCACCTTTTGGGCCATTAATAATAGGCATACAAGTAGTGGTCTACTGGTCCTCGTGGTCACATGCCAAAAAAAAGGGTGAAATGTCAATTTCTTAAGACTTGTGCAACCTTTTTGGTTTTGGTTATTTGTGCTATGGTTATTTCAATCTTTTATCTAGGCTAGTCTACAAATTCTCCATATTCCATTATGTACGGATGTGAATGATTCCTCTTTTAGAATTGGCTTTGGTTAATGTCAAGTTGATAATTAAAGTATAATTGATGGCATCGTTTTTTCTCAATTAGGGCACGCTGGATGATGAACTCTTGATGGTAAAGCCGGGAATCATGGGAAGGGATCTGAGGGTTTTGGGACCACCACACTATCCTCTCCCTTCCAAATGGAATAACGAGAATAAAAGAAAAGGTATAACATATTCCGTTGATAATATAGAAATAACATGTCGGCATAATAAAAATTAAAAAAAGAGTTTTTTAGAGAAGATATTTGTTGCACCATCAAGATCAATCTGTAACCCATTTTTGTACGGACAAATAGTCTTCACTCATTTTTAAAGGCCTAAAAAGAATTCATTATTGATGATTTACGACTTTTAAATGTGTTCTAGATCAATTTTGCTTAATTTTATTTTTCTGCCTTTATAATGTTGATTTCTTTTCCTTGTTTTTTGATAATAATTAATAACAATTATAAGTTAAGGATAACATTGCATGAGATATATCTTTTATTGTGACAAATTATGTCCCCAAAGTCTAGTCTACTTCATCCCTCATTTTCATACATATTGTTGGCATTGGACTAAACATTTTCAAAGTAGGCCTTTAAGAAGGAGCAAAGTTGAACATTTTTGAACCATGGATTTAAAGTTCCATGAAGGGTAGAAAAGGCATGTGTATTTGATTTTTTTTTTTTTTTTGGCTTACCTCAAATGCAAATGCAAATGCACATGCAAGAAGAATATACCAAGGAAGTCTTCAACTCAACCTTGTAATTCATTTTCATCTCACACACCTTTGAGTCGAGGAGATTTTCAATTGTCTTCACTTAAGTAAGTATATTTTCGACTTTATGCTGTCCCAAATCAGAACCAGTAGAGTTAAATACTCTAAACTTATCCAAAGAGTTAATTTCCATAAATTTCCTTTTCTTATTGGGTCTTTTTATGTTACCAATGAAAATCCTCAAGAAAAGGAATATATACTTTAATAAATATCAAATTGGAGCAAGTAGTAATGCTATTTAGATGGGTCAAAGCAATGGCCAACAGAAAAACAAAGGGCAAGCATGGATGGAGCCAACCAATGAAAGGAAAAGGACTAAAATTTGCCCCTCAAACTTTAATAATTTAAGGACCACTTTGTCACAGGTCTTATTTTGCAATTTACGTTGTCATTAATTGATATTCCTGGCCCCCTTTTTTCTTTGAGGCCATATGTCTAATCATAGCATCTTGTGAAGATCTTCAATATCATTTCTGAATTAATGTGCATGAAAAACGTACATGGAATCATTAATTATAAGCTCTTTTTCGGTGTGTGTAATACTGAAGTAGTTGATATAATGTCTCCTTATGATATGAAAATGAAGATTACTTAAATTCAAATTTTAATAATAGAGAAAGTAATCGCAGTATTTAATTTGTTGCAACTTAATATGATTATTTATTAAATAATAAAACGGTAAGTATTTTTTATCAGTATTGCTCTAGCAGTGGATAATAGCAATTTTTAGTGTGAGTTCTATTTTTACGGGTCTGAGAAAATCTATATATCCGGCTGTAAATAGTCTTATTTCTGCAAATAGAGAGAGGTCAATTCCAAAAGCCAATATTAATCTAGTACTGAGTTAACTAATTAAAGGACGCTCATATTGAGCTAAATCTAACGAGCTTGATCGATAGATAGGATGGAGTGCTATTCCAAAAACCAGTATTAATCTAGTACCCTACAAATTAAAGAGGGCACCAGTTAATACCCTTGAAATGTCTTTCTAATAATTATTTTTTTGGTCTTAAACCCTTCATTTTATTATAGCCGAGTTACTATTGGCCCAATAAATAGTAGAGCTCTCTTATCGCATATTTTGTTCATTCACAATACTCAAACTCAAAACGTGCTTAAAAAGAACAAATGTCTAACCACTTAAATCATCTATAAACATATCCAATGCTGAAATAATAAGATGATTAGATACGAGATAATCTTTTAGTGATAACTAACAAAATAACCATGAGATTTTCAGTTTGATGCAAAATTAAAGTAACTATGCATGTAGTGTACGTACGAAACACACGTAAAAGATAGAACGGTGACTCGAGTTCGAATAGAACAGGAGGGGAAGGGGAATGAGTACTTGTTGGTGGTGCCAAAATGAGAATAAGGACAAATAATGTCATGGGCTCTCAATAATGCAAAGTCATACAAATTAAGATGACACAACAACTCGAATTTGCAGTCCAACTAAAAACGAACGTGCACAAACAACCTTAGAATAACATACAATAATAGTCAATTTAAACGACATAATAATACTATGTATTTTGCTTCAATAAAATTGGAGAATATTTGATTGTAAATAATTTTATCTTTTTTAAAACAGTTCTATTAATAAACAGACTTATTGTTTCATTAAAAAAACGATCAATTTTTACAAACTTATTAAAAAAAGGAAACATTTATTGAAATCTTTTTTGATGAAGTGAGAACTTTAACTGTTTTTCTTTGCTTTTAATAAAGACAGATACGAGCGCGCAAGGAGGATGTGATAAAATTGAATAGTCATCCTTGAAAATAATAAAACGAATCTCCATTTAATTAAAGATTAACCAAAAAAAAAATCAAAAAAACCAACAAAAAGGGATCCCTTGAGATTAAGGATCGAAATGCAAATGTATCACAAATTTCTTATCTTCCAACTTTCCCTCTGTCTCAGTGGGGACCAATTACAAGCCTTCGTTTTTTAATTTTTTGGTATTTAATTTAATTTCCACTTTCAAGGGCATCTCGCGCAATTTGACAATCTGGATATTCCCCCACTTCGCTTTTGACAGGTGTTGCCACCAAATTTTGAGGTGAAACCTTTCATTAATTTACTTCCCGCAATCTATTTTAGTTTTCATATGCCCAATCTGTTCTTTCATTTGTCATTTATCAGTTTATTTTTTATTAGATAATTAAGAATATAAAATTTTAAAAATTATAAATTATGACAAATTAGAAAAATTTTAAGGAGTAATTATTTAATGTGATATGTAAACTTAATTTTTAACACTATAATTAAGTAATAGTTGAAAATATTAAATGCGTAAATAGTTAATTAGGCGACTAAAGTTGACCTGTTTATCTTAAACAGGTTAAGCGGATCAACCCGTTTAAAAATTAAATGGGTACAGGTCAAGGTTTTTCAACCCGTTTAATAAACGGGTTAGGTTCAGGTCGAGAAATTCTCAACTTATTTAAGTTCGACATGAATATGAACCCGACCCGACACGACCTATTACCCAGCTCTAATCCGAATGCTTTTTTTTGTGTACTGAAATTCGTACAAATGTGGGTCACCTACTAATCCAATAGTTGGTGACTTGGTGTGTTTGCTACCGCTCTTCGTTATCAAGGTCACGGGGTCGAACATGCAACTTTCTGATTTTATTTTATTTTTATTGTTTTTTCAAATTATGGGGTTGAACATTTTATCTTATATGCTTGAGCAATCTATTGATCAAGCTGAGCATTTCGTTTTATTCACTTGAGCATCTATTGAGTCTACAGACCCGGAACTATAATATAAGCTTTGCCCCTGCCCTTGTTCAATCATATGTTAATTTTAATTCTTTTGAGAATTTCGAATAAACTTGCTGATTAACGTGACTACTGTTGAATAAATTCCAAGGTTTTTTTATAGAAAAAAGAAACAATAATTCCGAGTTATAATATGCAGTATTTTGGTCAGGGAAGGGAGGTGTCCGTACGGATATAATAAGTGGGACCATAATACAAGCAGGGGAAGGAAGGTCCGTACGGAAATAATAAGAGGGACCGTAATACAAGCTGGGGAGAGGGGAATAGGATGGTGGCACACATGTATGGGGTCTGAAATTTAGGGGTGAGCAAGGAAAACTGAAACTGAAAAAGTGATCATGGAAAAAACAAGTAGAAAAATTGGTTAATTGGATGGACTTTTCCAAAAAAATTAGTTTGATTAATCAAATCAAAAAATTTCACGATTTTAATTTTCGGTTCGGTTCGGTTCGATCATTTGAAATTCGGTTAACTATTCTGTTAAACGAAACTTCACTTAAAAAAAAACACTTAATTTAAATTAGTCAAATGCAGATATTGTAATGGTAAAAAGATAAGGTTAAGCATATAATAATGTGTAATTAATATTTGTTGTCATAAATAGTTCAATAAAATTAAAAAATGAGCGAAAATTGAAAATTAACTATATAAATTACTAGTTAATGTAATTGAATAGAAAATTCGGTTGGCCAAATTAAAAATTTAGTTAACTAAGTTTTTCAATTCGATTATAGTTCAGAATTTTGTCGAGTCGGAAAATTTGATTAACTGAAAACTGGTTAACTGAACACTTTGATTCACAATATTTGCGAACCGAATTTCGCGTTGATTGGAATATGTGATTGTGTTGGACTTCTGGAACCTTCCCACGTGCGGTTACCAAATTGGGCATGCTGAGGAGTGATGATTGAAATCAATTTTCCCACTTCATCAGTCGTCACCGGCCACCGGGAGAGCCAGTCACCTCACAGGCCATTAAACTTAGACCAATGAATATGGAAATTACCTCAATTCATTGGGATAACTTGGGGGAACTAGGTTTCATTTCAAAATAAATTGATAACGGTGGCTTAATTTAATGACTTATGTAGGTGCTCGGTGCTATCAATGTAGAATAGTAGTCTTTTATATTCCAATTTGAATAAGTATGGGCCTGTTGTTTTTCGTTGGAAATTCTAATGTTCTCATTCTCAACCACCTATTTTCACTCATTTGCATTCTTTTTCACTCCTTAGGGTCTGTTCTTTTCGTGGGTAAATTAGAGTACATAAACGACTGAAGTGAATTGAAGTAGGTTGAGATAGGTTAAAATAGATTGAAGTGGGTTAAAGTGGGTTGAATTTTTTTATGTGATAAATTAAACTTAGTTAAAATAGTCGAAATAGATTGAAGTAGGTTGAAATAGGGAGGAGCGGATTGAGATTGATATTTTAAAATTGACTCACAAATAAAAAGCCCTTGGTATAAAATATCGATCATTCTCACTCATTTTCACACCATTTCATTTATTTTCACTCCATTTATTTAGTCTCATTTCTTCCCACTTATACACGAAAAATATAACTTCTTCTCACTTCACCATTAATTTTCATTCCATACACGTTCTTTCCGTACGAAACGAGCAGGCCTTGTGATACATTTCGGGCAAACATACATGGCTCTCCTTCGTTGGCGGTACAATTGGGGCAAAAGGCAATAAATAATAAATCCTCAAATAATGGGACTCATACTGTAGACGTGTCTTGTTTGAGATGCATTGTTATAAGTTTCTGGGTCGCGACACATCTCCTTTTCCTTAATGTATTATTCATTTTCTTACGAGGAAGAAAAAGGTGGAATTAAACTACGCTGAAGATATCAACTCACACCGGGGGGGAAAAACACACAATCTTTCAATATTTCCACCGTTCCAAATGAACCGTTGGACAGCTTGGGGGAAACGATTTGGAGAATTTTTCAAACTTAATTTTGACTGGATCCAACTCATCATACGGATTAATATCAGATTACATCATTTGTCGACGAATAACACCTCTATTCAAGCAACACCATTCAACTTAGCAACGTTAGTATTACTAATAGAGGCAACAATATGAGGACTAGAGTTACAATGCAATTGAAGCTAGATTTACACAATTTTAGATTGAGGGAGACAATAAGGTACTTATTTAAATACATCAAATGAAAATCCAAATGTCTTGGGAGATTCATATGCTTATTCAAGTATCTAGAGAAGCAACTGTGCAACAAGTGATTAACTTCTTGGATTACGATCAACAATAATGTGAAATGATCCACCGCATTTGAAGTTACCTATATTTTTTGTGAACAATATTATATGTAGAACCGTTGATATTATGATCACTTTTTTTCATACTGTTTCACACTCCTTAAAGATAAATACTATTTATTTTCGCTTTTTTCCATTCCTTCCTCGTCCTGACCGCTCATTCTTAATCAGTATTCCCATGCTTTTATATAAATATTTTCATCTTTCTCCCACCTCATTTTATTCATTCCTACTCCATTCCATTCACTCATATTTCTTCCCACTCCTATAAGAAAAATAACAATTATTCGTACTTCATTCAATTCATTTCCACTCCGTACCATTCATTTTCATTTCATATTCCCTGCATTCATACAGAAAGAACATACCATAAAAATGTATGGCTCATTTTTCATTTAAAAAAAAAAGTAAAAAAGAAAAAGAATAGAAAAGAAAAAAAAATCTCAAAGGTGATTTTTGTTGAGATGTTTTATGCCTGTGCAAGCAAATGACCATGGACATTAATTGAAAAAATACCTAGGCTTATTTGGCAATCAGTTATTTGTTATTTCTATAGCTATTTGTCGTTTCTATTAACTGTTTGAATTGACTGTTTACATTAACTGCTTGAATCAACTGCTTTTCGAAAAAAATATTTGGTAAAATTAACTGTTTTTGAAAATATTATTTGTTAAAATTTTAATTATGCCCTTTCTCTACACTACTTTTTAGTTGAACATGATTTTTTTAATTTATTGGCCATCTTATTTTCTTTTCAAAAAGAATTAAATTTATGTTATATGTAAAAATTAATTTAATCATTGGAATCTTACGTCTTACTAATTATCCATATTTTGCATTTTTATTTATCTTATTTTTCTTTCAATTTATATATACTCACACGATGCCTATGCTTTACAACCCTATTTTATTATTTAGACGGTGTCATCTAAATCAAGTTAAATAGAAAACAAAACTTATATTTCAAATGACAATAGTTTTAATAACAAGATTTCTCTAACACTCAAAGATCAACCAATTCCTGACAGACTTAATTAGATACAATGAATGCGTAACCCACAAGACAATCAAACCCAGTTAGATTGATCGAAATCTCTCTTTCTGGCATCAGTCAATACATGCGTGAAAATTGCGAACTCAATTGTAGTATTCCATTCATTTTATACATGTGTAAATATCACAACCATCATCTCATCACGAATGGCATAAGCATTACCATTTTGCAGTTTCTTGAATGAGGCTGGAAGGACCCAATTTGCTGTGGCTAAGAATTTCTTATTTTCACTTTTGCCTGCGTAGATAGGACGGCGTTAATTTGTGGATGGTGTTCAAAACTGCAGTACAGTCCATGCCTCTTCTTGGGAAGTCAATAGCCCCATCATCAGAATTTAGGGATTTTTTTTTTTTTGGGGGGGGGGGGGGGAGGGATATGCAGAAAGAATGACCACTTCTAGAAAAATAAAAAAGATCATCCAAGTATATAAACAAAATTGACCAATCGAAGAAATTCACATGAGTCCACTCAATGATAAGCAAAAAATCAAACCTAAAAAGAAACATAAGAGAGAAAAATTGAACTGGTCATATGGAGGATGAGGATACAATCGAGCTTGTCGATGACCTTTTTGCTTCAATACTAGCAAACACTATTGACTTACAACTATGCCTTATAGGCGGGGGAGAAAGACACGTAAGGTTGAAAGTGGCGTTACGTGAATAGAAGAAAACAGAATTTTTGATTTCACCAGTGACAAATTACAAATATAGTAAAATTTTGAACAGTCTTACCACTTATAAAAATAACTATTTACAAAAGAATCACTTGCCTTAAATTTTTATTAACGTACTTTAGACTAAAACGATTATTATAAAAATTTATTTATTAAATGTTAAATTAATTTTTTTGACCCCATCAAAACAATTGGCAAACTCCAAAAACTCATTTTATACTAAAAAATCAATAATCAAACAACCCCTGCCCTAAATAAAAGGTTAAAAGGCAGGGGGCCGGGGGCGGGTAGTGTCGGAAACTGACGCGCCGACGTGGACTTGTGGGGGTATCCGTCACTGTCAATCAGTCATGCGTTTTCGAGCCTTTATTGGTTCGTTTTTGTACGGACGACGTCGCCATCTGCCTTTACTTTCTCTCTCCTCCTCACTCCACATTGGCGTTTTCTACACCTCCTCGCATGCTTTTTCGAGCTCCACAAGTTATATTCAATCCTTTTTTTGGTCCTTTATACTCTAATTTAGTAATTTTGTCTTGCCAAAACAAGCAAAAAATTCAGGTCTTATTTCTACACTGTTTTTTTTTTTTTTTTTGGATTTGATGTTATGTTTAGCTACGAGAATAGTGCGTAATCGATCAGCAGTAGGGTTTATTATTACTCATTGATTCCCGCGCTGTATATTATGCATTTCTTCAAGAGCTGGAAGCCGAATCTGACATGATAATACGACACGAGTTCGATCTGAAGTTATTGAGAGAAGTTTGATTCCGATCCGAACCAAACCGAACCGAGCCGAACCGATTTCGAGTTGAAGTCGACACGATTTGATAATTCAGTGCAAACACATTTTATTTTTCAATTTTAGGCAAACCTAAGTTATTTATAAGGCCGATACGAAATTGACCAAATAGGTTGATCCGACTCGATCCGATTTTTAATTCTAATTTCTTCCTTTTATCTATGAACATTTAAATATCTATGAACATTTAAATATCTCCAAACTCTATTTGAGTGGATCCTATACTATATGTTGATGTTTTCATTCACCAGTAAAATCGTTGCAAGACTTGTTTTTTCATTTATGCTACATTAATGCGTTTTTAAGCAACTACCCATTAATTATTTTAGACGTGTTCAGTAAAAGTAGCTGTTTTAGTAACGGTTGGTTATTTTATTAACTGTTAGCGGTTTTACTAGTGATTAGCTGTGACCCACTAGTGGTTAGTGATTAGCTGTTCAATTAGCGGTTTAAAATAAATGCGTTCGGTGAATGTAGCTGTTAAAGAAAGTAGCAGATTTATGTAAAATGACTAAAAAGAGACAATAAATAAAGATTTTTAGTAAATAAAAAGAAAAATTTTGTAATTTACAATGCAATCACTAGGTAGATGTTCTTAAAAGTTACTTTCATTAACTTTTGAAAAACACTATATAAACCTCTAACTACGATCTCATTCACTATTTTACCGAACACTATTAAGTAGTGGTTCACAATATTTTGACCACTGCAACCCACTAATCTCTACTTCAACCTCTATCGCCGAACACAGCCTTTGTTTTTTTTTACCAAGAAGTTTTATTTATACAATTTCAAAATGTTTTTTTTTACAATTTTTATTAGTTCTTTTAAAAATAGTCCCTTTTTTTACAATTCTTTATTAGTTTGTTTTAAAAAAAGTCTCTCTATTTATGAGGATAATTAAAGTTACTAGTAATGACATTATTAGATTTTACTTAAGTAGAGTTCACATTAATTAGATAGTGGTAGTGGTAGTGGTAATGGCGGTGGTGTTGAGTTTGAAATAACTTTTATGATCCGTTTGGACCTTAGAAAATTTGATAGAAAGAAAAAAATTTGGAAAAGTTACTTTTTTTCTTGTGTTTGGCTTAGAAAAATCGCAAAGAAGAAAAATTATGGAGGGAAGTTAGGTAAAAAAATTGTTAGAAATAACTGTTAAAATTTTTCGCATAAAATTGTGAGGAAAGTTTGAGGAAAATTTCTAACTTCCTCCAACATCACATTACTTAGATGACATGAATATGATTCAAGTAGTTCATCAATATTAAAATTTTTTATCCAAATTCTTGTATTTTTTCTCAATTCAAACAAAAAAATTTTATTTCCTTCATACTTTTTTTTTCTTCATATTTTTTAAAATTTTTTTAATTAAATTTTATAAGAACTAAACGGATCATAGAGAGATGAATAAATAAGATAAGGTTGGCATAGCCTCTGAATACCCTTTGAGGGGTACTGCCAAAAAGGGCAACCTAACTAGCCAAGAGAGAGAAACACATAGCTGTGAAAGAGAGATCAATCAATCACAAGTTCACAACCACCCCCTTCTCTTTCCCCTCTAGTCTTCACCCCTCCCCCCCCCCCCCCCCCCCCCCACCCCAAAAAAACAATACCCACAAAAAAAAAAATCTAAAAAAAAGATACATAACTAAAATCCCAGAATAATCAACAACAGTTTTTTTTTTTTTTTTCCCCCCCTCTGGGTTCATTCATATCCTATTCCTTCCACCGAAATTCAGTCCCCATTTTCATCTGGTAATTAAGTGAAACTCATACAACTCTGATCTACCACACCCGCCCTTTTGAAATCTGAAGATTACTAAACCATATTGTATATATTCTACTGATTTTATCGATTAATTAGGAAGTTTTGAAGGGAATAATCATGGTGAGGGGAAAAACCCAGATGAAGAGGATAGAGAATGCAACAAGCAGGCAAGTAACCTTCTCGAAACGGCGAAACGGGTTGTTGAAGAAGGCTTTTGAGCTTTCAGTTCTCTGTGATGCTCAAGTTGCTCTCATCATCTTCTCCCCTAGAGGCAAGCTCTATGAATTTGCTAGTTCCAGGTACATATGTGAATCTCTTTCTGTGAATTTGATCTTCAAATTTTATGTTTGCTTTTAAAATTTTGGTGTAAATGGTTTATTTGGCACTTGTTTCAAAAGAGAATGCATATATATTAGGGTTCGTATAGTGTTGCATTTTGGGAGTACCAATATTCTTATATATTCAGTGGATGAATAATATTTTTAGAAATTTATGATCATGAATCTGATATTGTTTGTGTTCTAACCTCTGATCCACTTTCCCTTGTGTTTTTATTTTTATTTTTATTTTTTCTTCTCTTTTTGTTTAGGTTGATGGGTGGGAGAGTGGGATTTTTTTTTTGGTTTCTTTCTGAAATTGGACTGAAAATTATCATGTACGGATGGTAACTAGATTTCAGAAACAAGGAAGGACAGAGGTTCAATTGCTAAAAACGTTCAATTTGTTTAAAAGTAAATAAAAAATACCTATATTTTGCTTTTTTCATTACTAAAAACGTTCAATTTGTTTAAAAGTAATTTTTATCTCTACAAGAAGATTTTTTTTTTTTTCCCCTTTGGATCTAATGTATTCATAAACATTTAATTTAAGCAAGATTAGCTTCTGTAAATTATAGCTATCAAAATATATGAAAGATCCAATATGACATTGAGTGGGTCTATTAAAAAGTCTCTCTATGTGCAGTCATGTATCTAGAGGTAAGGTTCCCTACATCTGGATCCTCCAAATTCTATGAAAACAGGACCTACACTAGAAGTTGTTATTGTTGTTGTTTAATACTACATTGAGATCAGAATATTAGAAATTTTGAGAGCAATGAGGTGCTGGTAAAAATTGATCACTTTTACACATGAAGAATTAGGTTTTAACTAAAAATTGAAAAGTTATAGTTCCTAGTAATATGCTAATAAAGCAAAAGGTTAAATATAGATAATAGGGGCATGGTATCAATAGAATGACCAATAATACATGTCCCAGTGTGCCCAATTAAGATTAATGCTTCAAGGAAGACATCAAAACAATGATGTGTTGATTTTAATTAGTCCTAGTTTATAATGCATTTTGAATGAAGTCCAAATTTTAAGATTATTATGTATTTTTTGAGAGATTATAATGTCACATTGCCGAATTAATTAATCATGCATTTGAAATTTGAAATTTAAATATTTTTGGGTTATATTATCTCATTAGATAATAAAGGCACAGATTTAGAAATATAATATATCGATGAGTATAACTATATTGTATTTTTGAGAGCATATATAGTGTAATTTGGTGCGTCGTCTCTTTCTCACTTGCCATCCATCCTTTCTGCAATAGTTTGGACATTGAACTTAGTACAGAGAGAAAAAGCTATTATGTCCAATCATTTAACAAAATATTGAAGGATGTGTTGTCATTTGGTTTATTTCAAACTAAATTGGAGTGATTATTGTTACCTGGTTTAAAAAGTAGGCATAAACATGGATGAATATTGGTCTTGAACAATCTTCAATATTCCTACGACAAAAATTTTCTCACATAAACTAGTAATCTTTTGCTTAAAATATAGTGTGTAGGTGACTATTCAACAATAATACAATCACGAAATGAAATAAAATCAAGTACGTCAAATCATCGTGATGAGATCCTTATTTATGATTCATTGGTTAATCAAAATATGAATTCAAATTATATTTTAAAATATAAATACCAACTAATGCAATCTATAATCCAAGATCTATGTTTGAGTCCTATTCCCAATCCTTGTTTCCCAAATCACATAGCAAATGTTGTCTTGTTTTTCTCCCTCGATAATTGGTAAAATCTGTAAAAACAGGCAATGCGTCAAGTGCAAATGAATACACCCTATTCGAAAACACTCCAGAATGAGATCACCTCTACACCGAGTAATTAAAACTATAATTATATACACCTAAAACTGGACTATAAATAAACACGAAAAGCTCATACATTAATCCTCCTAAGGCGGTCTTGTTTAGAATCAATGTGTGCCTGGTGTAGTGTAGTCTCCTGATTGGAGGAAAAATATTAAATTAAAAATTTATGGAAATTAATAGTACTAAAAAGCATTAGTATTGCACAATAGTCATGCTATTTATAATTAAATTGCAATGGCTAATCAAATCACCATAAAGATGTATAGTTGGATTCGTACGAATTCTTCTGCTGATGTTCCCATGCACTGATCAGACTATACCTGCCATTTTATCCACGAATTTGCCTTTTATGGAGGGGCCAATGCTACTTGAACATGTATCAGTACCTCAAGGTTTCACTAACACCACTCAACTTTCAAAATTTAAATAGGTGGTTGGAGTATTCCTAGATTTGAAAATTTCTAATATCGTGTCGACTAATATCGTGTCGATTAATTAATGAAAATAAATCTAATGTTATATTTTATGCGATTGAATTGATTAAGAGTTCAGAAAAGTTAAAAACGATCGAATATTCACGAATAGATTTTTTAATGTTCATAAATATTCGGATTAGTGAGAGATGCTATTTCTTCTAAGTATAGTAGTTTTTCATTTGATTTGAAGATGGGGTGAGAACTGTGATGTAGAGACTTATATATGAAATGAACGTTGTGTATTCATCATCATCCAAATGGTTATTAGCTTTAAGACTAATTTAGTTGAAAATGATCTTACTAGGAATTACCCTTCAACTCTCCCAGTTTATGCTTTAGCTTCCTCATCCGACTCAACATCTCCACTAAAACAGTACTAATTAAATTTCCGACGCTATTAGACACGAGTATTATATCCGACGCTAACAACGTCTACCTTAACATACGACCCTAAATCAGTCTCAATTTGCATCTGATTGTTTGTTGTCTCTAAATTTTCAATGCTAACAGCGAGTTTTCTTGAAGTGTCTGTGTGTTGATGTGGAAAATTTTCTACCCTTTGCATTATGAGCTAGCTGTATCCAAGAAAAATCCCTCTTAATTACTGATCATCTAGCTGTACAACTTATTGAAGCAAAAACCCTTTCAGTAAACCACCTTTGAAGTTGCTTACATTTAGACATTTATAGAACTCTATTTTTCTGGGATACGTATACTAGGTGTTGTTATTGCTATTATACGAACCCCTTTGTTATGGCTAGCTCAAATTGCTGCAATGACAACAGAAACACTAGGTATAGGGTCCGCTTTTGTGAGGTTTACAGAGATCTAAATATAGATAGTCTTATTCTTGCTTGGTAGCAGTTGAAGTTGCGGCAAGCACTTCTGCTTTGAGAAAGGAACATATGTGTTGATTGGTGGGTCGGATTTAGGTGTGAATCTTTGCTTTAGTGCTCTATAATTCTTTTCAAGATGGTCATATTTGCTGTAACATCTGCACTCTGAGGTTTCTTGCCCTTGAACCAGCAAACCTTATATCTCTTGGAGAATTCCTACCATGATGGACTCAAATTCAAAGATTCACAGGGCCACAATTATCAATGGTCACAATTCAAAGAGACATGTTTATATACCTATCTCCGGTGAAAGTGTTAGGTGATTGATGTGTTTAGATAGCCGTTCTGCGGTGAATGCTAATTCAACAATCAAACATACACCGCTCAAAGAGGGTGGAGGGAAGGAGGGGGGGATAGTGCATAAAAGATTCAGTGAGGGTGGATAATTAAATCCTTTGCAAGAAACCCTAGTTGTAAAAGTGTCATAATTAAATCCCACCCACAGGGATAAACAGATCAAAATTGGAAGTATAAACATCTTTCGTAGAAAAAGAGTGAGATTGTCACACTCCAATCCAAGAGCGGACAAAGCTTGCTTGCCACAAACATAAGAATAGTCTGCATTGATAAGGACTCATCAGTATTGGTAAGAAATAAGTTGCTATGATAAGTTAAAAAGAACAAACCGTTGATCAATGGCTTAAAACTTGGCCAAGTCATTCTCAATATAGTTCTTCCAGACTTCTACTGACTAGAGTTTTCCAGCTTGGGATTGGGGTTAGGGATCACTGAGTGTTTGTGTTGATTCGGAGTGGGAAGAGTGGACCCTAGGTAGGGTCGATTTTAGTTGTATCTCACAACTCATTACCCGTTTTCAGTAATCTGCCTTGTGCATGATATATATATATATATATATATATATATATATATATATATATATATATATATATATATA